>VXBU01002509.1:464561-616992 GCA_013400315.1 Bombycilla garrulus | reverse complement strand
TATATATATATATATGTATGTATGCATGTATAGTCAGAGATGGCTTTATTTTAATATGCAAAAGTTTTCAATCCCTTAGAGGAAAAATTTTAGTTAAAAATTAGATAGACTTTGCTAAAAGTGAAGGATACCAAGACATGACAATCAAGCATGTAGCAAGCCCTTTATTGGGGTGGGTCATAAGCAGCTGGCCTTAGACAGAGTGAACAGCAGCTTGGCTGATTCAAGTCCAAAAAAATTTCCTCTCTCCTAAAAAGGAACCCATGCTGCATGAAGTTGAAATAAAGAATGTTCAATGACTGCATTTACACATCATCCAGGATTTTCTAAACAAGTGGCAATAGAAAGAAATCACATATAACTTCTACACTATTTATAATTATCTAATTTTATGAAGTCTTAATCACCTTATTTAAATATGCCTTCTTTTTACATACTCCCTCAAATATCTGCAATGGATTCTTGTCAGAAGCAGGGTACTGAAGCAGACATACCTAAGGGATAAACTAACACATGAATTCTATGCCTTAATATAAGACAACAGAATACATCTGAGGTATTCAAGCAGGATGACATAGAGCATAAATCCGTCTTATGCCAATGAAGAATTGTTCAATGGCATTTGCTTCCTATGAGGTTTTAAAATCCCAAATATGTGTTTCCTTGAGCTGATTATTCCTTGAAAACATCTAATTGGCAGGAGTTTTTTCCAGATGCTTAGCATAAATTCATACTTTAATCCTAACTAATTTGTGTTTATTGTGTCTATGCGTGTTTCCTCTCTCATTCTTTCCATCTTTAGTAATTTTTAAGATCTTGAAGGTACAATTCTGTCAAACTCAATACACTTAGAGCTTAGTATTTTCTTAGATTAAGCTTTCACATATTAAGAAGTTATGTAAAAAATGCAGATATTTTACTTTCAAAGGCAAGGAACTAAACTTTCAGACAGAGAGGAGATGAAGGCAAATTAAGCTAAACAAAATAACAGTCTGAATGTTGTTGCTTTCTCTTCCCTTCATTGCTTCAGCATTGCAATTTATCCAGAGTTCCCACCTTTTCTTCTGGAAATAAACAAGACATATACAACCTAAAATTTTCCCTAAAAAATTAAATGCACATAGGAACCAGGGCATTAAAGGAACACAATTTAATTTTTTTTCTACAGATTTTCAGAATTTATTTAAATGAAGCTTTTCCTGAGTAACCCTGCCCAAAAGCCCTATCTATACTGGATGTGAGGAGAGTTAATGAGTACATTTGGAAAAAAACCACTCATGATGACTACCGACAAAAAACCCAGGGAAAGTTCAGTTTAAGAAAGCATTAACTGCAAAGATTAACTGCAAATTGAGGTTGCTTATCTAAATATTAGTAAACTGTTAAAAAAGAACAAAGAGCCTTGGAAAGCAGCCTTTAAATTAGGGCCACACAACTTTGTATAGTAATCTCACTGTTAATTGAAAGTTAGGCAGTGTTATGGTTAGTTTAAATGACACAGCTAAAAACTCTGGGCCTATGGCAAAGAGACCCAAACCCAAAGACAGACAAGCTTTGCTTGATTATAGTGATTACATCATGGTCATTAGAATTTAAACCAACTAACCCAAACACAGACATCATATCTTCATTTGATAGCTGCAGTCTAGTAAATAGTGGGAAAGGATGTTATGTACGGATTAGCCCAGCTGAAAGGAAAACAGACATTCTTTTTGAACCTGTCTGGCATTGAAAATGAGAACTTAAAATCAGGCTGTAAACTGGCCTTGTAAAGCCAGAGGCCTTTGATTCTTAAGGATCTGCGCAGTGTTTTAGCCAGTCTTTGTTTTGGAGGAAAACCACCTCAGCGCCCGGGTATGAGGCATCCTCATGAGCAGTCTGCAACTGTGCAAGACATTGAGTTTATCTGTGGGAAAACATGGATATTAGCAATGTCCTCCTTTGTGCTCCACTGCTAGAATTCCCTTCGAGTTTGTGACTCACTGTCAGCTGTTTGCTAAAAATAACTCTTTAGTACTGCTTTGACTCATAGTCATTATGGTGACATGTTGAGATTACTAGGGACAGCACAAACACTGCATATTTAAAATGCATCTGTAAATCTTTAATTTACAATTTGAAAGTGTGTGTTTGTGGGGGACATTTCATTGTCTAATATGAGGCATCCTTGTCACCACCTCAAATGAGTTGTGTTCTTGATCTTCCCATATATACAATGCACAAACCCTTCAAAAACCTCTGAATTGTGTTTGGTCTTTCAAAGAGGGAACCTTGACACTGAAAGCTTCCCTCTCTTTTTCATTTTTGAAGTTAAAAGTGATCATATTCATAGAAATGAACATATAAAGTACTTTTTGCTTTTCGTCTAATAAATTTGTGTATAATAAATTTCAAGGATCAAGGATATTCCCATCTACATTTATATCTTACTTCAGAGACTGCATATAAATCATAATATTTGCATTGAATTTCTCGGTGCTGGGACAAAGTAGAGAAGCAGGAAGGTCTTTAAAGCGTTGCCTTTGCCTATTTTCAGAGTAAGGACATTTATTATAGTGCTGTTATCATTAATATTTTGAGAAAGTCACTCCTGGAATTGGACAGTTGTTTGTTAAAAAATGGTTGTCTTGCAATGAATTGTGCTACTATGAAATATCTCACACCAGAGACTAACAACAGAGTCAAATTTAACACGTATGCATTTAACATTTAACATTTAACATTTAACAGGAGATGGCATTTCTCAGAAACTCCCAAAGATGCTTCACAGACAGACTCATCTCATAATCCTAAACCAAAATCCCTGTGTCAGCAAGCGTGGGCCTTACTCTTCACCAATGTTAATTCAACTTTGTTTGAATTCTACCATCTAGCATATGGCTGTTTGACATATTCAAAGTGTGGGAAAGAGAACTCTGAAATGGACATCAGAACTAAAGGAAATACGGCCATTTCACTGGCTGCACTTGACCACCAGTCTCAGATCTCAAGACTTTGCTTCTTTACAAGGAATTAAAAATGAAGAATATTTCTGCGTACATTGACAACACAGCCCAGAAATTGCTAGGAGGTACAAAACTTTGGTCCCAGATATTCTTCATGAGCTTATTTACTCAAAATAGATTTCCTTTTATTAATTGTTTTGGTCCATTTGTAGGAAAGGCAGACAGAGTTTGCAGTTATCAGTTCTGCCATTTTTTTTCTTTTGTGAAAAGCTTTTCCTTCATGGTTCAGGTTATATGGCAGGATTTCCTTGCAATAGAAATATTTAAATATTTAGATATTTAGAAACATATTTTGTTGCTCAAAAATAAGTTGAGATTTCTGGGATTCAGTGGTAAAGAAAGTTTCAGTCCAAGAATATTTTGTAATAAGCGTGACACTGAGACACCAGTTTGAGTGAAGGTTTGCAGGGAAGAAAAAGCTGCAGATTTGCAGGGCAAAATACTAACTATGAAATCTTTCACACTAACACTGCAAGATGTAGGCTTTTACCCCACATTCATCATAACTTTAAAATACCATCACCAGCCCTGTGTGAAACTCAACATTCTTGTGTCACACAGGGTTCATTTTGCTGTGTGAGGGTTTGCACCTTCTCATTTCTCTGCTCAGGTTTCAGACCTGAAAGGTCCCAAGCTCTCCAGTCACAGCATGGAATGGGTCATGCTTCCTGCTGCCCCATCTGAAGAATTGCCCCCTTTAAAGAGAGAAAAAGAACAAACCATGAATAACAGTGCATTTCTGTCACACGCTCGGAAATCTGGGGTGGTTGCTGGGTACCTTCATGAATACCAGCACGAAATTGAGTATCTGGTGATAAGCAGGACCATGAATCCATGAATAATGTCGAATTGAATTGGAGTCATTTATTTGTGCATGTATTTCCAAATCTGATTTTAAATTATTTTATAAGATGCAGCAAATGAGCATTTATGTGTTTGCTAACGGAATAGGTTCTGTAACATAATCTATTAATGAAACTCAGATGGCATAAAACACAGTGCATTACTAATTTATCATTTGTCTGAAAGATTTTTAATGTACTATTATTCCACCTTTCATCAAAAGTCCTATGGCTACATTTCTGCTCAACCTGGGGTCTGTTGATGACTTTTCTGTAATGTTGACTGTACTCCTGCAGAGGCAAGTGTCCTCTCTGGTGATGGGCTTCAGACCAGTGGCAGTGTGCTGAGAAACCAAGTGAAACTGAGAGATATGAAAAGCAGATATTATACACCATTCTTAGAAACAGCATCACACCAGTTTCCACTGATTCTTGTGGCCTTAGCTTTTAATACTATTCATCACTATTCCTATATATGACAGAAACCCTCCCATAGAATTTGAACATAATAATCATGTTCTTGCAGTTATGTCTCTGTCTTTCTACATTGACGATGAGAGGATTTATTTTTGAATTTTGCCAAGAAGGTGTGTCAGAGCAATGGCCAAAAACGGCATCAGTGAAATAACTCAAATCATACCTTACCACTTTTCTCGTCTGATTCTGACTTCTATACACTGTAAAAACATGTAATAAATCTGACTAATACTTTAACTGGGTGCTGTTATGTACATCTTGGATGATACTTCAAGTGATAGATATCCTTGGGTGATATACATCCTTGCTAAATGTTACCACCAGCTGATGTAGCCCAAAAATGCTGTGAAGTAGGCACTATTTAAAAATTACCTTTCCTGCCTGTGAAGCTGCCCTTTGTTTGTCTGATTTGGCTGGAACTTCTATTCCAAAATTGCTTTGTCTTTTATCCCTTAAATATCAGTTGGAATAGTGAGTAGAGGGAAAAATATTTTTTTCCTCCAACATCTATACACTCTTTCCCTAGATATACTTTCCAAAAGCAGAGGGTTACAGCCAGAGTTGAAGGCTGACATTTTTCTTTTCAAATCAGACTGTCTGTTACTCACAAAGGCCCCACAGTCTATTTGTTAGAGCAGCATGGCTTCATTCTGGCATGGATCTCTCAGAATAAATGACTTGAAGCAATCCTGCCAGGGAAAAAGGAAAATGGTGTTGAAACCAAAATGATAACTTCATTGTCAGCGTGCCTTAAATGAGAAAGTTTGTGGCAATAATTTCTGAGAAACTGTTCAGGAAATTTGTACTGGTAAAGACTGAAGTCTTCAATTTTTTCATTTTCAGATAATCTTTGACTATAGAAATAACAACATAAGACAAATAAAAGAAGCTATTTCAAGGAAGACAGCTGGGGGATTTATTTCTAATATAACTATTATATGACTTTTATATCACCTATACTTGAGAGAAAATGCATTCAGCAAAACTATATTTCATGGTATCCATATCAGTTAATAAATTTTACATTAATGGTAGAAGCCACTTTTAAAAATGGCACTGTTTTATGAAAGGAGGTAAGTAAACATTGCTGCGTTAAATTCTGACTTTGTGCTTCCAGTCTCACTAACTTATTTTGTTTGAGACCCACTGTGCCATTTGGATATATGGGAAAAAAACTTTAAAAATCCCAAAACCCTAAGCTTTTGAAAAGAGGACCTTTTACACCTTTTGAAAAATATCTCATGGCCATTTTGAGCAGTGGTGATCTGTAAAGAAAACAGATTAGAGAGTTTGATAGTAGAGGAAGGAAATATTATTATCACAGCTTGAAATCTGTTAACAGGGCCTTCCAAATGGGGCAAACATTAAAGTCAAATAGAAACTCAATTACAGGAAGATTTTCAACTTGTCAAAAATAATTGCAATAATGTCAGCAATGCTGAAGGTCTAAAACAAGGAAACTATTGTACAGTGTCTCTAGAAAGAAAGATTAAAGGAACGCATGGTGTAGTTTCAGCAAAAGGTCTAAAATGCTCACATTTATTTCGGTTTTGTTCTGAGGCCAAAGACTACAGTACTGAATAAAACTGAAACACCAAGCTATAAATTTCTGTCAGATGTTACATCACATGAAGACTGTGGAATAGTCAATATGAGGAATCTGCTTTGCCGTGAACCAAAACTTGTAGGAAGTAAACATGTACAGGACAGAGACCTATCAGTTTGGATGAGCTGTACCTTTGAGACTTATGTGTGTTTGAATGTTTAGCTAACATGGCAGGAGGGAGTGGTCTGCATTTGCAACTAAAACTTCTGCAAAGTAAATTTTGTTTTAAAAAAATCTATTGAACGACTATAGAAAACATATCCACTACTTACTGAAATGGGATTTTAAACTATTTTTTAATAAGAAAGGCTCTGTTTCTTTGTTCCCTGATAAGCTAGCCAAGACTCAGATAATATTTATAATCTACTGTCTTCATAAGAGGTTCCTGTGTTTGTTCTGAGCAGGAACTGCAGAGACACAACAGGGAAAACTAGAAAAACAAAGTAACAACATCAGAAGTGTTCTTTCTTTTTCTTAATCTCTCTGTTGTATTGTAAAAGTTCATATAGAAATCCTGCAATGCACAGAATTATTTATCTACTGATTCTTTTTCTTCTTCTTCCTGCAGGTGTAATTCCAATAATCTATTGTGGCTTGGACCTCTACCTATTCAGTGTCTAAATTCTGCTGAAATGAGTGAGTATTAGAACTATATAAACAAGGACCTGATGAGTTTTCAGAAGTACTTAGGCAGGTTAGTCCTTTTTCAGAAATCTCACTACGGTCCATTTTTTGGTTTTAAGCTCCTGATCTCTTTCGGGACATAAAGGGAGCTTACAAGAAGAGAAGGCATGACTTTTTACAAAGGCAGCTGGTCACAGGACAAGTGGGAGTGGTTTTAAACTGAGAGAGGAGAGTTTTACATTATATGCTAGGGAGAAATTCTTTACTCAGTGGGCAGTGATTCACTTCCAAAGGTTGCCCAGAGAAGTTGTGGATGCCCCATCAGGGGCAGTGTTCAAGGCTAGGTTGGAGGGGACTTTGAGCAATCTGATTTAGTGAAAGCTGTCCCTGCCCATGGTGGGAGAGTTGGAACCAGATGGTCTGTAAGGTCGCTTCCAACCAAAACAGTTTTAGAATTCTGTGTATATGATCTTATCCCAAATATGTAAGTAATTGTCACAGGGTATTAGATGTTATGAAATTAATTGCTTTGAGAGACTGATGCTTCCTTTACTTAATTAATCACTCAAAATATTTCACCTCAGGTTTTTTTTTGTTTTACAAAGCCAGGAGCTGATTATGTCATGTGACTGGAATGACTTCTCATGAAAGCCTGATCCATGGAAGCACCACAAATGTTAATTTTTCTTTAATCTTCTCAAGCTATTGAAGTTGCACAGCATTGGCACTCAATAGCTCATACCAATATTTTAATAGCCAAAGTGACACCCACACTGTAAGAGCCAGTATTCTGCTAACAGCCAGGGTCAGTAACACCTTTACAGGGCCAGATGAAATACTTTCCCAATCAGTACATTTCCTAAAATTATTTCAGGGACCAGTAATGAGAAAGAAATATTTGACCTCTGGTATTCTGTGTTGAGGAGTTATAACAGGTCCTCTCCTAGCATCCCTTCACCTTTGGAAATCTGTTCTCATTTCGTTACACCAGCTCTGCTTCCAAACTCTTTGCTTTGTTACAAGAGCACAGGACTTTTTAATAAACAAAGTAAATGTACGCACCAGAAACACTCTGAGTTTGTGCTAGCTATTTATTTTATTCACATCACAAAGAGATTTGCAGATCACCTTTTCAAAGCTGTGTACAGCTGTATTTCTACACCGGGGATGTAGAAACCAATCTGAGTAGGTGCTGAGTTAGGAGTCAAAAACCCTGGCTTAGCTTGTACCATAATTCTTCGGACTCTCCTGTTTCAGTAACTGTTGCTATGGTAGTTTTGCATCAGAAGCAGCACATGACTGATAACACAATCCACTTTGCATTTAGAGTGCAAGGATAGTTCTACAGCCAGAGCACCAGGGCAGAGTGTGTCATGGCTCCCTCCACCTCATGCATGTGAATTTTTTTGGAAAGTAGGACATGGCAGGAAGGGGAATGGACTGTGCCTCATTTTTCTCTGGCATGAAAACACAGTGAAGTGAGGAGGTGCATCAAGATGAAGGAGGTTAAGAGCAATCACAGTTCCAGGAACTCGGTGCCTCTGAGACAAATAAACTTATTATTCCACTCATTTCACACTCAAGCATTACTTTAACGACGTAGATCCACTGAGTATTGGGCTCTGATGCCTTGGATAGTTTTTACTTGCAGTGGTGTCTAGCCAGTAGGGAGAGAGTAAGGGGTGTTCCTTAGGAGACATCTAGGACACAGTATTTGAAAAGAAGCTTAGGACATCCAGACTCCACTCCCTCCTTCCCACCCTGACTACTTATACTGTTTCCCATGTTTGCAGTTTAGGGGAACAATGTGGAGATTTGTGAGCACAGATTTATCCCAGCCCATGGAAGATAGTTACCTGAGGCAGCTTCAATCAGGGAAATCCTTGTCATGAGATGTGCTTCCAGGTAGTAGTCAAGGAAACTAAGACCAAAATCACTTTCTGAGAGTAATTGTTTCTCATCAATAACTGAGCAGAGCAATCCAGAGAAGTGTCTAACATTTTGTGGGAGGAATCCATCCCACTCTTTCTCCCTCATACTCTCAATGTGGTATCAATGAGAGAAAAACTTCACTTCCTTGTTAAGTTTGTGTGCACCAAATGGAAACCTGCATGAGCGAAGGAGTGTGCATGGAAATGGGATTTTACCTCTTGGTGGGTAATGACACTCTGGAAGATTTTTACTCACACAAGTCAGATGAAACTGTTCTGGCCCAAAGAAGCCTACTTTTGTAGGCAGCATACACTTTTGTCCTATAAATGCTTACTTTCATTTCTTGTCATCCAGCTGTCAGAAATCTCAGATGTGCAAGGAAAGCCTGAGCAACCGTGAAGTTCACAAAGATATTCAGACTGAATTTGAAACTTCAAACCCTTTAGGGAAGACTTTGGCCACTTATTTGCTGCTTCAGTCTTGTTACAGGTACTTCGCTCTTGTACTCACTAGGATTTGGATTGCTGATCATTATTATAATTCGGACAGATCATAGACAATATAATCAGTGAGGTTTTAATCTGTTATTAGTACATGATTGTAAGATACTAACATGATTGTGAGATATAATTTTGTCCTATTTCAAAATGTTCAAGTGAACGAGTTACATATATATAAAACTGAGTGTAAGGCATTTTTCTCTCTTCCTTTAGCCTAAGAGAGACATTCCAACACATTACCAGAGTGCAATTTAGGAAGGACTAATTCAAAATGTTGATAATGGATTAAATAGTTTCAAGCAGAACAGCATAAAGAATCTCCTCCTGCTGACTAAAATGTATAGCTGTGGCTTACATAGTAGCTTAGCAGTTCACATATGGCTTATGTCAATGGCAGAAACCATGTTATTTTCTAAATCACATTGATTTGTTATGTGGTACTGAAAGATCTAAACCAGAATCATTGGCTATAAATTACAGAATCTAGTCTTCTACATTCTTATCTGTGTTTCAGATCCGTCAAAATGAGCCCAAGAGTCAAGTCTTCTATGTACACAATGCTACTAGTCAAAGAGTAAGAACTAAGACCATTCAATTTCCTCCTTTTTTGGAGCCAAGCCAGACTGACATTTTCCTCTCTGTTATTTTTGGCAAAGAGGAAAGAGAGGGAAAACTTTACTGCTCTGTTACTGATGGTTTTTTTATTTTGTTTTTATTAAAAATGTTGAAACATGGGCTCTCTGTCAAAATTATTTTATTATTGAAAGCTGGGTGGGGTGAATGAACTGGCAACAGTTCAGAAAGCCATTAATGGTACTGATAACGGGGAATCCTATCCAGCCTCCACAGCACTGCAATACTGAATTGCAATAAATTTTACTGAAATCGAGTGACTGATGTGCACAGTTAATGAATCGGTAAAGATTCAAAGGTTAATCTGCTGGGAGGTAACAAGCTCTGCCCATCTGATACTGTAACCAAAATATGATATTTGTTAGTTACATGATGATATTTTTTGGGCATACAACAGAAAAAAAATGAGTTTTTATTGGCTGCAGCTTTGTTAGGTCTCCAAGACCAAAATGCAGAAAAAGAAACAACTCTTATGGTGATTCTTGAATCACAGACAAAACTTAAATATATTAGAGGTGAAATGTGACTCCCTGAATAAAATATATTGTCAAACATCAAAGGAGTTGCCCAAGGAGCAGAGTGTTCCCTGAAGCAGAGTTGCACATGTGCCCAGGAGCGCCCCCGCCTCAACCCTCGGCCCTTTTCCAGCCAGCACACCCCCTCTCCTAAAAGACCTGGGAGACATGACGGCCTGTGTGGAATTTGGGAGGGGTGGGGGAAAGTGTGCAGTCAAACCTCTTAAGAACTTCTCTAACAATAAGGCAGCTTTCTAGAAACACAGGAGCGAGGTCCAAGCAGACTCAAAATTTAAGTGAAAACACAAATGGAAAGGAAGAAAAAGATAATTCAATAAGAGCAAGAGGGGTGGGTGAGGTTAAGAAAGCCGATGATTAACACTCTTGCTTCACCCTCAGGAGACTCACATTCAGATTTTGCTCTGCCACACCTATTTTGTGGTGCTGGATGTGCTGTTTACACTCTCTGGCCCAAAGCCTCTCTCTTTTCCCCCACCCCTTTATGTAAGGATAGTGCTAGCTGCCACATAGGGAGAATAAAAATGCTGAAGCCTGTGAAAGGTGCAGCTCCTGCAGGTGTTTGTGAAACACAGAAACCTTGCCACGAAAGAGCACACCCCCAGAGTCTTTGACAACACATGGCTTGAAGTTACCACTACGTTCTAGACTCTCAATTGTTAGTTTGCAGCAGAGAGATACAGTCTAAATAAGGCTTCTAGGGAGTGAAATGTGATGATTCCTCCAGTATATTCATTCCTCTGTCCAGCTGACCATCGGACAGCAAAGCCTGGGAACTGCTGCTGCTGACAGGAGCCTGTGCAGCACAAGCTCTGAGCTTGGTCCCTCATCTCTTCACATCTCTTGACACAGGGTGAAGGCCCGTGAGGCCAAATCTTGTTGAATATCCACATCAACTCAGTTTTAGGAGTTCTGCTTTTTCCTCCTTTCTTTCTGTGCACGGACCAAAGGTTCGGGTGTTGTATTTAAAATACATTAGTATTTTATTCCCTGCTTGGCTAGAGCTCTCTAGCTCTGGGAACACAATAAAATGACTATAAATTTAATGTGGTTGAATTTATTCAACAATGCAACAGGGATGATGAATATCACATTTCTTTTCTGCAGCACTTCCACAAATAAGTCTTAAATCACATTCTGAGCAGGGTTCTGTAGACATTATTACAAGACTTAGCTGAAAGACAAGAAACTGATGAACATAGCAGCAAAGTGCCTTGCCCATGGTCACTCAACAGATCAGAGGCAAAGCTGCTTTGTGTTTCTCCGAGGTCTTCCTAAGGCCAGAAGACCTCCTCTGAAGAATTATGCTATTGATTTGTCAACAGGTTACACCAGAGCCAAGCTGTACACGTTCTGGCTCAAGCTAGCAGGATAAAGCAGGACGTCTGCATGCCAGGTTGAAGTCTTCTACTTTGGGACAAATCAACACTTCCTTTCTCTTGCAGGATTTGCCAGGAAACAGAATTAGCATATTTCAGTCCAACTCAGATGCGTGTTACCTGAGACCCAGCTTGAGCATGTCCTAGGGCTCCAGTCTGGAATTTAATATGGGCCTGGGACGATTCCCAACAGATAGAGCTAACAACCTCCAGACCCTTTGTGCTGAAAAAAACTAGTAACCAAAGGATCATGGAAAGACAATTGATGCATTGGGAACTTACTTCCAGTTTATTCTGAGTTCTGAATTCCCTGCATCTGGAAACATCCTTCCCCGTGTCACCATCTTGGTGACAAAGAACTGTCAGCTACAGTGCTGATGGAGGTTAAAAGAAGGAATCCACTACTGTGTCAGAAACCTGTCTGCTTCTCAGTGGCCCCTCATACCTTTTCTAGGCTTCAGAGTGGTTTATTATAATGTAGTTATTGGTTATAAAGTGATGCTATTTAATAAAACCTACCTCCAGGTAAATCTGCAGGTAAAATGTACCTGTAGCAGGCAAATTCTGGTTCTAATACATTTTAATATTAATACCATCAGCTTCCTGTTTCAGAATCTGTAGGTGTCAATGACAGACCTCTGAGGTTTGGACCAGGATCTAACTAGATTTAATTACAGCTTCAGATTGCTGGTCACAGCAATATTTTTGCTAAAGGTGAGAGTGAAACCTCCAGGAAGGCAGTCATTGGCATAGGAGGATGAGAAGACTGTGATAACGTCACACTAAAGCACATTCCTTACTTGCAGATAGCTGTTTGCATAGATATTTCAGGACAAGCTTTTAAAGTTAGTAATGACAGAGATTTGATTACATTTTACATCTTTGTAGGATAATGTGAGAAGACATTAATGGCATTAATAGTATTAAAGATATTGCGTGGTATCTTCCAAGTTCAAGACAGACATCGAAAAACGTAGAACCATACTAAGTAATGGGACTATTAGCCAGGATATAAAATTGGGTTGAAAGGAGATTAGATGGGAAGAAAATAAATTGCTGAAAGACAAGCAGGAAGCTGGGATGTTCAATTTTTAAGGGACTTTGTTTCTTTTCATCTTCTACCTTAATATACCTTGGATACACAGGACCAGAAGGTAGTCAGCAGAAGTTCAACATAAGGGCTTGAAACAGAAAAAAGAAAAGTCTTTTTAGTTATACTACTATCTTAGTGCAGAAGGCTGATTTCTGTGAGAAAGAGAATTAGAAGCTTTAGCATGGTAATTCAGAACATTTTGGGGAGAGGTAAGATAGTATTTTGTTTATATTTTATTTCATATTCTTTGCTTATATTGATATTTAATTAATATAAAATTAAAGTTCATTAACAGAATAATGAAATAGGATTTCCTTGACTACATATTTTCGAAGAAAATATTAATTTATTGAAAATAAAATAGCTTTAATTATTTGTATAAATACATTTGTGTATCAGGTAGAAAAGTTATGAGACCTAAGGAGAGGCCACTGCAGAAGGCTAGGCTATAGGTTATAAAAATATTACAATTGTAAAATAGTAAGAGCCATGATGGGAAAAGCTAGCTCCAAAGCATATTAGGGTAGCATGTGAAAAACTTAGTATACTGGAGGGTAAGAAGTCAGAATTCAAAATTGCAGTTCTGCACAAAACTCTTGAATAAAAGGAAATATTCCTGAAATACCCCTTAAATATATTTTTATTATAACCTAGTGATCAAGTTTAGCATCCTACCATCTGTTGACTGCCTCCATGCACTAACCTCTTGTGAGCTATCACTGAACTATCTCTGAATAATTTAATGCCTGTGGTCTGTCCAGGGAACTTCATGGTTGAGAGTAGGAATACATGGCAGACTATGTTTGGTCAGGGTCTGGATCCTGAACATGGTCACACACAGGTCAGCTTTGTTCATCTACAGCAAGGTGGCTGAGAAGTGCAATAAACTGATCCCAAACAGTGTTTGGCTCGTGCAGTCTTTGAGGGCTGCGAGGAAAAATGGGTAACTCTGTCTTGAGGGAAACCACAAAGTTATCAGGGTGATGGAGCAAACGTGCACTGGAGCTCAGGAACTGTCAGGATGCTGAGGGAATGACAAAAGGATGATATCCACAGAATATCCTTGAAAAGAAAGGACAAGAAGAGAAAAGTGTTCAAAGAAATTACTGATGTATTTCTTTTCTGCTCATCTAAAAGCATCACAAAACATTAAAAAGAGAATCTACTCTTAAAATGTTAATACACAGGATTTTACAATCAGATGGTTTCTATTGTGAATAAAGTTGTCACTGATACATCACAAAATTCACAACTCAAGCATACACTTTACCTTTAGTGAGAAGTTCTGTGAACACCATTTTCCTAGTTCAATCCATTTGATTCTGATTGACAGAAATAACTGGTGCCTCTGAGTATCAAATATGAGGGACCAGACTTACAGTAAATCGTCACTTTCTAATGCACCTTATTTAAAAAAATATAATTCATTGGTTAATTTTGAACTGTTGGGCAGGATTGGTTTTAAACAAATTCTCCTAGGTAGTTTTGTGGTACCAATGAAAAAGATGGGCTGTGATATCCCACCTTAGTTCAATCCATCTCTGTGACATTTTGTGGTGCCATAAGCAGAATATTCAAACATCAGGAGCAAACAGAAGAGATCGAGTAGTAAAAGCAACATATCTTTAAAATAAGAAGTACATAAGACATTGTGGTTTAGCTATTATATGAGAGTCTGTCACTGAGCTACCTTTGCTGAAAGATTCGTAAGATTTTTTGCAGTTCTTAGGGATGTTTCCTAAAGAAAATACCATAGTGTCTAGTCCCTCTATGTTTATCTACCATCAAGATGCAAAACAAAAACAAATTTCAGGCTGTTTCTGTCACATGAAACAGGTGGAAAATTTCTTCTTTGTCTTTGTCCAACATGAAAGGTTGTTGCATCTCTGAAGTTTAAGGCATGTGTCCTTTGGAGTAATGCCCCTTCCGCTGGATCTCCTCAAATACTGGCAGCTGGTCAATTTCTTTCCTTGGCTTTGCCAATGACAATATTTTGTGCTTCAGTGTTTCCTTTGCGTGTCTGTGTCTGACATGATTTTTCTTGCATGCAGAAAGCAGCATACAATATTTTGGTTCGAATAGTGTAAGTAAAACAAGTTGCCTGCAGACTTTATACAAACAAATTTTGCAACAGGTAAGAGTAAAAGAAGTTCACAAATGAGTGTAAATATAAAATTTGCTCTGAAATAGGCAGGTAAAATTATGGGCCTTTTCTTATGCTGGAACTTTAGGTTCTGTGGGAAGAAGTGAGGAAGAAGACTGAGATGCTCCCTTCTGCCAAAACCATATGTGCATCATTAACCACGATATAAATCACTTCAAATGCTGATGATTCCCTGTTTGTCCTGTTTTATCTGCCTGTGCCTCCTCTTCTCACCAAGCACCAGTTTCTCCCCGAACAAGCTGAGGTATATAAACATTGAAATGGAATGGACTTTTTTCCTCCTTACTGTTGTGTCTCATGAACACTTTACTTATGACTAGGAGTAGAATCTTTCTGGAAAGAAGAAACAAATGCACCTTGAGGCCTTTAAAAGGAAAATGTCCACAGTGGCATATTTTTACCATGAGCAATGTACTAGTAGCAGAGCTAAGCTTTGCAAAAATGGTGTGGGTTTAGGTCTGCTGTTATTTTGTCACTAGTTGTGACAGTGCTCTAATTTCATCCTGCTTGGATCATGTATGATGTAACAATTAAGATAAGGGGCCCAGGATAGCTTCATGTTTGCAAGACTTTAGTGCTTTTGTTTTGATTTCTTTTTTTCAATAAACCTGATCTTAAAATATAATTCAGCCTTTCATTTTCTTTTCTTCCTTCTTTTCTTTCTTTCTTTCTTTCTTTCTTTCTTTCTTTCTTTCTTTCTTTCTTTCTTTCTTTCTTTCTTTCTTTCTTTCTTTCTTTCTTTCTTTCTTTCTTTCTTTCTTTCTTTCTTTCTTTCTTTCTTTCTTTCTTTCTTTCTTTCTTTCTTCTTCTTCATTGGAACAAATGGAAAAAGATGTTGAAAGTGCACCCAGGAGCATGCTTTCATTTTTACCTGCAGAAGGAGTGATGGGTGGCTCTGCATTTAATGGTAGATTTGTTTTCATTACATTTAAAATGTTTATAGTGCTGGCTCCAATATTACAAAAATTTTGCACAGGAAATCAAAGTGTTAAATACATACCTCTCAATTTAACATCAAATGTAAGTCCAAAGTTTTCTGATCTCAGTTTACCAGAAATTCAGATGATGATATCAAAACAGGACAAGAAAGGGGCCATAAAGAAAGAAAATTTAGTATTATCAAATTGCAGCTCTGTACCAGGATTCGCCTGTCCAGCATAATAAAGTTCTTACTGTCTATGGGACTTCAGAGAAATCAGTCTTTTTACTTGGCCTTTGAAGTCACCAAGACACCAGTGCCTGTGATAAAAGAGTTTATTTATAACTTGGTCAGCTTATGTCTTTTCCCACTGAACCAGCAGGCTTTCCAAGGTTTGGGGATACAATTTCAAGGGCTGTTAAACCTCTGTCAAAATTTTTCTGGCCCCCTAAGGAGCCTGACTATCCAGCGTTCTGTTTGCTATGACAGGGCTTCATGTGGAAGCATTCACAAAACTGACAGCTTCAACTGCTGCAGTTTTTGTAAGAGAAAGTGGCATTTAATCTGAAAAATAACATTAGCAAATCAGGGTATAATTGGTTTTATATTTCCTGCCTTTTCCACCTTCTCTTTTCCTTTTTTTTTTTTTTTTGCTGCCCTAAGAGATAAGACAAAGCCCAATAATGTAAGTTACTGATCTCTATGGAAATACGTTATTTATATATAACCTGGCAAATTGCAGGAGGCAGGAATCAGGGATTTTTCGTGTGATGAAAAATGTTAGAGCAAATCCTTAAGAGAATATAGCATATAATGCAGCACTGGTTCAGGATGATATTGTAATCCTGACAGTTGTTGTCAACAGCAAACATAAAGACTGTTTTAAAGTGGTAGTTCTCAAAGTACCCAGTTTGTCATGTCACTCTGAACACATCTACTATCAATAACTTAACTGAAAACTCCTCATTAAGCATTACAAAGACTTAACACTGAATCACGTGATGTGGTGCCACAAGCCTTTACGTTTTGGGAAGCACTGATAAAGAGGTTCACTCAAAATGTGCAAATACCATTTGGGTGAATGAAAATCTGCCATCTGGAGCTTCAGACAGTGTTTTGGTCTTTCTCTACTTAAAAATCAATCCAATGAATGAGACTGCAGAATCATAAGATTGGCTTAAAAACCAGTATAATTTGAAAAGTACTGAGAAATGCAGGTTGTTCTTGTGATTTGACTTCCCTTTTTGGTCCCCAGGGGTCCCTACTTTCAAAATATTCTTCATAGTCTTGTGAGAAAAAAGTTTTTTCTTCTCTAAGTTCAGGCCACAGCTCTCACATAATCTGACTCAGGATATTGGCCTTAATGTATGCATCACATTTTATGAGGCTGAAGAGAAAGTAATGGAAGTTGTCCACACTTCCCTGAAAATAATTCAC
This sequence comes from Bombycilla garrulus, assembly GCA_013400315.1. Classification (NCBI taxonomy): domain Eukaryota; kingdom Metazoa; phylum Chordata; class Aves; order Passeriformes; family Bombycillidae; genus Bombycilla; species Bombycilla garrulus. The sequence goes on along the minus strand of VXBU01002509.1, from coordinate 599,848 downwards.
ATGTTTACTTTCTGATAGTAAATAACAGAGGGATATAGGCACAGTAATTTAAGTAGACTGCCTGCTTAGTAATAGAGCAATTATTAAAAATGACTGTTTGGGGACAGAAAAAAGATCCATTCCAAGCAATACCTCACTTCTGAAAGCAGTCAAGGGCAGAAATATTGGGAAGAAGGTAAGGGCAGGACAGTTGTATCACAATACAACTTCTGTTGTGTGTACAACAACAATACTACTTTCCTGGCATACTCCACCAAATTTTGGGGACTCCCTGTTAGTCAATTCAGTGGATGTTTCAAAAAAGTAGAACCAAGAACAGAATAAGGACGAGGAAAGAGAGAGAACGACATAAGATAATAGGGACTTTTGCATTTATTAGACTGAGTAAGGAATGCTGATGGAAAGGTAAGTGCTGCTTTAGTCAAAGTATCACAATTCCAATAGAATTGACGAACATACCGCTATCAAAAACACAAAAATATTTTATCAATAAATCTATTCAAATACATTTTCCCTGACAATCACAGTGTCTGCACATTACTTACTTAATTGCTTCCATTGATTTTAAACAAGGTCCTTGTGAATGTCATAGTGCAAGAAAGATTTCATCATCATCCCTTGTTGATATTCTACACCTGTTGTCAGGTGGCATCACACTGCTGCAGGGGCAGATAGTGTTGTAGAGCTGCTCTAGCATGTTTGTCTTTTCCTCTCATAATAAGGAGAAGATCCTAAGATGTAGGAAGGAAATCATTGTCCTTCAACGTGTGTAAGACATTCTGTGTTTGCATATATTTTGTGTGAAAAGTGCCTTGTGTTCACTAAGCAAGAGGCGTCACAAAGCGGCAAAATCTTTTTATTATTGTTAAGCAAAAACTCTACATATGCCTCCAAAAGGTTGAGCCGGTGTAAAGAAATTTTCAGTGTCAAGGCAACTCAACAAAAGTTGCGTTAACACTTCCTTGCTTTGATATCAGAGATCTTGGAAAATATTTTGATGGAAAATAAATACTTTGTCCTTATAGCTGTATCTGCTTCCACTGTGAATCTATTAAAATAAGGAGTTTCTCTTACAGATTAGTGGCACCCGGAGCTGATTTAAGCAATGACAACTTTGGAAGTCAATTTATATTTGAATCAGGAAATGACTCAGTATTTTCTGAAGTGTTACTTCAAAGCTCACTCTTTTATAGTTAGGTAAAAATGATATCACATCTTCAGAATGTTAAATTAAACAATTGCATAGAGGCCAGGACTTATTTCTGATGGTGCTTTAAACTGGTTTTTCATACTGAGTGCATATATATATATATACACACATATACATATATATCTCCCAGGATGGTTTTTGTCATATCTGGACAAATAGTGAATAATGTCATATACACACTTACCAGTTCTATGATACCTTTTGCAACACTACATGTCACTCTGTTTTATGCTGTCATACCCCAACTTGTCTACAATGTGTTAGAATTAGTGCTCTTATGGTTTATGGATCTCCTGACATTATATCCTGTTATTATGTTAGCCGAAATGCAACCTTCATGTGAAGGTGATAACAAAAAAAAAAATAAAAATTGGCCAATAAGAAGTATTTCTACAAATGGTCAAATCACGGTGGAAAAGGAAATATTTTAACAAAGTAATGTTAATACAGCCCAGGATCAAGTCAAATTAAATCCCTGAGGAAGACTATCTGAAGAAACATACCATATTTTTGGCACAGTGCACTTTACTGCATGCCCAACACATTTTCCACAAAGCTCTTGTATATTTTCTGTATGAAAATCTAAAACATAAAGTCTTACATCTAGCAGTTGAAAAAATACAGGAGATTTAAACCAGCAATAGTTCTGCCGTGTGCCCACAGATTTTTTTTGGCAATTAGATCTGAAGGAAATGATCTATCANCCAAACTCAAAAAAAAAAAAAAAAAAAAGAGAGGGAAGGGGGAAGGCTGATGAATGTGGACATATAATAAAGATTGAGGTCTTTCTTTCTCTGACAAGTAGAATGTTTGTGTGAACTATAGAAACACAAATAAATAACTATATTGTTATGATTACTAAGTGTATTTTCAACATGATCAGCTTCAGTCTGGCATCTATTGAATGAAGGAATATAACTGGACTCTGTGACTGAACCTTACTGTTATGCCACAGTCCCCTTATGCGAAGGACACAAAAATTTTCTCCAAGCCAGTGCTGCAGTCTAGTCTGAAATTATTCTTGAAATATTCTTGCCAGATAAATAATCCCAGAGCCTCAGAAATGTTACAGTAATGGAGATAGGCTTGTGGGCCAAGGTTAAGCTGAATTATTCAGCACTATAAACAGCCAAGGGAAGAGGACACAAAATTTGGCTGTTGGAGCAACAGTGTAGAGTGTCACTCTAAATTTTAGTTTCCTCAGCCATTGTTTTTAAGAACACAAATGTGGTTTATGGAGAAAAATTTGATGCACAATAATTAAAATGAAAATACAAAAAACAACATGAAATGCAACAATTTTGAAAGGTGAAACGTTGACAAGTATCCACATAGGTTACCTAAATTTGGGTCTAGAAAGCCTGATTTCAAAGGGCAATGTCAGTAGTTATTTCTTCTCACAGTAACTCCCTGTTGAGGTGCTGCCATTATGATTGGTTTTTATTTATGGTCTTATGGGATCAGATTCTTTCACAAGAATCCCAGAAATGATCAGTATCCACAGGTGTCATATTTTAGCTAATGTTCCAGTGTTTCTGGCCTTAGACATTCTTTTTTTTTTTCTATCGCAATTATTCCTGAGTTTTGGTAGAAATTTAGATTTATTATATTTCCAATATGATTTAGAAACCATGCTTATCTGCTGTTTCAGTAGATCTATGGCTATATACTGTGTTCGTATGAGTACTGAATTCCAGACAGTTGCTGTAAGATAGGAGAATAGAGTATACGATCTTCAAAATTACCTTTAAACTGTTTTCAATTGTTGTCTCCACTGGATTTTACCTCATAGTGGTATTTCTAATGGAAAAGTTGACTTAAGATTTCAATTGGAATTCAAAGTGTGTTTTAAGGCTATGCCCACAAACAACTAAGACCTCAGAGGTCTTTGTAAGGTTTAGATCACTCAGATGCATGTGGGAGTTGCAAAACAACAAACTGAACCATCTTCAGAAAATCCTCTGGGCTGAAAACAGTTTGTAATCTGGAGGAGTTTCCTCCCTCTGACTGTGTAGGGTTGCTGGTGGGTACACACTCCTAACTTTGCAGAATCTTTGGCTGCTGTCCTGAAATTCCCTCTGCAGTGCATGGAACAGAACTTGGGGGCAGCAGCCAAGCTCAGCACGTAGGCACAGCGTGGGTGACTACCTCCAGGAGTGGGTGGCTGTATGACGTGCCCAACTCCATCAAGGGAAAACCAAGCAGTTCAAAGCCTTGTTGATTCTCTTTAACACAGCACATGGATTTGGGCAAGACTGGTCAGATTTTTTACCATATTGAAACAGTATTTCATAAATGTCCTAAAATACCTCTCAAACCACCAAAAGAGAACTTTGCCCCCAGCCGCAAAAAACACAGCAACAAACAGAACAAAAACGCAACCTCCACCCCAAAACCAGATGAGAATTTGGGAAGAGGAATGTTAAATCTAGGAGCTCATATCTGTAATTTGGAACTATCCTTGCTCTCAGGTGAGCTCCAGAGAAAGTTGAGAGCCAGCCACCACAGCTCCATCCAGAGCACTGCAGACTCAGGCAGGTGTGGTCTGCACCATTGAACTGCGTGGATGCCAAGCTCCAGGAGGAGCTCACTACCCCAAGAACCATTTCAGAAGTCTTCTATTTGATGTGAAATAACTGCTCCTGCATAGATGCTCTGGATTTGAGTATTCACACCTAATTTTAGGCAATTGTTCAGCATGTGTTTTTTAATAATGAGTTACTGTACTAAAATTGAACATAGGGGAATTGCCTCTTGGCACTTATGCTACCAGCAGTTCCAGGAAAGATTATCCACTGCTGCATCAAGGAAGCATTATACCAAATGAGGAGTCCAGATGTTAACTTTGTACATTATCTTCCTGATTTCTTCCCCTATGCATAGTTCAACTTTTCAAATATTTTATCTCTTATCCAGATACTCAAAAACTTCTGCTTTATGGGGAAGACCGTGAGATCACCCTGTCTGCAGCCTAAAGAACTGAAGAGACTAGCTGCTCTTTCAGTCAGCTTTGAATCCTGAACTCATGACATAGGAATATAAGCTGTTATCCCTAAACCGTTTTGAGCAAAGTACTTCATAAATAGTCTGGCTGGCATAAAATTCTACCATTTAAGCAGCAGAGTAAATGCATAAGAAATGCTAACTCAAGCTGTAAGCTTTGCCTATGTACGTGGAGTACTTTTTAAAGCTGCCAATAAATTGTAACAGATAGCTCAACAATTTAAAACACAGTGGAAAAGCCAATTAAAAATACCTTGGAGCTGCAATTGGAAATACTGTGAGCCAGTTGGTCAAAACTTGCTTTCAGAAATAATTCAGAGCTTACTAATTGTACCATGAACAGTCAGCAGTACAGCAATTGACTGGAATATCCTCATTTTACTTTGGACTGATGCTAGTGTCACAAGTAAGGATACTCAAACCAAAGCCATTCCTTTGACATGAATGTCAGCCCAGAACTTTTAGTCATCAGAGACAAAGAGGGAGTTAATAATGTAATGTTTTCATAAATGCATTCATTTCTTTTTCTTCGTAACATCTCTTTTAAACTATGGATTACAAGCTAGTTGAAGCCTGGAAAAGGGGGATCTCCCTTTTAAGTGCACATGTATGGAACAGTGGCATCCCAGCTTACGACTGGAATTATGCAGTGCTAAAATGATAGGAGTGATAATTCACAACATCTGTGTTGTCTTTTGGGAAACATTTGTTATATTCCAAAATATAACCTTAGCATATTTAGGGTTCTCAAGTGACACATTTTGGCTGTCTCATGTTGTTGCCTTTTTTTTACATTCTACTAACACAATGAACCATCTTTTAATGCATTTTCCTGGAAGCCAAACCTTAAGGAAGACCCCCTCTTCTCTGTCATAATCTCCAGTAGTTCAAAAAATCAACTCTGTTGAAGGTGCTCTCTTCAGAGGTGGAAAAATCGGTAAATATCCAGCAGTGCTATTAGCAGGGTTTGGTGCTAAGCCTGCACAAATATAATTTTTCTGACTAGTCAGATCCGTGAAAGACTCATCAGTCACCACTCCTTTTATGTTAAACTGGAAGATCTCACCTCTCCCTCTGTTCAGTGAAGCTTACTTGACTTCACATTCCACAATGCAGGGGAATATTTCACCTGCTGTTTTTCTCTGCTTTTTTCCCCTAAGGGTGTGGATGTGTTAAACTGGTAAAGAGACGTGTGCAATAGAGCTCTCTCTGCCTTTCACCCCGGTAGTTAACAGTGTACTCCCAAAATGGGTTCTGGTTAATCTCTGAGCAGAAGCATTGAATAAACACGTTAAAAGCCCTTCCATTTATATCCTATGCAGAGGCAGAATTTGACATGCATTTTGACACGCATTATGGAATTTAAACTGACATATTTTGAATTAATTTTTTAATATCTTGGAAAAATTTTTATAAAATAGTATGGACACACAATATAGGGATGTACAGGAGAGTCTTAGAGGTTAGTATGCCTCTAACTTGAAAAAAAGACAGTCTTAAATAGGACCTGTGGGAGTAATAATGCAGTATACAATGTTCACTCATATTGTCAGCATATTTTCTGCACAAGTTACCAACTGAAACATCATTTTTCATTATTATCTTCTATTAGCATTCAGACTTACCTAAAAATGTTTAGTCATGATGAAACATCAAAGTATGCAGCAGATTAACAGTGTAGACAAGCACATGGATCTCAGAGAGAATGTCAAACAATTTGAGTGATTTGGTTCAGCTAAAATTCCCCAAGGAAAACAAGACTTCTTGTATGAAGCTTGACCCTTGAAGAACGGTAAAATCTTTTAACATGGTCACCACACTATGTGTTTTTTAATATCACTTTTAGAGCTTGAACTCATAATTTCTATAAACAAAGTGACTTCCTGTCTTCAGTCAATTGCTTAAGAGGAATGAAGCATGCCAGCTGATAGATGTGGGTGCAGCAGAGTAGCTAAGGAAGAACATTAAGAAATAGGAGAAAATCCCTACTAAGGGAAATGCTACAAAACAGTGATAAATTTTTGTCTTTCATTTTTAAGAACCACTCTAAAAATCTAGAAAGACAAATCTCTATTTTGAATTCCTTGTTAGTAGGATTTATACAACTATAGGTTGCTCCAGGCTGGGAAAAGAAAAAAACCAAATTCAATCATGACAACTGGATAAATGTTGCCAAACCCTAAATTTTCATATTTTGTTTTGAGATAAAACAACAGCTCTTTGATAGCACCTACAATCTCTATCTACAATTTCAGTTATGTTTGGTATGAATATTCACAAGTGCTCTTTCTTTCACAAGGAAGCTCTAAAAAGAGAACTCAACAGGGCACAACATTACTGATGGTTTCAAAGAAAAGCTTTCCGCCTAAGCTCTGAGAGTCCATATTTGGAAGCAAAATGTGTAATTTTTTTGCAAGGAAAGCTCTGATTCCTCAATTTAGAGCAGTTTCCACTAGACATGGACTGTGCACTAAGTGTTAATGCCAAGGCTATGAAGTATGTAAGTAATGTATTTCCCATGTTGTGAGGATATTCAGTGACTACAAGAGAATAACATCTCTATTGATCATGGTTTAAAACAGAGCTACAGTTATATTTTGTATGAATTCCTATATTTAGAGAAGCCAGTGTCTTTTTGCATTAGCTTTCGATGAACCAATATTTCACTCCTTGTTTTTTCTGTCAGAAAAAAACATATTTATCATCTGGAAGCTCATTGCCCTGGGTATAAAGACCAAGTTCTGATCCACCAGCTGCAAAATATTTTGTATTCTAAATAGACATTTTGTACCTCTGGTGGAATAGATGAAGGTAAATGGGGAAAGAACATAATCCACTTTCATTTGGCCTTTGTTTTTTCAGATTAGCAATAAGTACTGATTTCCACCAGTAAGTAAAATGTCTTTCTCAGGCAGCATTTGGTAACACTTTTCAGAGATGAATGAAAATCATAGTAGTATAAGCATCATTATAGACTTGAAAATGAAATTTCAGCTAACAATTTTATAGTGGCTTTCTATTCTAATGTTATCATAAAATTGCACCTCCTCAGGTGTTTTCATTTTGTTAGTGCAGCAGGAAGCTAAGACTTCAGTAAACCATTACACATAGCTAAATAAAAGACTAAACTGGAAATCTGCAATATGTGATTAATTTCTTGCCTTGTGTGCTCTGGCACATTTCTAAAGGAATTAGCAGTACAGTATTTACTAGTTTTATTGGAGAGTTTCAGCTGTGATTGCCAAGATGCCATCTGCTGAAGTCCAAAGTCAGGACAGTATTTCAGTAAAGCAAAATTCCTTGTACAATCAGGGTCTGAGGGCATTTGGCACTTCATGATTTCTCACCATGCTACACAAATTTCCATTGTTTGTTCTCTTGGAAAGGACACTCCCTTTCTAGTGACAAAAAAGAAAAATAGTGAAAAAAACTCTCTTATAAATATTAAAGTATTGCTCTCAATAAATTTTGTTGCACTTTATGATCACACCGTGACCATTCTACAGGAAAGCAAGCATGCAAGAAGGAGGCCATGCCATAGGTAGGGATGTCAGCTTCCCTAGTCCTGCCTGTCTGGACTGACCCTGCAGCTCACGGCCGCTGGTTTGGGGAGCTCCTGCTGTCCCAGGCTGGGAGCAATGCTAGGCAGGGCTGCCTGCAGGGCAAGCAGCTGACTGATGGGGAAGGAAAGTAAAGCAGCAAAGAAGCCCTGCCATTGTAGGGAGAAGGAGCGGCCTTATTTTGGTTCCATTTTTCTGCGGAAGCTGTCAGTCGTTCCGCAGCATGTCAAGCCCGAGCAAACACAGTTTGCTGTTCACAGAGTGACAGGCTCACAGCAGGGTTGGGGCTGGCTGGCACCTCTGGAAATGGCCTTGTCCAGCCCCCTGCACAGAGCAAGGTCAGCCCCAGCAGCCTGCATGGGCTGTGTCCAGTTGTTTTAGAATCTTCCCAAGCGCAGAATTCCACAGCCTCTCCGAGCGGGCTGTTACTGACTTGTAAGTTTTACCTGCGAGACTTGAGCCCCTTTGCTCTGCAGAAACACCAAGAGGCACCTTTCAGTGGCTTCTGCAGACAATGCTGCCTTTCAGCTCCCGTGTAACTGCAGGTGGTTCCAGAGGACACCAGTCCCTGCAGGACTAACTCAGGGAACAGGATCGAGCTTTTAGCAACAGCCAGCGTGAGGTGGCAAGGTGACCACAGCTTCTCCACCTACTTTGTGTAAGCCACGGTTCAGGCAGCTTCTCTGAGCGCTGCTGGAAGCCATGGCAAGTTCAGATCCCCTCATTTCCCGTCTGTTGTCCCTGTTTTTACTCGGTGCCACAGCAGAAAATGGTTCATCTTAAGGGAAGAAAATCTACCTTTTTGAGAAGCTTTGGGTTTATTGCTTTAAAATGCAGAGAGAGAAAAACCGTCTCTGCATGACCAAAATTCAATGCATACTCTGTATTTATTAATTAATGCACAATTAGTTGCACATGCAAGACAATTTTCATATTAAGACGAGTCATTTCATTGAAATTTAATAGCACAAATTATATTTATTGAGAGAGAGAAAAAAAAAAGGCAAAAAAAACAACCCTCCAACACCTGCACGGTTGCCTTGCTCCTGATTTTTTCTTCTAGGACTTGATACTGCAAGCTTTCCACAGTTGTGATCCTTCCTTCCAGCTTAGAGGATCGATCTCTGCTCATCTAGCAATGAAATTCAGTTACAAGCTAAAGTAAGTACAGATGCAACAATATTTCAACTCTGATTTCCTCTGATATACAGCATAAATATATCCATCATAAATACATGCATAAACAATTAACAGCCAATTCCAGTTACTGAGTTGTCACATCACTGAGAGGGTCCAGAGATTTTGAAAGATATTGGAGAAAACCTCTAGCAGGACAACTCACGCAGGGAAGTTTGGACCTATTCCCCAACATTTCCTAGATTTTTTTTATTCCTGCCCAATAAATGAACAAAAATATGATAATTTACCCCCTCCTTACTCCTAATCTTTTCTTTCTCTCCTATACTTTCAACTTCTTTTAAGAAGCCTGGGTGGAAATACTTTTTATTTTTCCAAATGCTGTGAGAATAGCTGGTCCTGTAACACTTCCAGAGCAGCTTTACTTCAAATGCTGCCACAGCAGCAAACGGGTCAGATGAGGATTAACACCTCCCTGTAATTGGTGGATTTTGATCATTTACAGAAGTGACGTTACTCCCACTGCTCTCATTGATTTTGTTTCATAAATCCCAAGTGTGATATTATCCCCCTGTAGTTTAACTGCTTTTTAGGTGGTGGGAAGGATGGCAAAGGGGAAGAAAATGGGGGCAAGTTGCACAGTTCATGCTATGTTTAGTACTCTAATCCATATGTTTTATTTCAACATTCTCTGGTTTAGGCTGCCTTATTTTCATCTATAGCTCTCTCTGTTTCACTTCTCATTACTTCCTTCATCTTCCTTTGGTTTGTAACATGTTACTTTGTTTTCTACTAAGTTTGCTATGTATCTAGAGGTGCTTAGATTCATGCGTAAAGAAGGTCACACAGAGTTCAGAAATGTTTGGAAAGGGAAAAAAAAAGCTGAAAAAGATCCCCTATTTTTCTTTTGCTGCTGGAGGGTGCTGATGGTTTTGTGATTTGCATGGTAAGGGTTGTTGGGGACTAGCTCTGGTACAGCTTGTCCGCATGCACTCAGGACAGTGCAGGGCTGCGATGCTGTTTCCTCACATGAGATCATATCTGCAAATGAGCAGTGGGAGTTCTGCTAGGGGAGGCTGGGGGGAGGAAAGGAAGAGACAGACTGCAGTCCAATTTGAAATAATTAATCTAATCTTTCTGTTACTACTCTGACCAATTCATATCATCCTGCTGCTCAAAACAAACTGCTGGATGTCGCGTTCTCTTTTTTATAGACTTCCTGTAGCCATTAGCCCTACGTCAGCTTATGTGATATATCACGTATCCTTTAAAATTCTACATTCATTTGAACGAGTTCTTGAGTTATTAGTTCCTCCATCCACCCACCGATCCCTCCCTTCCCTGCTCTGCTCCAGGTAATCAGCAATTCAGCAGGACACTCATAGCAACTACTTACAAAATTATCTATCCAGGAGGATGTTAGAGATTTTATGTATATACAGAGGAGGACCAAAAACAATTGGCCGGGTAAAACATTTACACATAACTTCTGGCTTTCTCTCAGGCAGAGCTTTTGCAAGGGATTTATAGGTCAGATTGGCTCAGCAGTTTCAGCCAATTGCCCACCCTACCTTAACAAAGCTTGCGTGTGTTTGTACAGCTGTGCTCATAGCTGTGGGAGTCCCAGGGATCCCACAAGCCTTCAGTTCCTCTACCTCCCCTTCATCATTTACCAGCACACAAATGAGCACAGAATGAAACTGTAGAAATCTGTCTGACTAGCAGGTTAAAGGCCCAGGATTCAAACCCTGTTTATTTTCTTTGCCTGATTTCCTGCTGCTACAGTGAGTAAATGGTATTTTTCTCCTTGCCTTTTTACCTGTTTGTCTATCAGTGTTTGGCCAAGAATGAAAGAAACCGTCCCTTTCAGGCTCCTTTAGAGGACTTCAAGGGGCACAGAATGTTTATGTGCTGCTCTGGGTCTTCAGTGTTTTGTTCTGTTTCAGCAGGGGTGTTGGTATAAAATGGGATATAAGTCACACAGAAGTAAACCCACCTGCATCTCCTGAAACTTCATGCTAAGGAAGGGATGTATTTTAATTAACATTAAACCAATTCACAATTAAGTTCAGCAAATGTTTGATGCTGAGTTTAGAGGCAGTTAATATACCTTTTTGAACTGGTGCCACAAATTACAAAGTCTGCCATCTGGGGAGGTATTACATTTGAAATTAAATAAAAAAAAAGTCAAGATGTTTCTGAAAATTAGCTCGCAAATTCCAGCCAACCTCACATACATTAGGATTATTTTTTTGAACAGCAAAAGAAAACAAGGAGTAAAAGAAGGTTCTTAAATTATATCTATTAACCTAATAAAGTCCAGAAACTAAGAATTTCAATAAAACATTAGCTTACCTAGTGATTTCAAAAGCAACTCTATTTTTATTTCAAGTATTATTGTCATTCCTAAAGTCTGATGCCAGCTGATAAAAGGTTTAATTCAGAAAAGTACAAACTCTACTAACAAAAGAAATTAAAAACTGTCACATTTTCAAAGGATCCTATTACTCAGTTCTTCCAGACATTTCTAATTAGAGAACTGTATTCATTAACACTTGATATGTTAGCAATCTGCCAAGATTTCTGCTTTCTCTTTCAGTCATTTGGGCCTCTGTTCTGCAATGAACTAAGCAAAGACTCACGTCCACATCCAGCCTGACTCTGAGGGTAGAAATTCAAAAGCAGTGAGAGCAAGAGGTAGAGTCTTCAACACAGAGCTTTCAGGGGCAAAGGAACCCTTTAGTTCCTCTCTCTTCTGACCCCTCCTTTTCTTTTTCTTCATTTTTCAATTATGTAGATATAAAAAGGACCAAGGGAAACCTCCAATGTTGTCTCCACGTGCATCTGTTTTTGAAAACAAGTTCATCAAACTCTTTGAAGAGGAGTCAGTCACTCAGGATCCAAGATTGCATCTGTGTTTGTAAAATCACAGTGAAGTTTATGACAAAAAAGAAAAAAATAAGTCAGCCTCCAGTTTCTGTTACAGCACTCAGAATTGAATCTGACACCTTTGAAAATGTGAAATAAAAATCCCAAATCCTATAATTTTTCCAGCCTGCTATAAACTAGTTCTGGTTTACTCTGCTCTTCTCAGATTAACCCCACTCTGCACATCAGACAAGATGCTTCCTACCTGAAATGAAGCAAAAAGAGAAAGAAGTGTATGGATATGCGAGTAATATGCACTTACCAAGTGACCGTGTTAAATCTTTTCATGGAGAGTCTCAATGAGGTGTCCCAGGGAAGTATTGTAAAGAAACACCAAAGCAAAAAATATTATTAAACATAAGAAATCTCCAAACACAATACTCTTCTGAACAATTACCCATATTGTTGCCATATCACATTTTTTAAAAAATCTGGAGATTGACTTATTTTGGTGGGGGGAGAGGGGAAGGAAGGAGAGGAATTGCCTTTTGGCTTTTGTCACATATTCAGGTTCATATTTTCATTATTTCTGTCCAATTTTAATGGTTGTGTTTTTTTTTTTTTTCTTAATTAGGAGCTGAAATTATTTTCTCATCAGACAGTCCTCACTTTAGGACAAGGGAATACAGGAAGGAAGAGCTTCATGCCATACCAAATCAAAGACCCTACTTAGCACACGACTGAACCCTTTGTTTCTTTCCATAGACATACGCACAAGAAACCTTTAAGAGATCTCTGGTTGTCCCTGAACTGCCTCTTGGCTCAGGAGAGTTTCCTCTGCATCCTGGAAATAATTTCAGAGGCATTTCATGGATAAGACAACAGGCGTTCCATAGTCAAAGCTCATGATAAATTGAGGAGAATAGTGTTCAAATACTGGTGCATATTGTCAAATTCTGTACATTTTCAATAAGGAAGTAAGGAACATTATGCACTACTGAAAGTGTGACTAGCTGAAGAAGCAGCTAATCTTGTTTTCCAGTTTATGGAGTTAGATTATAAGCAGACAGTACAGGAAGGGGTGAAGGACTGGAAAACTCAAGCTCTTCCCTTGAGATACATTTGGAAAAAATCTGTGGGAGAGCTGAAGGAGTTTTTGTTTGACTTTCCGTTTGTTTAGTTTGTTATACTCCAAAACAGAAAAAGAGCATGGATATAATACAAATCTCTTCAGTGTTGCAGAAGATCCACCTCCCATATTAATCAAAACATGCAAAGACAGACATCTAACTGAAGGAATTTGTACAGTATAGCGAAAAGGAGAGATTATTGCAAAAATCTGGAGTGGAACGTCTCAGTGAGCAGGAATAAAACACAAACTTATCTGGAAGTAAAGGAATATGTTTGAAGCCTCCTTTTGGCATGCATGCAAAATTCATTGTGTGTTTTGCATCTAAGTGAGACAAGGTCTCCTCAAGGCTATTAACCTAAAATCTACACTTATTTCTGAACAAATAAGGACTAGGAGCTTAGTCCATTACTTAGGCCAGAAGACTTTCTTTTGCTTTTTTTTAGATTTTCAAATTACCAATGAATTTTAGACTTGCCTCACCCGAATAAAAAAGATAAAACTGCACAAAAAAAATGGAATTAGAAAAAAAATAAACATGCAGCCTGACAATTCCTTACCTCTTTTGTCATCACTAAAATTAGAGGAAAATCCAAGTATACAGTATTTTTTCACCACCTTATGCCAAACATTTTTTTATACTAATAGGGACCACATCTTGTCAAGAAACAAATCTTGACAACGCACAATAAATACAGCTACACAAAACATGTTAATAGCTTTCAGACCACAATGGAAAACCTTAATTACCATCTGCATATTTTCCTCACACTTCTAAGGCACTACAGATGTAATTTAGACAGTGTAGGTCATCTGCATCTGTAGGCTTCTAGCATGATTTGAGATATACAACTTGCAAAGTGAAAATCTAACGTGACTGAACGACAATCCTTTAGTCATGCTATCCTGGGGATAAAGCCTCTGAACAGTAGATAATATATTCAGGTAGATTTTGCTTTTAGGTGATACAAGCAGAGAAATTTATCAATTGGTAGAACTCTGTAGTGCCAGGCAGTATCAGCCCCCCTTTTTGTAAGAGTGGCACACTGCAGAGAGCACATTGTGATTCTTTTCAACCCTCTAAGAGAACCCAAGGACCAGCAATTTTCAGGCTTATGCTGGAATTTATGAGGTCTTGAGATTCTTAGGACATTCTGGAAGAGTTTTATAATCAGCAAGTGATACCATTTTCACGCTTAGTAGCATTTAGCTTAAGATTGTGCTTAATCTTTCTTTTTTCTTTTCGAGAAGGGTGCTACTTCACTGAGGGCACACCCTTCTATGGTTCTCACTGACATTGTGGCATTTAAGCCTATTCCTTCTTATTCATTGCCTTTCAAACCTTGTCCCAGAAGTGCTGCAGAACAGACAGCGTACTGGGGAGTATGGCTGAGTGATTGGCAGGGAGGATTTAAGAGTGTTGGAAAAGCTAATCGAAGAGAAGTGAGAGAAACAGAGAAAGAAGAACCCAGAACTGAAAAAAACCTGAGGCAAATTCTTACAGGAGACTGTAGAATGTTATAGAGATTCCCTCTGGGAGACCAGAGGTTTTTCCCTGTAGTTCCAGCAAACACATTTTCTAGAAACAGCTATTGGTGTTCAGAGGAGCAGATGACAAAAAGAGAGGAGGAGAAGAGGGTAAGAATTCAATAGAAAACTGGAATGAGGAAAAGGACAGGAAAGAAATTAAATGCATCACGAAGAGCTCCAGTTGTGGTTTTAAATGGCTCAAGGGCTCACCAAATGCTACTTGAGTCTGCAGGGCTGCCACTGCTGGATTGGACACCTCCATAGCTCCCTGCAAGGAGGCTTGTTTAAGAGAAAGTTTGTCTGCTCTGTGTGAAAGATAAGCAGAATATTGTTCCCCATATCTGAGTCTTCTAAGTGACAATTTTCATGTCTGCTCTGTGCCTGTGAACATTCTTATAAAACCCTACCGACTTAAGAGTAGCAAAAGTGAGCACCAGTTTGGGTACAATAATTTGAAAAATTGTTGAAATTAAGGCTTAGGTGCTTTTTCAGAACAATGCAATGTTCTAAATTGCTTGAAACAAGATAGGTTTGTGGGATTTTTCACTACTTTCTGTAGCACAGAAAACTGCATCTCACACTGGGAAGCATAATGCAGTAACTTTAATTTCTACTATTGAAGTCATTAGAGACCATGTTTGTACCAGACTCCTGTAAACTTCAATCAGGTTAGGATTTTACCTTCAGCTTTTGTTTTTAAAAAAAATGCAAAGTTAAGTTTTGCAAGTACATAATGAACTGACATGAGGCAATGAGAGAGTTCTATAGAATGGGACTGGTAAAGCACAGCTATTTTTCTGTGAAGGCTTATCTAAGTTCTTTTCACTTGTGAACATAAAATGGAATACAAGACACTAAACTGTAATTGAACATTTTCAGTTGCATATATTTATATACGAGAAATATATATGTATTTATATAAGGTAAGGCAGAATGTTACAAAAATGTACTTAAAAAGCAGCAGTTTTATTAGAATTGCAATATATAGAAATGTTCAACAAGCATTTTTCATTCAGCTCATTTTGTATGTGCACAGTTGGTTCCCTTCCTCCCCATCCTCCTCATCCTTGAAAGCAGCATGCTGTTATCCTAAGTAGTCTCTATCCGGTCTAGCCTTCTTTAATCATGATGAAAAGCCTCAAATCCAGAAGAAGATCCAATGTAATGATATTTTTTTAAACAGAGAATTACTTGGCAAGCATTTATTGTGATTGGCCTAATTATAGCAGCAGCAGAGATGTGCCAATATGTCCATTACAGTTTTCTTACTCACTGCAACGGCTCATTGGAGAAAGTGATCTTTCAGCTCTAATTAACGGTGGCAAACTCATTGACTTTTCTTATGGCGTATAATATCCAAAGCCCCTGGTTTTTTATTTGGGTCTAGACCAGGCTGGTTCAACAGATTGAAGTTATTCCTGCATTGTTTTTACTTCAGGGTGGAGAGGTGCTGTAACAGATGTGAATTATACAATGCAATGGACCTCTTCCCACCAGAGCCTTTGCTACATTTACTACATGGACAGGTTAAATCCTGAAATGGCTGTTAAAAATAATTGCTAGAAAAAATAACTGTTCAGGTACTGTAAAAATTGTATTTGTTCTGAGTTCTATCAAAATTGAGAGTGGACTCACTGCATTCTCAGGCAAATTTCACAATGAATGAGGGGGGATTGAAGGGGAAAAGTGATGTAGTCTTGCTTACCAGAAGGAACTAGAAGGAGCACATCAATGAAAAACTGGAACTGAGAATGCATAATGTCGTTGGCTCTCCACACAAAGATTCTTTCCTTTTTGTACAAGATTGCTTTTTAGGGTAGTAACTGTTTATCTGATTGTATCTCATTCATACTATGGCACAACAAAGAACAAGGCTCACCAAAACTGAGGGTTGGTGCTTCATCCTCTGAAAGGGCTGAACATCCTGCAGCAACGCGAAATCTTGCATGATAAGCAGAATATGATGTCATTCTCCAAGTTCAGCAAGATAGCTGTCTTCCTGAAAGTCAATTAAATGAGAATTTTTCAAGCTAGGAACAAGCGTCTGCTCAGCCAGTGTGAATATCTGTTGCTCAATACCAGGGAGTACCTTTAAACCGGTTA
The DNA here is from genome assembly GCA_013400315.1 of Bombycilla garrulus. Taxonomy (NCBI): domain Eukaryota; kingdom Metazoa; phylum Chordata; class Aves; order Passeriformes; family Bombycillidae; genus Bombycilla; species Bombycilla garrulus. The sequence goes on along the minus strand of VXBU01002509.1, from coordinate 583,308 downwards.
TTCGAGTGGTCTTCACTCTAGTTTCTTCTTTTGACATTTTCATATTAGGGAAATAAGTTGTGGCAATCATAATAAACATTATTAATTTAATTTTCTTTTAGCAAATTTTATCTGCTCACCCGAATGTATTTACGTGCAAGAGAGTTATGAATTTGATTGGATATTTAAAGACCAGTAAGCATACCCACTCTCTAATTTTTAGATCCCAAGGTAACATTATATTTTTATCTATAGCCAGCATGAGAAATGCAATGCTATCTGTCTCCTTCATCTTTCAAAAGCAGAAATAAACAGCAAGACTGAATCTCTTTATGGCTTCAAACTAAGCTCCTTTTATTTTCCTGTATCTAATTCATATTCTGTTCTTTCCAGTCAATTTGTGACAAAAGTGCCTTTATCATCCTCACTTGTTAGTATGTTTAAATAATGCAATAGGGAACAGTAGTTTAGAAGAGAGAGACTGCTCCACATTTCCTGTTTTCCAGGAGCAAAAAGGAGATTTCATGTATCCTTGCTATGCGTTATGGATGTAAAATTCTTTCTCGTCATCCCAGAAAAACTTTTCCAATTATGAAAATGCAGGGCTGATCTTTTGAGCACTGGAAACTTCCTGGGAACTCTCACACAATTTAGTGCTATTACCTAATTTTTTTTAAATAACTGCTGCGGAGACAATTTTATTTCATATAAATTACCATTTCTAACTAAGTCTCACAAAGTTTTAGCTTGTACTGGATGATTTAAAACACAAGAAACATATTCGTATATTTTCTGTGTTTTTCTCCATAATATTTTAAAATTTATTTTAGAAATGCACATATGAAGTTGAGGCAATTATTATTGTTTGAGTTGCTAAATTACCATTAATTGGTTTTCACCTGAAATCACAGAACTTAATTTATCCAGGATATCATAATTCTGGCCCATATTATGTGATTTTCAACCACTTCATAATTTTTATAGGAAATAACTGTTAGGATATAGCAGTCACCACATTTTTTTTCTCACCAGGCATATACATGTATTAATATATATGCACAATATGCAGCAGGAAAGGAATAATTCCAAAGGGAGAATCCTGTATCACTCAAACTGTTGCATATTCACTATATATGAACATTTACGTGCCCAGATAAACTGTGGAGTCACTATGATTGTAGGTGCAAATTATGTAATTCTACATGCTGGTAATTGCCATAACCCTTTGCCTGTGAAGTCACCATATTTGCATGTGTGACAGTGGCATCAGCATTCTCAAATGAAGGAATTTACTGTGGGGCAAAACATTTAAGAAAAGAGTCCTAAAGGGTGAGTCCTCCTTCCATACAAATGTTTCTAACCCTGAAACAAGTTGAGAGGTATATGGAAACGAAACAAAGTTATGTCTCTCAAGAATGTTATTGGAAGATTTTCACATGGTATCACAACATTTCTAAACAGCAATTGCCAAATGGCAGTGCTGCAGGAGTCGGGATGAAAGAGCCCTTGAAGGAAAGTCTGTTAAAATGGCGTGGATATGAAAGAGTAGTCATGCAAATGTCAGTTCCACTTTGCAGCTATTAATCTAACGCTTCAATCTAACAAGTAATTCCAGCCATTATTTCTTCACTTGCATCACCTGGCCCTCTTCTAGGGTAAGTCAAACTGCTCCACAGAAAGCCTTGAAAATGGGCCTGTTTAGCTGACTGACTGTGCTATCACAATCTCTGGCACAAGTTCCTTTTTCCCCTTACTCTCCCACAAAGCAATATTAAACTTTTATACTATGGGGGAAGGTCACTTGTTTCCTTAAATTAGGAATCTACTACTGACTGCTGGAATTTTAGAGAGAACAAATCCTCCATAAAACGCTCTGTTTCATGGTCTGGATAGACATATATCCAGAACTATGATATAATTTATAATCTTTTGCTTGAAAGTGATGCATGATGCTAGTCTTGGAAGTAGAGCACTAAGAGCATGTCTATACCATGTGGTGCACTCTGAGGGAGAGCTTCCCAAGACAGGGCCATAGAAATGAGTTAACCTATGGACACACTGCAGTGCAGACCCAAACAAGTAACAGCACTGCTGCTCCCAAGCTAGTTGAGGGATCTATGAGATGTCTTTCTGACATGCAGCTCCTCAGCAGGGTGGATTTCCCCAGCCAGAGTACAGCACTAATAATCTTCCTTGAGCTTATCAAGTGAGTCATCACTTTTACTTTGATCCTTAAGGCCTGCAATCCTCTCTCTTTAACGATCATAAGCTCTACTTCAATAGTTTAATGAACTGGATCTTCTTGTGGCTGTGCAGTGTTAATCTTACACATTTCAATAGCACAGTGTGCTAAAACCACTGCCAGTCATGCCCACTTGTTAGCTTGCAAGGTGGGTCTTTTCTCTACATAAAACCTGGCCAGGAAGAGAGAACAAGCCTATCTGTTATCTAGTTTTTTGTTTAAAGTCAGTGATGGGAAGTATGACAACTTTCTCTGCATCCACTGAATATGTGAACAGCTCTGTTTGTCCATTTCTTTCCAAACCAAACTATTTTCTGTTCTCAGACTCTACCTCTCTATACCTTCTTTCTGGCAACCCAAAGGTCTCAGAAAATGCTAAATGGAAATTGGCACTTGTATCCTAACAGCACCTCAAGCTGCCTTGCCTGTGACAGCTCCCAAGTAAACCTCAAGTAGAAAATCAAACCTATAGGTTGTGTCACCTTCTTGGAGAGATGAAACTAGTGGGAACGTTCAGAGAAGGAGATGTATGGAAATTCTTTCACTAAAGACAAATATTGCCAGAGGTAGCTGACAAAAGCCCATCTGCTCTAGTGCACAGATACATGGGCACGATCCCCTCTTCTTTATTTATGTGGGGCTTATATTTGTAATGTGGAGTGAGAACAATACCCCTGTTCAACACCAGCTGTATGATTTTAGATAGCACTCACTAGCCAATTGCACAAGACCAATTCCAATCTGTCAGTGTAGTGTGATCTGTCCTGTCACAGGAAGTGTTGTTTTTGGAACAGTTTGAGCAGCCATTGCCATTTTACTGTCTACTGACAGAAATTAATAGTGAAGGCCTTGTAGAGCAATTTATCAACAGCTGTTTGAATTCACACTTTTTTCACCCCTCCTATCTCCAGACCAGAAGGACTGCCTGCCTATTTATGTCAAAATGTCAGTGGAAGGTAGAAATTGAGCAGGATCGACTCCTGGGAGTAACTGATCTCAGTGACACAGGGTTTTGTTAAGCTCCACTTGGGCTGATTTTGAAAGGAGCTAAAAGGCTCCAGCTCAGGCTGGTCTCAGGAGAGATGTAAACAAAAATGCATGTAGAGAGCCCAGCCCTGCAAATTCAGGCTTCAGCCAGTGCAATCAGCACCGCTCGAGACAAAGTGACGGCAGAAAACCTTGGAGAGGAGCAGTTGCTCTTTCTTCAATTCAACCACACAACATAAAGTAAAAAATACAGACGTTGACAGAGATAAGAAGGAAGTTTATTTTCAGATTTTTCAGATTTTTTTTTTTTTAAATAAAACAAACCCTCCACATTCCCAGTTTGAGAGAAAATCTGAACTATGGCTGTTTTAAAGACTTATAAATTCGGTTTCTTCTTCTGAAAAATACCAGGCTGAGGTTATTGGGTTTTTTTATATCCACAGACTGTACTTGTGACACAAATTGTTCTGCCATTCATCTTGCATGACAGTGTAATTCTGTTAGAATACAGCAATACTCATAGATGTACCTGAGTAGTGACAGGGTGTATGCAAATAGTGCTAGGATGGCAGGGCAATTTCAGTATTCATAAAGAAATAAATTAACATCAGAATGAAATTCAAGGACCATACAAAAGATCAAAAACAAGGAAGTGAACAGAATATTGACAATCTTGTGAAACAAAGGGTTTGTTTTAGGGCTTGTTTGCAACAAAATAAAAAAAATATTTACTAATGAGAAAATTATTTGAAACAATATCTGTATATATATATACATGCATAAATACAAATTGAAATGGAATCTTCATTGAAAATACACCACTCTGAGATACATAGTGATTCTAAAATGATTACTTTTTAAAGCATGAATGACATTTAAGTAAAAATATGATGGTATGCAATAACTTTTAAAAAGATTAGACAGGTTTGTCCATGTAATTTTTCTCACAAAGAAAGAAACTTTAAAGTCCTGCAGAAACTTTGAAAGAGCATTTTCCAGTAGCAGTCTTTATTTTCAGCAATTTATCTTTTGCAGCTTCCTTTCTTTGAATGCTACTTTCTATGCTGTTTTTTGTGAAGATAGCAGCAAATGGTCTGGAAGAACCTCAGAGGGATGGGGAACAGGGAAAAGAAAAGGCCGCCTTCCTTGACAAAAAAATTATGCTTTACCATTCTCTTATGCAAAACGCTGATTTTTTTTTTCAGAGAGGCGAAAAAAAAGGGTGTTCTTAAATTTCTGGCAGCACCCAACATAACTTTCATTATTTACTATCGTAACCACATCATCAAAGCCTTAAAAATTCAATGAAGAAAAAGTTGGGGATTTTTTTCTTCAAAGGAACTCATTGTATATTTCACCATGAATACAGAGAGGGGTGATTTTCTCTCCTCTAAAAGGTGTGATTTTTATTGCAAATCAGAAAGACTGTGGAGGCCCAGACTGTGTTTTATACTGTAAGACTGGCACACAAGGAGCCTTCATGACATATTGCAAGGTCAGGAGCTGTAAAAATTAATGCAGAGAGCATACCCCAGTTAATAAACAGTTTTACAGAATCTGATCAGCCCAGGAATGACTGGAATATACCTTTTCCTTAATATAGTGGTTGCTTGTGGTTTGTAACTCCTTGGGAATACTGGCTTGGTTACTTACATATTCTTTTTTCAGAGTTGAGATGAAGTGCAAAGGTAGGATCTTGAGAGAGACATGGACAGGAGCCATCAGAGAAGGGTAAAGGGTGAAGGGTGAAGAAAGATTGTTCTCACTGAAGGACAAATAGGACTTTGAAATAGCTTTATACACTAACTCATCTTAGTAGAAACCGACTTTACTGTGAAATGTAATTAGATCTTACCTTTGTTTCTCCATTTAAAATGCCTGTCCTTTGAAATGCAGGATGAGAGTAGAATATTGAACTGCTGTTCTGCAAGGAGTGCAGGAGAATCCTCCCACCAGGACCTCCTTAGCACAGCTTGTGAGTTCCCCTTGTGGGTGAACACAGCCACAGACGTTGTTGAATATTTTGAGACAATCTGTCTTCTATACGTGGTATTAATGTAGCAGCTTCATACTGCTTCACACAGAAGAAATATTTTAATCCTTCTTTCAAGCTTTTGGTGTTTTAACAAAGGCTGCAGGCAGCACCTGCTAAATTCAGAGAAGAAACAGATAAAATCTGGATATAAATGCATGGACCCAGCTGAAATGTGAAACTTATAATGCAACTGTGAATTGACTGTGGCTGTACTGTCCATGTTATGGATTTGAAGACAGCAAATGCATTAGAAAAACGTACCTGGTACTATTAGCAACAATGTGAGATCACAGCTGAACCTGGATGCTCAGAGCACAGTCAGATCATCCCTGTGTGCTTTGTAATTATCTGTTAATTAATTTTGTTTCACCTCTGTATACTTGCAGAGATGGTTTTTATTGAGATCTTCTCTCTCAGTACTTCTCACCATTGCATAGAATTTTTTTCCTGCAATACTGAACCTATGAGAGAACAATCACTTCTCACAGCTTCACAAAATTCACCATCTCTGTCTGACGAATGTTACTATTCCATTCAAGATATTTCTTCTCTCATCCATGTGCCTTGCCCTTGGATGAGGTGCCATGCTGTGGTAGCACAGGACAGATGGATTTCTGTTGCTCCAGTTTGGTGCAGAGTCTGACAGTAACTGCAATTTTACTGGCAGGTAAGATTAAGGAGCTAAGAGCAGCCGAGGCACAGTTATATGTGTGTGCTTTAGAGGTGTTGATTGCTACTGTGTTGGACAGTGGGAAAAAAATGACATCTTAAACTGGTATAATTAAACCAGAGCCCTAAATCAGAGAAAGCCTTAGTTACTTACCTTTTTCTAAAATTACATTTCTTCAGCTGGTAAGGCAACAGAAAAAATGGAACAAGTAAGGTTACATTTATATTATTTCTTCCCATGACAAAAAAATGAGGTAAAAATGAGTAAAAGTCAAAAATGAGTAAAAAATGAGTAAAAGTAAATAATGATAAATTTGGGTAACTAAAATACGTTTGTGAGGAAAATTGCAGCTCTCTTCTGGACCTGAGCATGTAATGAGGATGCTGAACCATCAATGCTGCTGAAGGAAGGCTGGATCAAAAATGGTCGTCATAAAATGAACAAGGTTTCAGGGAAATAGACAAATGCAAAAACAGGTAAAAATATGGTTGTTTACATTTTTCAATAGTGAATTTTTTTCCCCCAAAGTTTTCTTAATCCATGAAAAATCATCATAATTTCACACTATTATTCGGTTTTGATGGTTTAATTTGTCTACTTAGTGTTGAACAAGTGTTCTGTTATTGTGAGACCTGATGAGATCATTGTGAAAGAGCTTGTACTTACACCTGTTTTACTTTCAAGACAGTGCACTCAACAGACATGGAAATAAGAAGGTCAAATAAATCTTGATCAGAGCTTTGCCCACAACAGGTCACAGTGGTTTAGCCATAAGGCAGCGAGAGATAATGTTTCAAAGGTGAGTAAGACTGTTCAAAAACTGCTTTTGTCTTGCCAAGAGACTAATCTGATTAGCAGACAATTCTTTAATGTTTTGGGTGTAACATCTTTGAAATGCATCTTTTGGTCTTTTTTTTTTTTTTTCACTGAATTTTAGCAGTAGGAAGAGTTTAACAGGTTGATTTGTGTGCTTTCCACTGGGATATATAAGCACAAGTAGAGCTGCTTTGTGGGTTATTTCAGCTGGTAGAGCCTCTCTATGCCTTTTGTATAGAAAATAGGTGTTTATTACTTGGAAACCCAGTAGAGAGTTGTCCTTTAATCATCTAACTGTGGGATCTGACATGTTATAAAATGCACCTGTTAGAGGCTGTGCTGGAATTCAATTAGTTCTCATGTGACTTTTGCAGCTGAACTAATGGGCTGAAAGGTTATACTGGGTAAATACAAAATCCCAAATTGATTCACAGGGAAGTCTGGGGAAATGTCATGATTTCACTTTGTAAATTTTGGCCATACCACAGTAATCACATTGTTATTTTACTTTAAAAAGACCCTAACAAGGGGGATGCTGATTACTTATTTTCAAATTTCAAAAAAAAAGTCTTTTAGTTAATACTTTTCTGTTAAATGTCAGATCCTTCTGAGTAAGAAGGAAAGATTACCTTACTATAACAGCTACAGTTTGATAAATGATGACCATTTATTTCCTCTCATTGCTTATAATGTCATATTTGACTAGTATAGCTAGTCATAGAGCAAATTCATTAAGAAGGTTGTTATGACTTGTTATAAGAACACAGTGATTTTAACTGAACTGCCTGATACTAATGTGTAATTACATTATAAAAATTTTATAGTAAATGACACTTTTCTTTTAGGTATACCTGGTATAAAAAAGATATTTTTGTGTGTTTGTTCAGTTAGGATTTGGCAGATTTTTTCCTTTACTGTTTTCATTTGACATTCTATGGCATGGTCTGGTATCAACTGCACTACGCATTTTCTACTTTTATATTGTACAAACAGAACTTCTACTGGTCTACTAATATGAATGATCAAAAAACCTATATCTTGAAAGAGTTTAATGTAATCTTTTAGTGTCTTTCACATTTTGTACATTTTAGAATTTGCATCTTGTAAACACCAAATTAGAAATATTTGGTGCTTACATAGATCTGCATTGCAAACACAGAAAGGCAGACTGTGAGCAAGATAATACAAAAAGTTAGAAATCTATGTAAAAATCTACACGATTTTTGTTGCCTTGTCAGATTTTTTTCAATCCTTCATGTGTTGAAAACTGAAGCTAACACACTTTGGTCTCTTGGTCTAACCCTGCTGCCTCCACAGTTCCTATATCTATCTGCACACTTTTCATGAGCTACTGCTTTCCTAATGCAGAAATCTGAGATATATTATGCTTTTCATAAAGCCCATGAACTGGCCTTATTCTAAAAAGACTGTAGCAGTTGATTTTGTTCCCAAGTGTTTTTTGTTATAAATGAATACGTGGATGCATAGATGTTTACTTTATGATGCATTATCATGGAGGTAACTTTGTTTTTCCCATGTGGAGAGGGCCAGTGGAGCACTGCCCCACCCTTGGGAAGCTGCAGTACTCTTGGGCTGTGGCCAAAGCCCTTCCACCAGTTCCTGCTCCCCACTCATCAGCCTCTGAGAGCAGGGATAGGAAGGAGTTGGACCATTATGCTGCCTCCTGACGAAGTTATATTTTCAATTAAACTTGTTCAAACAAACCACCAACCCATTTTGGCTGAAAATTTCAAAATAGCATCAACCTGAGACAGAGTCCTGGCAAAGAATTTAAGCCTTATGCACTGTTTTAAGTGGCGTCTGAGGGAAACCTTAGGTGGCCTTCTAAATGGGACCTTAAGCCTACGGGAATACAAGAAAATCGTCAAGTAGTCAATTTTGTTACTGTGAATATCAAATTCTGAGTAGATAGATCTTCTTTTCCTCCCCATCCTCCCCTTGTTTTAGATTAGAATTTGACTATTTTTTTAATGTTTATTAATTAGCATAGAACAAATCTAAACTGAAGGAATAACCTTAGTAATCCTTCCATGCAGGGGTATTGCTCACCATTTCTTTCTCTGGTTTTCGCTCATATTTTCTTTTTTTATTTCTTCAACTGGAAGATGCAACAGATTTTGGCAGGTAAATGACTGTAAATGCTGGTTTAGTAGAATGAATGCATCCTTTATGAAGTTTTCTAGTTTTTGAGCAAATAAATCTAGCATTGCTTCTGTGTACTTAAGCTGCCTCTAGTCAGTGCTTGGAGAACTGCCATTCCCTGCTGGTTGCTCTTGTGGTTAGAAGTCTAAGTAGAGTAAAGTTATCAGGCAGCCGGGTGTAATGTTAATTAATAGATCTTGAAAATGTCTTAACCTACAGCCTTAGAAGAACCAAGCCTACTTTTCTATTCGCAGTTTTCATAGAACAACGTGCATTTACAATTTTAAAAACTTTTATTTTGGAAAAATTAAAATTTAAAAGTAACTGATGATGTTTTTCTAATAGATAATTAATTTTATTATTAAATCCATTGTGATCTCTGGAACGTGTTATGATACAAATGTTTTGCCCATCTTGAGACAGTTACTGCAACATCTTAAACTATGGAGTGCCCTTAAACAATTCAGGTTATCAACAGTAAGACTGTTTGACTCCATAATGACTAATCAAAATGCTTTTGCTGAACTTGAATTAAATGTCTCCCTATGGTTGTATGTTAATTATCACTTAAATATAGGAGTTGAAAAGAAAACAGAGAATTAAAAAAGATTAGGCAAACAGCCTTGGAATCACTGTGGTCACTCTTAATATGATGGAAAAATCAGCAGTGCAAGAATTCATAACAGAAGAAAATTGAGGATGTTCACATATATAATAAAATCAGAGTAATGGTACCACTGCAAGTCAGATATGCCCCCTTGAAAATACAAAAAATCCCATTTCTAATAACAGATGTTATTGAATAATGACTAATGGATTTCAAAATTAAAACAGGCATTTTTCGGCACTTAGAAAATATATTGATTAAAACTGAAAAATATATATCTCGTATTTCTCTTGTGAAAATGTCACATCAGCTTCGACATTCCAAATAATCTGCCCTGCATGGTCAGTGAAGAACTGGGAGATTTCCTTCTCCTTATCTACTCTTTTTCTTTCTTGATGCTTGTGTTTAATTTGCGCTAAGCTCCTATGAAGAGAAAGAAGCAGAAGCAGCCTCTCCTATTTACTCCAGTTTCAGCAAAAAGCAGTAAGAGCTAAGAAGCCCTCAAAGGGCCCAAGGCCAGGCTAACCTGAAGCTGAGGCACACCCCAGCCCTGTCCCTGGCTGTAAACTGCACCGGATTCGTGCATGGCTACAGGGTGCAGAGAGGAAGACACTGGCAAAGGAAGTGGCAGTGAACATTTAATTGGAAAAAAGTCAAGAGAAATAACACGTTTTGAGCACTGTGTTTGTTGTCAAGTCAGAGGTAGATTTCTGGGTGGAAAGTTGGTTGCTCCCATTAGTTTCTGTGGAGTGCAAATAAGTAAAGAATTGCCTACTTTCCATGGCAGAAAAGAGAGGCACCAAATGCTTGGTTCACCTCACAGGTTTGTTCTCTAAACAAGCACTGCAAGACCTTGAATGGTCTGCAGTCACCTGAGCCAAAAAGGCAGCATCTCCTCTCTGAGTTGTAGGAGGGTTGAAAAACTGGGGAGATGACACTGAACCTCGTACCCCACTTTGCAGAACAGCCTGTGCTCAGCGTGAGCCAGACTGCTGTGTCCTCATCTCTTGGAAGCACAGCTCCCCAGCTTCCTTCACACCTTTCTGGGCACAGGGCTCTGCTTCCCCCAGCCCTCCCTGTGTGCTCGTGAGGCTTTTCTGCAGGTGGGCTCACAGATTTGCTTGTCTGCTTTCAGTTGGCAGTGTAGGAAGGCCGGCAAGGAGAGAGCAATCCCAGCAACTGAGGTTTTCCAGGATATGTTCTTGGGCCATGCTTTGGAGGCTCCAGGGCAGTGCTCATCTGGTGTGTGTTGTCAGCCTTGCTGCACCAGTCAGCAGAGAGCTGTCAGATTTGCACTGCCTGAGAAGCTGTTTCTCCAGTGACAGCCCTGCAAGGCTGGGCCTGCTTTGTGTTAGGAGGTGACTGGCTCAGCCCCAGAGAGACCTCTGAGCACAGCCCTCTTTAGTTTTGGGAAAGTTTCTTTGAGGTTCATTTTAATGCTACAACCAGAAGAAACTCCGTCTGATTTCAGAGTAGGAACACATGTTCACCTTTTAAGTCCTCATCAGGGTTTCTAAGACGGCAGAAAAGCAGCAGGATCTTTTAATATTCAGCAGAGAGGATGGCTTAGCAGCTGCCAAGTAGAAGCAGTTGACATTGCTTGGGAACAGGAGCAAACGTTGCTCTTGCTCGCTCCTCCTACCTCCCTCAGCAGACTGAACATAATAAATATAGTGGTAAGAAACAAATGGTCTCCCCCGCTGCTTTACTAGAAACTGCAGTGTCAAGTCTTCCTTTCCTGGATAAAAAATAGAGTGGGCAGGATGTGACGGGATTTCTAAAATAAGCTTTGCAGAAGGTAGACAACACAACCAGGATACGAGCAAGAGGGTGGATATGATCTGAGGGGACACGACTGCATGATGGAAAGCCCTGAGGAGGAGTAGGGAGAGAAAAATCATGAGTGCTTGGTACGTAGCAAAGCGTTTACAGTGCCACTTCCCGGGACGTTTGTGGTCTGTGAGGTATGCTGAGGCAGCTGCTGGATGTGTATTAATGTATTATCACAGTAATGGATTATGTTTTAATTCCCTGTAACGTGCCCGATCCCGAGCAATGCAAAGAAGCGAATTTGGTTTCTGTGCCAAACAGCAAGACGTGTCGCAGATTTAAGACATGCTCAGATGACTGTGATGGCTCCTCACCACACATTGTGCTGCACACGAGTCCTGCGTGCAGCTCTGTGCAGCTCCTGTCCAAGAGGGAGGATGTCTCCCAGGAAGGAGAAATCCTCTGTCCCCTGTCCCTAGCAAATCTTTTTTATTGACAGAAAAAATGTTTCCTGGTTTAATCCATTATTTTAGAAACAGTTAGGGAAGGGGGTTGGAGCAGCTTCACAAGGAAGGTCAGATCCGCAGCTGGTGCAAGTAGTCAAACTCTCACTGAGTCCAGATAGACTGTAGCAATTTAGCCAGTAATAAAANAAAAAAAAAAAAGGCAAAAATAAAGTCGCAACTCATGTCACAAGTGAAGAATCTCACTTTCATTTTACACATCTACATCCCAAAGATCACCACCATTTTTTGGCAGAAATTACTGTACAGGAGAACCACTCTGCCCTCAGCTTTTGCATGCAGGAACCAGGAGTGAGAGCAGAGGTGATGCTAATCACACCAGAGCAGGCTTAAAGAGAAGCAAGTGAAGCATTCATTTGCTGTACCAACAACGGGCTGCTGGGGGCCTGTTGCCAACATTTGAATAAATTCAAAAGTCTAATACCAGTTAAGAGAGGCAGTGCTAAACAGCAATCCTAATTCAAGCATGGCTCTAGCAAAAAAGTCAAAATAAAAAAAGGTTTTTCCCTCTGGGTGTGGTCCTAGAAACGATCCCTAGAGCTGTCAGACATAGCCCAGGCATGAGTCAAGAAGCATTTATACATGTGGCTCTGCACTTTGTGCTCCTCAGTGAAGAACAGCACATATTTCATTCAGGTAGCAAAGGGCACCTGCCTAGCTAGGTGAAAAAGTTACTTTCTCTCTTCAGCAAAACAAAGTACCTGAATAGCTGGTCTGGTGGAAGTATTCCCCCAAAATTTTGAGGGCTATATTGGTGTCCAATGGACATATAGAGTTATCAAAAAGAAACACTCTCTACATGTATTTTCAAGGCTTTCTGTACTGGATCAGTAAAAGGGAAAGTGTCAGATGATGTGATAGTGTACAGCTAAAATGTTTTCCTTTAACAGCCTCATTGTATGTTGCTGGGGTGAGTGAGTTGTAAGATGATCTCTGGACACATATTTTGGAAACTTTTTGGTCAACTGCCATGCAGCCAACAGATTTAGGGCCAGTGATTAAGTTACTGAGGCTTTTGTTTTTTAAGTATGTTTTCCTCAATATATCTTTCAGGGCTAGCCATGTGCCAAGGGGTTTGTAACCAAGCTGTGATTCTCTTTCATGCTTTCAGAGGTCTCATTACAGGCTGCTGGCACCCACAGCCTGCTTCCTGCTTATTTCAGATGACCACAGCACTCAGCAGAGGCTGAGCAGAGCAGAGAAGTCAGTAAACGAGTGGGTCACAAGGAAAGAAAATGTTCGTTTTTTCTGGGAAAGCAAAGGGTTTTATTTGTTAGAAAATGGTGTTGCTCTGATCCCAGAGCTTAAGAAATTCTTTGCATAGATATTTTTTCACAGAAGCCAAAGCCAGGCAATGGAAAGCAACAGGGCATTATGCAGGGTTTTTGTATTTTTCTTTTTTTTCTGAGATACAGGCTGCAGGAAAAGTCTTGCTTCAGATTCTTGGTCAGGGTAATTTGTTTAGCCCTCTTGGCTCCTTACTGTTTAGCCAGTAGATTTTAGGGCTAGGGATTTAATTGCAGAGAACTTTTGCTTTGCATCCATTTTTGTGGTTTATTCATAATTTTTGGTTGCCATCCTGCTTTGACTATGCTAAGAAAACCATTGTGGGGGGTTTTTTTGTTTTGTTTTGTTGTTTGCGCGGTTTTTTTTGTCCTTTTTCTTCTCAACAGCTTCAATAATTTTTCCTTCTGAAAACATTAATATGTACTTACTAAATGTGATACTCGGTTCCTCAAGTCAAAGGACAAGCTGAGATCAGTAGAGTTTGCACCAAACGAGGATCTGGCCCACGACTAAAGAACAGACAAAAGGAAATACCGTCCAAAGCTGACTTCTCTATTACAGTGTTTCAGCCTAAATGAAATGCTTTGAGGACATGATATTGGGATTTTTTTTTCAAGAGGATCAAATGCAAGAAATAAATAGGCATGCAAAGTCTGCTTCCCAGGTTATTCGGGTTTCGGAGCTCTGTTGTGTCCTGCTTCAGAGTCTTTCCTTTTGCTTTGGTAAAACATCAGAGTGTAGAGGGTGACCCTGTGCACTTGTTTCAGATGAGTGTAAACAGAAGATGATATTACTTGTCTGAATGAAGTGGACTATCCCATGGAGGAGAATAATAGCTGTCTCCCAGGGCTGTTTTTCTCAAAAAGACTAGTGAGAACTTAAAAGTCAAAAGATTCAAGAAGAGAGTGAAAGTTGATTACTTTAAGGATTAAACTGTTACCCTGGTGAAGTCAGCAAATACTGTTTCTAAGCAATGATTTCAGTGTCTCTTGAGCGTTGTGAATCTGAACCGTGCAATTGGAATGTATTTCTTAAAGATGTAAATATAATGTTATTAGTTTTTTAAAGTGTCATTTGTCATTTTAAAAATATCGTTCAATAAAATACATTCTGGAGTAGTGTATAAAAATAAGCTTCTGCAGAGACTTTCATTTGGATGTGTGCTTTTAAAAATTGAAAAGCTTACAATTAAAAAATTGTACAGTTCTTTGGTTTGCATCAAATTGTGTTCTGTTAAAATGTTCTTGCACTGGGTATAGATTTTTATCCACTTTTTCTTCCTTGGAAATCTTTGGAAGAGGCAAACGAAGTACTGTTGCTCCGGTAGCATCCTGTTAGGTAGGGAGTGATTTTTCACAAAGTCTTGATTATTATTTCATCAAGAAAGTAGGTAGATATTAAAGGTTACCCAGATGGTTTATATATTACTATAATAATCTTGTTCATAGAAACTCTCACAAAGAAAATAATTAATCATAAACATACTGTGATCCCCCTAAAGCAGCGACTGTTTTAAGTTGAAATCCCGTAATGGCTATGACCTCTAACCCTGATGTAACTGTTTCTATCCTGGCTACTAAAGTGGCTGCTCATGAAAGGCCATCAAATACAGAAGTAAATGCAAAGGTTAACAAAGTTAGTGGACCAAACAAACTTGATACTGAGAATGAACTTTCACATGTAGCAAGAAAATAAACACCACTCTTCCAGACTGATCTACACAGGAGGTTTGAGATGCCAAAATATTAAATGTTATTAAGCACATAATCTCTATTTTACAGATGAGTGTTTACTCTGGGGGTTACCATCCTTTTATATTGATAAAAAGTCTTCACTCAAATTAAAAAAGAAAAAAAGTTCAGGCACTAGTGTGTTTTTAGTGAGATGGTGTTTGCTCCAGACTCCAAGAGAGCATTGGTAATTGGTTTGGGAAAGAGAAGAGTTTGCACTGAAATGTGTAAATCTTAAGCACTTTTTGTATGTGGCCCAATTATTAACATGTCATTTGATTTTTCAACCCCTCCCCAAGTGTAATCTTTGCATGATGTTCAGGTTGTTCTTTCCAAAATTTTGGTGTTGTATTCTCTAATGCAGTGTCTATTGTGAGGAGTTTTTTTGCCTCAGAAATAGAAGTTTTTAATTGATACTTTGCTGATCGAACTCAACCAGCATGACAGGACTTTGTAGCTGTTGAGCTCCAAGCATCTTGCACAGCAGTAGAGTACGGGCAGGTTTGCATGTGGGATGTACAGGTAGCACTTGTGGCTAGAAAAGGTGTTTTTCATATATAGATACAGTGATTTCAGCAGTCCTTGAAGAGCAGTGTGGGATTCAGCAGTCTGATGTTTATAGCTGTGCCCCAGGCCAACAGACAGGACACCACCGTCACCAGGGTATCAGTGGTACTACTCCAGATTCCAGTTGCCTGTAATGTCTTTCTGTGGGATGCAGCGTCTCTGCTGACCTCAGCTGCACCTCATGCCTTGAAAAGCATGAATTCTGCCTCCTTATTCAGAAGTGAGCCATAGCATTAGGAAAAAAGAGTTTCTTTTCCACCATCATGACCCTGTGAAAATGCACAGGACTGCCAGGAAGCTAGTCCCAAATGGGAGAATATAAAGGCAAGCTCTTTTTATGAGTTTTGAAAAGAAAAACAAAAGCTTTCTTATTAATTTAATCAAGTTGGTATCCTAAGCCCCAGTCAGAAATTTTTAGGCTGCTACGGAATAAGTAATTCAATGATGAAAACAGAAAGAAATGTTGATTATATATAAAACTTGACAGTTGGGGAAACTATTTCCCTGGCCTACAAAGTAGTTTTTCAGGTAGATCAAAAAGAGTTGTTTAGCTCTACACAATTTCCAGTTTTAACAACATTAAGTACCTTTTCTCCAGTTAGATATCAGTCTTTGAAGATTTTGAAATTGTTATTCCTATGGGGGGAAGGATATTGAATAATTCCTACCAGTTATGAAACTCAATATTCTCCAGATGGTTATTGAGACAAGCTTTTACACACCATTGTAAAACGGGTTTAAAATATCCTGTGCTGTGATTGACTAAACAAGTCACATGGCTACTGCATACAAGTTTGAACTCCTTTTTCAACTAAATGACCTTATTAAAGCCATAAACAAAATGGTACTTAGAGGCTGGCTTTAAAGCAGCAGCTATAAATCCTAGATTTATTGTGGTACTGTTCTGTTATTTGAGCTAAAAAAGACAAAAAACTCGGAAGGCCACTCTGAACATGAAATTATGCCTTCAGTAATCAATCGGTTTAAAAATATATAGTTCCATGTGCTTTAGCAGTTCTCTAACCTTTTTCTTCAAATGACAACAAAATGACGTATGTTTATAACCTAAGCAACGTCCAATGGAGCAAGGAAGGGGCAAAACCCTGTGGTAAGGAATGTTCCTTGAGGAACACTCAGCCTTCCCTTTCAGGAGTAAATTTGTGTCTAAAGAGACCCTAAGCATTGTTCTTCATAAAACCTTCACTCTCACTTTGGTCTAGTGCCAAGTTGTGCTGCAGTGGTAAACAGCTCTAGCTAAGACTCTGAAAATCTTGTAATATTAACAAATAACCCCAGGAAGGGGAAACTGGTTGGGGCAACTGGACAAGGAGGCGGGAGTCTGGCTGGTGTGGGTGGCAGTGGTTGCTTGGCAGGGCTGGGCTGGTGCAGAATTGGACGCAGGATTTCTCATCTCTGCCTGCTAATGCTCTCCGCCTGCTTCTGCTGCCAGCAGGGTGGCTGCCCCTCGTGCAGCCAGGTGCAGCCCTCCTGGCCTGTCACCACTTCTCCAGCTGCACAGACAGAGCCTGCAGCACAAACCAGAGCAAACTGAGCAGAGACGGCGGAATTCCACAAGAGAAGAAAAATATACTTAAGACCTGTGCTCCCTGACCAATGCTTGTACTGCAGAGTTTGCTGCACCTCTGGGGAATAACAGCAGGCATCTTTCACTCTTTATCTCCTCTACCATAAAACCATACCTACCAAGGTTTTTTTTCAATATTCATTAGGATTCTGGTCCTCTAAGCTTTCTACCAGAATTGGTTACATTTCAAAATTACTAAACTATCCCCTTAGAGTTCTTCAGTTGTTTAGGAGTCCCAGTTTACAGAATTAATTATCCCTATTCAAATAAACACATCATTCAGTTTAGGGATTCTTTGTTGCTGTTTATGGATCTCTTTTTTTTTTAGGGTGAGAGTCTACAAAGGTTATGGGAAAAGGTTATGCAGGTGGAGTGGTTTTAACTTTGAGAATAACTCCATGGCCCATTCCGAAAGTGAAAGAAACCTTGCCACTTCTCTTTCAAGAATCAGAATTTTTTCCTCTTTTTGCATTGCATATGGCTTGTGACAATGAAAATATTAGACATTATAATTAAAAAAAGGGCCTTAATAAAAAACATAGTGATGAGAAGAATGCTTAGAAATTTATGTTTCTTTAGGAAATGTGTTTACATGAAAGGGAAACAGGAAAATCCATAAAGTGGTTGAATCTGGTACTACACTTAAAATCATGCTGCTGAGATTTCTTTAAAGCAATTTTACTTTTTCCTCTTCTGTAAATATTCCAGTTGTAACATAACTCACTTATCAACACTTATTTTTTTTAGCTTATTTAGTGTGCCTTGGTTTCAGAGTTTCAGTTTAATATCGCTAACAGTCTTAGTAGAAACCCCTGGATTAACAGTGTATTTGAACACCTGCAAAGCTCATTTAACAAGTGGAATGGCAAATGTTGCAAAATTCAAAATATATTTAACATATTTGTAGTTTGAATGCTAACCACAGCTGCTTGGGGCTGTTCAAGAGGCTTGGAAAGTACATATTTTATACATCTCAAGGAATAGCTGTGATTGACGGCCTTTCATGTCAACTGTTTGATTTGCTGAAAGACAGAACCAAAAACAGTGTAAGGGGGAAAAGTCTGGGAAGAACTACCAAACCAGCAATATTGTTTATACAACAAAAAATCCTATCCAAGTTTGGCACGCTCCTGAATCTTAGCTGAATTCAATAAAGGGGCCAGAGAGCAAAAGAAAATTAAAAAAAGGAAAGGAATAAAACCAGACAAAACCGAGAAAACACGGTTTGTTTTATTTTACTGACTACATTCTCATAGATGAGTTGTCCTATCATTCAGACCGATGGAAGTCCAACAAATGCTTCATACAGAGCTATGAATATGTGATGTACAGGTATTTTACAGCCCTTACAGAGCCAGATTTTTCAATGGATCATTCACAAATCTTTCAGAGAAACACACTTTTCTATGATCCTTGGCACTGATAGTATCATTTTCCATACCAGACTCAATGATTAAGCCAGATGCACTACATTCATTTTCCTTTTTTATTCTGAAGAACTGGTTCTTCTCATATTTATACTAGCTGTGACTACTGCAGCTCAAAAGATTTTACTTGAGTAACTCTTGATTTATTTGAGGGCAAGAAATAAAGCCTTTTAACAATTTATTTTTAGTATGGATAGATGTAAAGTATTTTTGCCCAGATTTCAGCCAGTTCCAATTTTACCCAAAAGCATCACTATGCACAAATTTAATATTTAATTTTCAAGGAACCTTTGGCCTTCACCTGCAAACACACTGGAATAAACAGGCAGAGATGGAAAGTAAAGTCTGTAAAGTAAACACATGCTGCACCATATTCTCTTTAGTTTTACAGAAGCTACATCCTAAATTCTTTTTTTAACAAATGCCATAGATATTCAGCTGACTTTGCCTGCAACCAGGGTATATATCTTGCACTCCTAGATTTCAAGCATCCATGTAGAGTAAAAAAGGTATTGCAGAGCTTAAAAAAACCCACTACAGTAGCTATTTGTGCCCAGCTTTTAGGCCATACCAATTTAGGACAAACTGTTGAACACACAAAAGCTGAAGAGACAGTAGTGTTCACATACCTCAGTCTAGACTTCCTTTGTGTTCTGTGTGAATCAGCAGCTTATCATGTAGAAGAAGCATGAATGAGCAAAGATGAATGTGAACAGCAGAAGGACTGAAATACTTTGTGGTGTGATCTTCATCACCCAACATATTTCTGCTGTGGGGGACATTTTAATTGGAACTGTAACTTTGGTGTCTCCTCAGCCTAAGAAACACTTGGGATAAAAATCTTATCTCTTTTTATGATGAATCAGAATAGTATTTTCCTTTTTAATGGACATGGGTCTGATCTGAGCACCTTCATACACTCTTCAGTACATTTTTTTTTTTTTACACAGCTGCTCAATACATTGAGAAACTCAGTTACACTGAAAACACTTTAGACATTTCAAAATTCAGATGCCAAGATCTTAGTAACACGGGTGCTTGCCCCCATGCTCTCTTCACTTGTTTCCCTGCGGAACAAAATGTCCAGATCAATGTTGCTATTCTGATATTCAAAGCCCAGTATGAAATTGGCTGAAGTTAGATGACGACTGAACACCTCCCCTGAGAACAGGGCTTCCCACCAACAGCTATGTTTTTTCTGGGAGAATTAAATTGTGCACATTCCAGAGAGGTGTTTGAATGCAAATGCTGGGGGGAAAAAAGCAACGATTCAGAATCAAATCCAAAAAATTACTGTGTGGTGTAGTTTTGCTCAGTAAAACCTGGATTGAATGAAGTGTTGAATAATTTGGCTTGAACTATTGAAAAATGTAGCCAAAACTGTTTAAAAGAAAGTCTCCAGGTTTACTTCAAACATGTCTCTCAAGTATGTGCTTAATTACTTTTTCCAGGATTGTTTTATTGCCAGCATCTTGAATAATCAAGCTTTGTATTCTTATTTTATGTACCTAAATACACAGTTGCCAAACATGTAAAATGCAGAACAGTTAAACCTTTTGGGCAGGACAAAAGATTTACCTTATGTCTTTTATTTTTCCTTTCTAATGTAATATACTCTAGAGGTGGTTAGGTAATGATAGATACATTTTATTTCCTCTGTTTCATTAAAAAGGTTTATAGAAGTTTTCTGCTCTCTAGTAAGGTAATTCAATAACTCATTGTCTATATTCCTAATTTTTCACAACAGGAACTCATTGAAGATTGGTACTTGCCATTTCCTGATACAAGGTCCTGTATGTGTACAAGTGACAATTTCAACTATGTTAGTCAGTAAAGTATACTGTTAGCAAAAAAATTAAAGCTTAAATTAAGCTTAAATGGTACAGTAACAATTATTGAATTAAAGCTTTTTAAATTCTTTTCTGAACCACTGCATTTTCACTATTTCTTCTTCCTCCATCTGAGCTAGAGCATGCTGCCCAAAGCAGAGGGTTTGTTGCCTTTACTCCTATCAATGACACTTATGGAACCTGTCTCTTTCAGCCCTAAATATGATATATGTGTCTAAAAGACTCAAGATATAATTTCTAGCTGCAAGTTTCTCTTGCAATTTAGCTCAAAATCAGGTATATATCTATTAAATTATTTAAGTGTAATCAGGTAATTCCCTCACTTTTGAGGGCTCGAGTGCATTAGTGAACATTGCATGTAATTGTCTTATTTCATTTTGAAGCTCAGTTTTTGAAGCTCCTTTGGACTGAAACCGCCCACTGACCCTTTTCCAGATACAAACGTGCGAGTCCTGCAATCTGGAACTAATTGCCCAGACACCATCTGGAGTTCCTGTTCCTTGCTACAGGCTGCTGTAATCCTGAGGCTTTCACAGCAGAAGTAGCATTTTACAGTATCCTTAAGGTCTCAAAATATTTCAAAAATGTTTCAAAGTATTTCCAAATACTTCTGCCAGCCGGGGACACTGGGAAGGTTGCCATGCCCATAAACACTTGCGTGCCCATATGCAGTGCAGTTTATTTCATGTAAATACTGTCCAAACTGAGAAGCTGGGCGGGGCATTGGGGTGTCGTACTGAGATGGGAGCAGTGTAGGTGAAATCTCCTGAGTCTGGGTGCAGAGTTGTTCCAGGCAATTACTTCTCTCAACCTACTTTTCATCCATCTTTTTCTCAGGCAAAATGTGGATGGCTGATTCTCCCAGAATAATGCAGCCCTTATTATGTTTTGCTTTCTGGTATGTGAGGAGCTCCCCAAAATTGTGCTCCTCTCTTAATCCTGAACTTCCCTTTCACTCAAGAGGCCATTAATTTTTCTGTAAGAAATCCCTATTTGGGAATGAGTTTGACCATTAACAAATACATTGTATTATAATTTTCCAACTTCAACCATTTCAGCAGCTTAAAAACTGTGATGAGAAAGCAGCTAAGGACAATCAATAGAAAAATTATGCAGGATGTCCTGCATTATGTTTTTGAATCAGGAATTCATATATTTGGAGAGAGAAATATTTGAGCCAGGAAAGGAAGATCTTTTCTTCTCAGCACCTCATTGGCATATAAGAAGTTGGGGTTTTTGTAAGGACTACCCTGGTCATTGTTAAACTCACAGATGACTTATTATTTCTGAGTGGAACATTTAAGCCTCAAGCCAGTGTCCACCGAAGTCAGCTAAAGGCTTTGCATTTTGTGTAATCAGTTTTTGACTTGCTACTTAATGGTAGGGGGGAAATGTCTTTTCTTTCATACCATCTATACAAATTTCAAATATTTGAATATTTAAAACTTGCTTAACTTTGAATCCTCTTTATCTGGAAGAAAGCTGTACAGTGACAATCAATGAAAAGTAATTCCAGTTCGAAACACAATCTCCAGACATTCAGTGTCTGGTCAGTCTGCAGGGGAAAAACACTGCCCAAGTGCTTTTCTAGTACAGAAATGTCCATATATTTTTGCATCCAGACTTTCAGAAAGCCAAAGTTTAACACTACACTTTTTTTTGAGTCAAAAAAAGGGAGAATTTCTAGCAGATTTTCATGGGAAAATTGGGGTTTATAATGGAAAGAATTTTGTAAGCAACAATAGCAGCAGCTGTTACTTATGTTGCTCCCCTAATAATAAAATCCTGTAGGAGTAGTTGACCATGTTCAAACATGAAAATGTTTCAGCCAAGAAAAAAAGTCTTGTTTTACTGAGATTCCTTTTACCCCCAGCTGGTTTTGTATAATTAAATCTATCCACAAGGAAATGTCTTAGAAGTGTTTTTGGTTGTTTATTTAAACTTTTTGCTTTTTCTTGTGCTATCAGGCCAAGCACTGCTCTCAGTCACGAAGGTTTGAATCCAGAATTACTGTGCTAAGGCCAAGCGCATCAAAGTCAGCTCCAGACACTAGACATAGTTCACCAAGAGTACTAGGTGAACACTGTTTTGGAATTTAACACCCTTCTTCAAGAAGAGTTGTCTGTCTTGTTATTGCTTAGTCGTTTATGAACAGATTTATTACCATTATTATACTGACAGTAGTCTGTTCCTTTACCCAAAATGCAGTATTTTGATACTGGTTAAATTTCTGCTTGTTTCCTGAAGACCTTTCAAGTTCTTGTGAGGGACAACTTTCATATCCTGCTTTGTCACAGGAATTCATCTCATTCAACAGAAGCCACAGCCCTACCTGTTCATCTGAGGAGATCTAAAAACTGCAAACAGAAAAAATGCCTTTTAACTTCTCCAAGGATTTTGATATGATTATTGAGAAAAATTATGTTGAAAAGAAACCCTGTTTAGTTAGTTATCTAAATAAATTTTGCTATATAAAGTTAGAAGAATTTGTAACTGCCCCAAGACTGGCATCATTCAATCAATTTTTATGTTGTTCAGTAGCTCTCTAATGCTCCTGCAATGTCAGCTTCTCTGATCAGCTGGTATCACAATGCTACAAGCATTAATATTAATATTTTTACAGCAACATTTTTAACTGCTCTGGAAAATTTACTCTTTATCATATGGATGAAATTATTAATATTAAACTTTTTTTAAGATGTCAGTGAATACAATGCATGAAAAGGAAAAGCTCTTCAGACTCGCAGAGGTAAAAGTATGTATCCAACTTTCATTCGTAGTTTGTTATAATGTAGAAAGAATCTTAATTAAATAGGGCTGACTGGAGAAATACAGGTAATTATTTTCCTTCCTCCCTTCCTCTTTTCTTTCCTGTCTCACTTTCTTCTTTCCTTCCTTCCTTACCCTTCCCCATCTAAGGGGAATGACTAAGATCTTTTTTTTCTAGTTATATATTCAAGGGGAAAGGCAGGTTAACTTTTTACCACTTTTCCTATGAGCAATAAAAAGTTTATTCATATACATGGCCTGAAGGTCTGGAACAGTTTGTATTTACTCATTATTTCATTTCTACATTCAGCTTTACTTTTTCATTAAATATTTTTCAGCTTACTTTTTCATCTATGCTGTCTCGCTACTCCTGTGCTCTTCTCTCCTTGGGAATACCAAAGGACTTTTGCAATGGCCAAGAACTGCAACATTTCCCCTTGGGCCGGGTTGTATTGAAACATTCAGAAAGATGTTATCTCTGCTCATTTGGATTTAAATTAAGCATTTGCTTAAGAAAGAAATCCTTGTTCCCACTACGTTCTTGAGATGCACTAATCCCACAGGCTCCCTAGCCTTACAGATATAACCTACATTTAAAAAGGCACTTCAAAAGCAACTGATTTATAAAAAACCAGAGACCATACTGACACCTTGAAGATTATTGTTTCCAACAGGACTGCTTCAGTGGAGAAGAGAATTTAACCAATGGTGTTGGGCAAAACATTGACTTCTTTCTTTTATTTAAACTTCTTCCAACATGACTTGGAGCACAAGACTATCAAAATGAAAACTGTGTTTTATGATTTTCACTCCAGCTATTCTTCCTAAGTGCATTGCAAGTCCTTCCACCTTGCTGGACAAGATACAGAGCTTCATGGACCATGCAGGCAATACTCTTTGAGACTTCACACATGTGTACTGGGCCCCCAGATCTCACTGCGCTGTCCATGGGTACTCTGCAGCACAGACAATAGTTTTTTGGAGTTTACATGCATTATCTGGGCCATTTATTGGGACTCTCTATGGTGATCTGAGGTAGTGGACCACTGAGTTTGCTTTACCAGCACATTTTTTCAGATACCAGGTATGGCTCAGACCAGGATGTGGGAGATGCTCAAAAGTCTCTAGCAGGATTAATTTCTGAAAGGATTTAGGCATGTTAAGCCTAACTCTCTGATAAACAAGAGAACATTAACACACTTTCAACTTCAAATTCCAGAAACATACATCAAAAGTTGTTGAAATCCTGGAAAAGTAAACCGAATAGAAAATTGCCTGTTCTGATGTGCTTCGTTACTTACAAAATCACCAATGGTTTTGTTCATTATGCCACAAAGGTTCATTATTTTTGCAGTGCAGTGGGCATGCATTCTCTTACCAAAGAACTTATTTTTTAGTCTCAGCATTTCCATTTTGACATTAGAAAAATATACAACCAAAATCTATAAGACTTTGATTAAATGTTGATACAGCTGATTCCAACACAGCCAAAGCCAGTGACCATACATGGAATCTAAACAACAGCCAGTAATTACAGTGTCAAAGGCATGTATACACTGTGTGTTATGTTTCATTGTCTGGCATGCAAATATAGACTTGGTTTCCTTTGCACTATTTCCAAAGTATAAAGAAAGCTAACCAGAGAGTTCTGTTTCGTTTACACAAAAGAACAAGGTTCAATCATGTTTGATAAGTTGCAAATTACTGGTAATACCACAAGTGTTGTTACAGCTGCTAAGAGTGGTCAGGAGGATGTACAAAATACAGCAATGGCATGAATCAAAAGAAAAAGTCTAAACAATTTGAATGATAGTGTATAATACTTCTAACTTTAACTTGGTGCAAGCGCTTGTCAGCAGCATCTCGGGCAGTGGTGAGATGTGTGGAGAGAGTTGCCACGTATGTATTCGATATTCTGTGCTCTGGCAGATTCCCCACTGACTTCGCTTCTAAGTGGATCAGGAGGTGTAAAGGAAAAAAAGAAAAAGACAAAGACAAATAAAACAGAAAAAGAAAAAGAAAAAGAAAAAGAAAAAGAAAAAGAAAAAGAAAAAGAAAAAGAAAAAGAAAAAGAAAAAGAAAAAGAAAAAGAAAAAGAAAAAGAAAAAGAAAAAGAAAAAGAAAAAGAAAAAGAAAAAGAAAAAGAAAAAGAAAAAGAAAAAGAAAAAGAAAAAGAAAAAGAAAAAGAAAAAGAAAAAGAAAAAGAAAAAGAAAAAGAAAAAGAAAAAGAAAAAGAAAAAGAAAAAGAAAAAGAAAAAGAAAAAGAAAAAGAAAAAGAAAAAGAAAAAGAAAAAGAAAAAGAAAAAGAAAAAGAAAAAGAAAAAGAAAAAGAAAAAGAAAAAGAAAAAGAAAAAGAAAAAGAAAAAGAAAAAGAAAAAGAAAAAGAAAAAGAAAAAGAAAAAGAAAAAGAAAAAGAAAAAGAAAAAGAAAAAGAAAAAGAAAAAGAAAAAGAAAAAGAAAAAGAAAAAGAAAAAGAAAAAGAAAAAGAAAAAGAAAAAGAAAAAGAAAAAGAAAAAGAAAAAGAAAAAGAAAAAGAAAAAGAAAAAGAAAAAGAAAAAGAAAAAGAAAAAGAAAAAGAAAAAGAAAAAGAAAAAGAAAAAGAAAAAGAAAAAGAAAAAGAAAAAGAAAAAGAAAAAGAAAAAGAAAAAGAAAGGAAGAAAGAGAGAATGAAGAAAGAAAGAAAAGAAAGAAAGAAAGAAAGAAAGAAAGAAAGAAAGAAAGAAAGAAAGAAAGAGAAAAAAAGAAAGAAAGAAAGAGAAAGAAAAAAAAGAAAAAAGAAAGAGAGAAAGAAAAGAGGAAATGACACAGTTCTTCAATAAATCAATTTTTTAAGTTTTTTAGAAATTTGCATGTGGAGATTTTCACAGATTAGTACATTCTTTTAATCAAATCTGTAAATATGGTACATTTGTCAAGGCCTTCACAGAGAACACATCTTTCTTCTACAGAATGTGGATGTTACAAGTTTCACCTCCAGCAGAACAAGTCTCCTGTTCTCTTGGCCCAGAAAAGAGGGCCAGTTTTGGAGATGTTCAAAAACCACATGCAACCTGAGTTCAAGAGCTGTCCTTTCTAAATCTTCAGACTGACAGAGCAGACTAAGTTCCCTAGCACAGGGAAACCTGAATTAGTGTCTTGCTCTGTACTCAGCTCTCACAGCCCTTGCAGCTGTTTCAAGACTTTCCTGGAAAAGGGCTCTGGGGAACTAAAGTCCTTTCTGATCAGAAGATAGAAGAGATAGAAGAGGTAGAAGAGATAGAAGAGATAGAAGAGATAGAAGAGATAGAAGAGATAGAAGAGATAGATAGAAGAGATAGAAGAGTTGCTGCTCTGTGGGTCACTGGCCATCTCCTTTCAGAGTGAATTAGTCTCATCTGTGATTACATGGGCTCCTCTCTTAAAATATTGGCAAGTACGCATCAGGGCCACATCTAACTATAAAACTAGCAAGGAGCAGGAACTTAGACATGGATCTTCTGGATATACAGCAATTTGATAATGGTGTTCTTTTCAGTTTTTATTTGCCTAATGTCTTGTCAGTTTTAGGTGGTATTTTGCGTTTGCTAAAATTTAAAATAGCATGAAATTATCAACAGTGAAAAATGCCGACTTACCTGGTTCCAACTGATACAACAGAAATAGAAAGCATTCTAGGAAAGCCAAGTGTCAATAAAATCAATTCAAATGCTGCAATGTGCTTCAAGTACTGTGAAGAGAAAGGAAGGAAGGAAGGAAGGAAGGAAGGAAGGAAGGAAGGAAGGAAGGANATACAAAAAGAAAAAGGTGGAGAAAGGAACGAAGGAAGGAAGGAAGGAAGGAAGGAAGGAAGGAATTCTGAAAAATAGCCCTGTGAAGACTTCGTTTGCATTAAAAAGAGCATGGAGTTCCTTTAGGCCCTGCTAATTAGAATTAAGAGGATATAAGAAAATTGGATTTTTACGAGGAAAATGATGACAAGCTTTCCTTATTACAAAAATAAAATTGAAAGGCTGAAAAACATAAGCAAAGAATCAATAGTTGAAAAGCAAACTAAACCCACTTTTATTTGTATCGTATTATTTGTAAAGCTATATGAATACTGGGCAACAGGGAGAGGATAATGCTTGTTTCCAAATCTGAGAGATCGGCAACCATAGGAATGCATCCAAGGAGCGCTGAATATCATTTGTACATCAGTTGACTGTGATACTCCTAAACCTTTAAGTAGTTCCACTACACAGGGCTCTGCATTTTTAAGCAAACTTATTCTTCTGTAGTCCTGCCTCTTCAGCCAGGATATGCTCCACAACTGGAACAGCTTGCGCCGGGTGAGCCCCCTGGGAAAGTTCTAATTTACAAAACCCTGTTTAGAAAAATCAAATCTATTTAAAGGCATTACATTATAAACATAAACTCCCTAATGAGCTGTAGTGAAATGGCTCTAGGCAATAACTTGCGAAGTTCAAATGATTTAGCCATTTTCTGCCATGTATTATTTTCATTTAATCTGCATCACAAGGACTGTAAAGAGTCCAGCTGTTCAAAGTGAGTCTTAAAGAGTCCTGCCAAATGCAAAGGCTTGTCCAATTGTTTCCTTTTTTTACCATGTTTGGTTAAAGACTTATTAATTGATAGATCAAATGGTTCCTAAGTTTAAAAAAGAATAAAAAAAGGAATGTGAGGGGAGTCAAAATTTCTATATAGAAATTACTGCACTTTAAAAATAGGCAATTAGAGGAGAAGGAAGGATGGAAGGAAGGAAGGAAGGAAGGAAGGAAGGAAGGAAAGAAGGAAAGAAGGAAAGAAGGAAAGAAAGGGAAAAGAAATCTTTGGAACATCCTTTGTATAGTGATACAATCTGTGTTTCCATGTTCAAATTATCATTCCTTTGGGACCAAGGGTGGACTCTGAGGGTGTGATAAGTTTCTCATGGATTTTGCCATCTGCTAGCTGCAGCGTGGCTTTTTTTCAGCTTGACCGCAAAAAAGGCAGCACAGTTCCTCTGTATGGCAATTAATTTCTACTGCTAGGAAATTTTTTCTGAAATCCTATCATTTTGCTTAGAAGCAGGAGTAGAGGAAGTGATGGAGGATACACAGGTTCTCCTAGAAGAAATGCAGTGTCAGATGCAGAATGCACTGGTGACTAATAGGCATTTTTACCTTTTATTTAAGCCTTTCTCCACTGTCCTTTTAAATTCAGGACGTAGTTTCCCTCAGGTTAGATTTAAGTAATGGAAATACACATTTTTGAGAGATTTATTACATAATTCTAATAAAAACATTAAAATATAACATCAGCAGTCTGTACCATTGAGTACTTGCTCTTTTCAAGACTTATTTTCAACATCCAAAAAATGCAAATCTGTACCTGTTACAGCACTTGGTATTTTGGTCTGGTCAAAATCACTTGACAAATTCAAACATTAAAAAGTAATATTCTGAAATGTGTAAATGTTAAAACCACAACTTCCATGTAGTAATGGTGAATAAATATAGCAAACTTGGTCTATTTAATAAATGAAATGGTGTAATGTTAACTGGAAGAGCTGGATTACATTCATTTAACTGCTTCCTATTTTAAGTAATTATTGCAGAAGCATTGTACACTGGTGGGAATGCCTATATCAAAAGCAAGTATAAGGAAACAATTTTTACTAACTATTTTAGCTTATTAAAAGAAAGACTTGGTTTGTGCAAACATTCCCTCTTTTTACTGTGAGATCCTACTGGAACTGGTAACAATATTTGGAAGACCGTGGGTCAATTAAAGAAGTGATGCAGTAAAAATTTTTGTTCAGCTTTTCTGCTCCACTTAAAATGTTGTAACAGAGTCCTCTGTTGAAGGCAAATGCAACTGTACTGGCATTTAAACTACATAAGGATTGTTTTATCTTGCTAGGCTGATACGAAAGGATGAGACATGCATGAGGATCCAGTCCAAGATATACTGCAATATGTATTAATTACGAAAGAAATTAACTAATTTTCCTGATCTTCACCTATTTTCTTTGGTTATTTGCCCACAATTTAATCATGCAGAAAGCATATGCAAAAGTTATTTGACTTTGATGACACAAACCCCAGTCCTGAATAGACTACAAATATAAATGAGTTCGGTAATACCTTCAAAATCCTGGAAGGGTACAAAAACGGAGAGATTCACCAAAAAAGGCAATATGCAGCTCAAGAACAATGTTCTGCTCTGGTTTTGAGACTATTTGCCATACATGTATAGGTACTGATTTGAGGGCCAGACCACTCCATAGCTCAGTGCCGTTACAGCTGCAGGGCACAAAGACAACTTTAAGCAGTTCACTCCCTCCCTTCATTACTGCTAAGACCACCCTCCAGATTTCCCTCTTGGCATATTGACAGCTGTAGGAAGAGGAGCCAGAGCCCTATGATAAGTTGTGCATGAGAAAAGCCAAGACACACTCTCTCCTTCCGTTTAAAGAGACAGCTTTAAACCCACTCCATTACATCATGAAGAGTAGCACTGTAGCATTTGGAATAACTTCTTCTGTAAGAATTAAAAATGTGACAATTACTCCACCTGCTTCTCTAGTGATTTGCCAGGCAGAAATTAGCATAGGCCTGCAAGGACAGAGAAGCACAATGGTACCTCAGTGAAATTGAGATTCAGACTGGAGGAGAAAAGAGGTTGGATATTGCATGGTTCTCCTGCCAGTGAGATTAACTTCATGACTTAAAGAGACCTATATTCTCATTCACAAAAATAAAAAATAAAAAAAAAATAAATTGGACTGAATACTTCATTGTATTCCACCAAAAAAACCCAGAAACTCAATTTTAATGATCTTACTAGAGTACACAAACAAATCTTCTTGTCCCTTTATTTTCAGACCTGGCTTTTCCTGCAATTAGCCCTTGCACTGTTCCACTGCTACTCGTGCTTGAGCCAGCTCTGGTGTAACAGAATATAGACTTTAAGTTACAGAGCTTCCATGACCTACTTCTAGCTGATGTATATCAATACAGCTCCACTAAGGTAATTTAATAATTGAAACTTTTAGCTCATGAGTTGAGGTACAGTGCTTTGACCAGGCAATCAGTCTTTACTTCTATTTATTTGGTTAGAACTGAGCAGTGCTAATGAGATTATAGCTTGGGGATTAGGAAATGCCTTTCCAGAAAGGTAGGCTGAACTGTAGAGAGATGACTGACATGCTAACCGTACACAATGTCCAAGGAACATGCTGACTAATATCATCAGATTAATGAACTGTGGACCACTCAATGTGTGGTCCAGATAACACTGTACAATAGCAGTGGCCATAGAGAACACAGGACATCAAACCCAACAAAATAAGGAGCTGGTGTGTAATTTGTGGTGGTGTGAAATTACCGACATGTTCATACTTTACTCAAATGCACACACACAAAGGTTAATCACAATTTTTTTGTTATGTCATCATATAAATATATTCTCTATTGTTTCTTTTCCTGCAACTGGAGAAATTTAGCTTTGTTCTCCTGGGAAAAAAGATGTCTGTTATTCTGTTTTTCATTCCCCATCTGGTCTGGTTTTTTAAATACAACTGCCTGGACTTTGGAAGAGTGTTTCTTGCTTTCCTCTTATCACTGGACACAAGCTGCAATTATAGAATACATCCTCTGGATATTTATTTAGTTTCGCAAATCAAAAGTGGCTAATAATGATGAGATAAGAAAACTCAAGTTTTCATGTCCTCTTATCTAGTACTAATGGGAGCTAATGAGGGTGAAGATTTTGAACATTTAATTAAAATCTGGAGTTAGAAGATTAAGATCAAAGGCAAAGGATCTCTTGGTGAGTTATATCAGCTTGTAGCTGTAGAGAATTTTGTTTCTACCTAAGACTGCCCCACAGTCTTAGGTAGAAATGAGTATGTACTTGCAGTAGTTCATGGAAATTATAGCAAACCCATTAGTTCTTAGTATAAAAAAGGCGTGAAAAAAACTTCAAACAAGCAACACATCAGGATAGTGAAGATTGATGCAATGTTTCCCTTGGGGAAAATGTGAAGTTCAAACAAGATGATATTACATGGTGAAACCCAAGCAAAGATAAAGAAATTTCTTCCTCACCCTAACTTTAGCTCTTACTGAGGTGAAACATCTTTGAATTATTACAACGATTCTTCATGATTGTCACCCTCTTGATAGCATGATGGGAGACAACTAACTGCAGATGCACTTGGCCATGACAAAGAGGTGCTGTGGCTGGCAGAGTTATTTCTCTGATTATCTTTTAACTGCTGAGGTGACTCAGTTAGACAATCTACTGTGCCTGTCCTATTGGCCTCCTCAGTTTAGTCTGTCATTGCATCCAGCAATTCCCACACAACCTGTGCTTGCCCATCATGTACAGTGGTGTTCTCAGGTGCTTCCTGCAGGTACCAACATATAGTGAGGCATCCTGGCACCCACCCTTGTGGTTTGTTCACTCAGTTATCACCACCAGCACAGCCTAAGGCTGTGTGATGGTTCATGCAATTGCCCTTAGCCACAACCCAGTTGTAATTCACTCAGTAAACTTAGTAATCGTTTGGGAAACAAGGCATCTGTTAGTCTTACAAGACTCTTCAGGGGTTCTAGTCCTGTTTAAGACTGATAAACACTGCCATTTACCCTGTCAAAATACTTGTGTTTTGAACTGCTTGAATCTTATGACCCGAGTTTCATTCTTACTGTTAATATTCCCTGAACTACAAATGCTAAACTAACAGATGCCAAGTTAAGATGGAAATAATTTTCTAGTGGGGGAGAGTAAGGACTATAAACTGTAAGAGGAAACACATTCACTGTTAAACAAAGCATTTTGCTTTTGGAGGGCTGGGTTTAGGAGGGATTTCTGAAATGTGACCACCAAGCTCATCCATACCCATCCAGTGGATGATGTGCAGGGTTGTTTGGCAAGGAGGACTAGGCTCAAATATGCTTAGAACAGGTCTACAGATCATGTTTACCCACAGAGTGGAAGGCTTCAAGTCTCCATCCATCCCAGCTACTCCTGAGGTGCCAACACTAGGGCAAGTACAACTTCAGGCTTCCTTCTGCCCAGAGTTGCTCAGGACAACAATCTGTGTTTCTTTCTCCCCACACAGAGCAGAGGCTGCTAGCTATGTGGCTCTGCCCTAGTGAAAAGCCAGAGCTTTATGGCAAACACTGTCTGGTACAAGGGAGCTGTAGCTTTCTCCATCAAGTTTCTTCACAATAACATTGCTGGGACAGGGCAGCCTCCAAGATCTGGCACTGCATTTATACCGGTTCTGAGATCCTGTGCATTCTACCAGGCCACGTAAAGAGATTTCATCAAATTTATGAGAAACCACTTAGTTTTGCATGTGTCCTGAAACTCTGGTGTTCTCTATGTTCATCTAAAGCCAACTGAGCATCTAAAATTAACACAATTGGAGCTGGTGGTGTTGCATCCTATCTAACCCAATGAGACATTCCTTTCCAGGCCTTGATCCTGGAAGGTATGTGCTGTAGGAAAGGGATGGAAAGAGGCAGAGAACAGACTGATGAAAACTGAATCAAGATTTTTGGGTGGGCTTACTCCAGGAAAAGGGGATTTAGTGCTGTGTGCCAGGATGCTTGTAGCAGTGAACTGATTCCAAAGAAGACTGCCTCTATTCTAACAAAACGACCTACTCAAAGGAGTTCTGAAAATAAATTAGAAACATGATATGGCAGTATGCAGAACTGGTGTAAAATTCCAGTGTCAGCTGATTTTGTTGAATGCACAGTGAAACATAAAAGAAAAAAGGAATTGATAGTTAAGATCTACAGAAAAATAAAACTTTGACAAGTAATTTGAGCCAGTGCAACTTCACTCAGCAGGAAAACAGGAAAAGTCATTATTTGCCAAAACAAATCTTTCAAAATCTGATAATATTTAGGAAATAAACAGCTCAATCAACAGACTCGAAAAAGTTCAGGCAATTTCCTCTCCTAAGATGATGTTGGGCAATATCAAGCAGAACCACACAAGGTGCTGTGGTTGTGAAAAGAGATCCCCTACAACATTGCCATGCTCTGCTCACAGAGACACAAATATCACAGCGACCATGAACAGATCTGTGCAGGGCACATTTCCTCCACACACAGTTGGTTGTTTGGCATCAGCATCATTGAAGCAAAGGCTTTCACTTCACCTCTGCATTGTTACATGAGTTATTTCTCCTCTTGTGAAGTTCATCCTGCAATTCATTACTTTTACTGAGTTAAATCAACTGTAAATTGCATGATATAAATGACGACTGAAGTTAATTGAAGGCAGTATCCTTTACTACTGTATGAGTCAGTAGTGTAGTACTCAGAAGGAATTCTGGTTCTGATTAAGCTCTGATTTTGGTCAAAAGCTTTCAGTAATTTTTGCCTTTTTAAAAATTTGAATTCTAGCCAGCACCTGTTAGATAACAAAAGAGACTAAAACCACATCCCAAAACTCTTTAATCAGTGCATAAACTAGCAAAAAAAGACATTAAGTCCTGAAATCACTCTCCAATCAGAATATACGTTACTGGCAGAGCAGAAATATTTACTCTTGCCTTGGGCTCTAGAAGAAGAACAAACCTTCTGGTCTTGTCTTTTTCTGGGCATGGCTGTGATCAAAGGAAGAAGATATTAGTCAGTTTTCTCAAGTCCTTCTGAAAGAATAAAGTCTGGTTTTCAAAATATGGCATGAAGTTCTTACCTGTCGGCCACAGTAGATCATAATTTAGGACTGCAAATTTTCAGGAAAGGAAATGACATGAAGCGGAAAGAGGAGAGCATGTTAAAGGACCACTGTTCTCTTCTCCCATGCCATTTAATGTTTTGAATTTTTTCACATCCTCATTTTGTCTGGATTTTTTTTTGTCTTAAGTGAAAAAAACATTCAAAATGCTGGATTTAACTAGATTTAATAATTTTTTTTCCCTTGGTTTTATTTGGCAAATCCTGGCCCCATCATTATAGAAATGGCAAGGTTACTGGAAGTTAAAATTCAGAGTCCTATCTGTCCTGTTAGATAATGGTGAAGGGTTGGCTATTGGAAAAACAGCCTCTGTGTTATGTTGTAGCAAATAACTGCTAAAACACAATATGCCTTTCATTCACGGGAAAATAAAAGACAGCTTTGAGGTTACATTTCTTTAGATAGAATTATGTTTTTGACTTAAATGTCCTTATGCACAGATTTTGAGGCTTATCAGATGACAAAGAATAATATGACCTCCATTACTCTATGCTCCATGTGTGAAGGAGAAATTTCAAAGCCAGAACAATATACGATTATATATGGCAAGCTATTAAACAGGGTCTTTTGGCGTGCCATTTTGGATGAACTAATTGCACCCAACAGCCAGAGGAGAAGGAAAATAGATACCAAAGGATTCATGCCAGTAGAGCATGCTACAGAGACGTTTGTTACTCCACTGGGTCTAAGGAAAGCCTACAATATATCACTGCACAATTGTTCTCAGGACCTTTAGCTATTTTGTTTTATAAACCCTGGGTGCTGTTCAGATGCAGAGGATTTGGAGAAGGGAGCCTGCAAGCAGATAGATAATCACAAGGCAAATTCAACTTTTTTTTCACGTATGTTGTGCTCCATGGTATTTACAATAGCAGCAATCTGTTTTCATGACAGCATGTTTTTGTAAATCCAAGGAGATAAACTTTCTCAGCTATTTATAAATCAGATGCTTACATTATGATCTCCTGCCAGTAACTCTGGTCGCTCTTGAACTTCGCTGTGTTCAGTTTAACAAATCTCTTTGTTAGTGTAGTGCCAAAGGTGAGAAAAATAAACTGGAATCCTGTAGAGAAGATGCAATAGCTCTTTGTGGCTGGGACAGTGATGTCCTGCCACTGTTGGGGTAAAGGGTAGTCACACACCTTAGTCCCAACACAGACAGGAGCCAACAATCACAGATCTGTCTCAGATCTGCCATTAACTTGTTGTGTGGTCTTGGAAGAGGGTTTTGTCTTGATAAAATGAAATCAATATTATCTCTCCACCCTTCAGTATTCTGGCGATCTTCCATTAGATAATATAGGCAGTTAAACAGATTATAACTGTATTAATATAACTGTATTAATATTTTTCCTCTTTCATTAATTTATTTTTGATATTCATTGTACAATTATTAGAATTATTAACAAGCAAGATGGATTTCATACCCTTCAGGAAACATACCATAACAAAAGAGAAACAACTTTGATTTTTAGTACTTTTTTTCCTTTGTTTTGAAGGAGCTCAGTGATTTTCTGTACTCTTCTCAAGATAGAAAATGCATACTCAGCATAATTTATAATGAATCGCTTCCATGTTGAATTGCACTTTATTTTAATTTCCACAACCTGTCTTTGTGAGCAGATCACAGATATCCTCACAGGACGTTTGGGAGCTTTTTGTTGATCAGTTTATGAAATTCTTGGACTTTTTCAAACCCTTTAAACAGTCACTTCAAGCTCTTTTAACATATAAATATAAGACCAACCATATTTGATCAGGCTACAGGTCAATTTAGTTTAGTGTAGTGTAGTTTAGTTCAGTTTACTTTAACTGCAGCCAAAAGTAATTAGTAAAGCATGTAAGAGGAGAAAAGCATATGCACCAGGATCTGCTCATCGTTTCTAACAGCTTGGGGCTCAGGTATCTATGGATAACAGCAACTTTAGGAATCATAAAAAGCATACTCAGCTTTTTTGTCCAGACCATCCAACAGTTATCTCACATAGAAGTATAAAGCACGAGAAGGATAAATTCAGTGTTAAGCCATAAGTGCAGTGCAGAGCCACAACCTAGTATCAATTGTTCCATTAACCCTTTTCCCTGCTATCTAACTGCAAACCTTAAATCATCCTCCCTGCCCAAATACACTCTCATACACAAAAATAACGACCATATTTATGGTTCACAACCATATTAATATATGTTCACAATAGAACATATTTTTCTGTTAATGTGGGGGAAAGATCTCTCTCTCCTCTGCACTAACAGAAAGATATGTTCAAGTCTGGAAGCCTGAGAAAAGTTTATGTAGAGAAACCCTACAGAAATATGGTAGCCACACCAAAGAAAGTAGTCCTGCATCTTCTATAGCATAGGCAGTGGAAACNGAGAAAAGTTTATGTAGAGAAACAGAAATACGGTAGCCACACCAAAGAAAAGTGACTGCATCTTCTATAGCATAGGCAGGGATAGTGGAAACAGGTGAGCTCACAACTCTTCATAAATCAGTACCTCAGACTACACACTAAAATTGCTTTAAAAGCAGGAAAGTCATAGCTGGATCAGTAGTAAATAGACATAGGAAGGATACGTCCATTTTTAAAAATTATTCCCATGTTTCAGTAACTTACAACTGATGTTTGAAACTTGGTAGCTGAGCCTGGGGCATGGACCTGCTTTTTGCTCATGCTCCAATTGCCACAAGATGCTGTGAGCACTGGAAATCTCCAGTCTTTGTGCTATGCTCAGATCGCTCAACATCCCCAGCAGTCTTCTCAAAACCTTCTATCAACAACCAACGCATATCATCCCTTCACTTCTGAAGCAGGAAAAAAGGATCCTCCCTTCCTTCCAAAATACCCTTACAGCTTCTAAAAGGCACATTAAACTGCTGTAGTTTTGTACTTACCTTCAGCTGCATGCTTCACTTCCCACTTAAACTACACAAAAGGAAGGTCTTACACATATCTGTACTAACCATAAAGCCAGGGCTGGTTTCATGAATGTTGTTCATCTTCTGAAGCTCAGAAAAGCATGATAGCAAAAAAAAAAAGGGAATGATTTTGCTTTAGAAGATAATTTCCTGTCACATATCTAACAGTGCAGAGAAGGAAAGGTAGAGAAAAAGGGTAAAGAATTAAGATACTGACATTCCTCTCTTTCTGAGTGCCAACACCATTGATACCTGTGTGGATAAAGGCAGAGTAGCTCTTATTGTAACGAAGTCTGGTGCAGGACTGAGTTTATGTTTTGCCTTTGAGCACAGGGCCTGACTCCTCACAGCCCAGGGCAAAACAAAGAGCTTTATCTGACAAATGGGAGGGAGAATTTGCTGACAAAATCCTACTTGTGTTTGGGTCTCCCTTTAGCCTTGTGCTGCACGGGCACACTTATGGAAAGACAAAGCTTTTCTAGTGCTATGACACGGATGAAGACAAAAGAAGGATGCGTGATGTCCAGCCCTAGTTCTGCCCCCAGCCTGACCGATGCCTCCAAAAAAACAGTTTTCCCGTTCCTAATATGAGGAGAGAAATATGTCAGTTCAAAGGTTCCTTATGCATAGCCATAAGAGAAGAAGATGCTCTGAAAGCCACATATTCATATCGTGTTTTAATGAACTAAATATTGCAAGAAAGGATGGAATTATGTGTCTTTAAGTAATAAGAGTAGTAATTGATAGACTGCTTAAATGCATTAAAAAGATGCAAACAAATTCTGTGCTCAAACAGAAAACTCTAATTTAAACAATGATTTCTCTAAATTGTAAAGTTTTCTACTGCTGTGTTCCATTAGCATTGACATAATGAATGTTACTCAAATATTCTGATTGGCACACTTAATAAATGATGAACTATGAAGCAAGAATTATATTTTGGGGACAATCCATATGTTAACATGACTAATTATGATACCAGATCATGCCAGAAACAATTGGAAAATTACTGTAATAATAACCTTCAAAATTATGTTAGACTTTGTAATGAACAGTTTAATGTGATATGAAATTACCTAAAGTCTGAAAAGTGTTGAGAGGCAAATGGAAAGCACAGGATTATTTTAGCTCAATTAAACGCTGATGAGACATTTTAAAGACTTTTCCTCTTAACTGAAATATCATGACTATGAAAATGTAATTATGAAATCCTAAACAATTATTCTGATTCATAATACTGATATTTTTATTGAAAATAACATTTGATTGCTCATATTTTGAAAAATTATAAGCAATTAGTAAAAGTTGACCTTTGTCCAAAGTAATTTCTCTACAGTTGCCAAACTCATGCTGCAAGCTTGTCTTAGCCTCACCCAAAATCCTGTAAGTGTTCTTCAAACTACAAGAGTTGTATTCAGAGTGCCCAGGATAGGAGACCTTACAGCTATGGCAGTGCTTTATGTGGCATGTGGGACATGAGAAGGACACCTGGCAAAGGCTTTTAGTTACTGCTTTCTACTCTGGGAACATACAGTATTTCATTATCTACGAGATCAGGAGAACTTAATGAAGTTCTAAGCCTACACATAAAACCTTCTCCAAATATAAATACCTGTTGCATTTCTGAAAATTCGGAATATTCATGGTTCAAATGTACGTGCTTGCCTTCCTCTATAAGGCTGATTTAATGAAGCCATCAAACCTTGAACTTCTTTAGCCTTCCAGTATGAAGTGGGTAGGCATGTGTGTGTATTGTCATAAGACTGTCAAAGATTTAATTTTATTTGACTACATTTTATTTTCAAAAAGAGAAGAGAGTGTATTGGCTGCCATTGACTGCTCTGGGTGCTCTCTAAGGAAAAAAAAATTAAATACTTCAAAACAGAAACATTGAGAGACTTTGAAACAAAACCAGTTTCTCCTAATCTTGCATCCAGGGTATGTACTGACTTTGCAGAATCACTACAATTAATTCTAAATGATGTATGAAATGAGTAATTCCTGCCTAGAGACTACAACTCGTGCATGCATTCACTGGCTGGCCGAGAAATGAGCTGTAATATTATGCTCAGACATAGAAAATTTTTGTCCAGAAAAAGAGTTCATAGCATTCCCAGTATTTCTAGACGTTTTTATTCTCTTTTTTTCACTTCTACTGCTTCTTCAACTACTACTTCACCCCTCTGCCCTTCCTGGCACTGCAGGGCTGATCAATTCTCCCATTTCTTCCTTTCTTCAAGTCACAGCCGAGATGTCTAACTGCATTAATCTTCCCTTTGGACCCCCATCTATTTGGGAATTACATTCCTCTTGCACCACAAACTAAAGCAATGAGTCTGCAAAGAATTCTGTACTCTACCAACTTCGTACAAATTAATTGTGTTTACCTCAGTGGGATTATTCACACACATAGGTCTTTGAAGAATTAGGATTTGAAGTGTTTGCTTCAAGACAGATGAAGGGATGTGGGGCCACACAAAGGACTGTAAAACTTAACTCATATTAAAAATCTTAATAGTTGGCTGACTCGGCATGGAACTAAAGTTCAAAATATCTTCTTTCTGCCTCAGTGGTAAGACAAAACCAAACCAAACCAAACCAAACCAAACCAAACTAAATTAAACAAATTAAATAATCTATAATATTTTATAGAAATTACCTGTTCCTCCATGCCACCAAAATACTGTCCTATACCACTGCCAATATTCAATAATACTCAAGGATTGCTGGTATAGATTGCACCCACATATAACTATTAGATTTTGAGATAGTGAGGTGCAGTTTGTGGAGTTTGTAAAGGCATGTGTCAATAAACCATACGGCTATATATATATGGTATATATGGTATATAATATGCTATATATGGTTTATGGAGCTCCAGATCCCTCAATGGGTTCTTAAAATGACAACTTGACAGTGTAATAAATGTTAATCAGCAGTCTAGAAAGGGAGCGTGTTTAATGAAAATATGAACATATCCACAGAGGTTTCTCTTTAATTCTGCCTTGAAAATGAATTTTTAAATGATCTTCCAAGTCATTGATAATGTTCTTAAATTTCACTCCAGTGACTCTTTAGTTCCTAAAAAAAGGACTTCAGTTCTCATCATGTGGAAAATACTTTTGTGATGATTATAGGAAGTATTGACAATAGTTTCATAAGTAAATTAATCCTTAATCAGTTTTGTAAAAAGAAAAAAAAAAAAAAGGCAGAAAGCCCAACAAGTGCACAACTAATTCCCAAGAAAACGTTTGCTGCCTGTTATGTCTGCTGGAGCGAGGATCCTGCTTAGAGATGGATAGAACTGAAAATGCAAATGACTATCACGTGTGTTCGTGCATGGCACAGGGAATGATAACTTGTATGGAGTAGAGGAACACAGTCAAGGCACAGCAAAGCCATAGTGCAGACTAGAGGTTATTTTGTGGTTCCAGAAACACATTCTACTTCTGTCAAGTGCAGAAATCATCCCCAAAGCTATGCTTCCTCTTGCTCAGGGTCGAAAAGCTGAATGCCTACAGCAAGGTTGGTCCAAGAACAGCACATCAGATACATCACAAGCCAAGAAAAAGTAAACAAAATTCAGATTTACCAAAGCTGAATCCACCTTCCACCTAATCAACTCACAATTGTTCTTTTGCTTCTTTTCATTCCCACCTAATGAATCAAACAATCTTAAAGAAGGTGATGGTTAATTAGGAGCTCACATAACAAAAGTACCCACATGTGAAGAAAGCAGAGAGAAGAAAGCAGAGATTTTCCAGCACCATGAACAATGAGGAAAAATTAGTTTGTTTGGTACATGCTTGTAGTACAGGCATTCTAGTGACACTTTCTTAGATTCAGAGGTGGAGAGCAGTAGGCTGCAGTGCAGCAACAAGATGCCTACAGGAACCGACCTCAATCTCTTCCTGGATGAGCCCCTCTTCCTCACTGACTACCATGATATTCTCAAGAATACCAAGGCCTGTGAATCTATGATAATTTGGACGATTTTATTTATTTTTTGTAAATAAAGTTTAAAATTATACTCACTTGGAGAAAAATCGTTAAAGGATTTCAATATAGAAACATTTTCTTAGAAAAAAATAAAAGCAGCTCATCAGCTATCTTTTGCTTTCTGTTCCATTTTCTGAGTCTTGTGCCTATTTCTGCTGTTGCATTACATTAAATTTCTCTTTACATCCTTATTCTCCCCCTTTTTGGCAGCCATCCCCATCTAGGGCTGCTCCTGTGGCATGTGTAGTGTCCATTTTTGCTGACAGTGAAGTCACACAGAGCCCCTGAGACAGCACTGTTTGTGGGACTGCTGAAGCTTCTTATCAGCAAGCACTTGATAAAGTACTTCACCTAAAAAAAAAAAAAAAAGAAGCCATGGACAATAAATTTTTTGTGCTTGGTATACATGCAAACCCGAAAATATTTTCCCAGGGGCATCTGAGGAAACGGAAGTGGAAACTAGGAGATGGCATCTTAGCTTAAACCATGGAAGGATGTCCTGCTGCAGGTCAGAAGTGTTCTTTGAGCCCATTGCGTGCAGAATGAAGCTTCTAACTAAATGTCTGGCATTTTTTAATGAAAAATTTTCTAAAGGTAGTTGTGGAATGTGAGCACCCTGTGTGATTTAGAACTGCCAGATAGTAATGGATTAACTTAGGAAATGGTTAGTTAGCTTTAGTCTCACTAAAAAAAGTGAGTGTCTGCATCTCAGTCCACTGCATTCTTTTGGACCTAATCTCTGTATGGTAAGGAAAGAAATCTTCTCCCAGAAATTACATTTCTACCAGGGTGTAAACACTGCCTATCTCAGCCCTGTGCCTTTAGCCTGTGGTTTGCAGACAGCCAGCAGTCAGAGAGCTACATCTGAGGAGCTGAAGAGAAGTAACAGTGAAAAGAAAGACTTTTGTCAGTAAGCTTGAAGTGTCTATACTGGTATCTGCACCTCTGCTGGAATATTGCTGAGTGCAGACCTGTATCAAGAAAGATTGGGCGCCACAGCCCTCTGTCCTTCTGCTTTCATGAGTGTTGAATCCTTGAAATCTGAGTACTATATTTTACGTTTGACATGTGATAGTGGCAAGAGTTTAAACCAAAGTAAAGGGGCCACTGGATTCCAATAAAAACATACTTCTCTTTTTCAAGAGCAGACAAGCAAAGACTTCCCATATCTAGCTTTTCTGACTAGAAACAGGACCCTGCTTTCACATTTTTGTGATCTTATGTCTGGCGTGTGCTTTCAAGGTCTGTAACATTTTTATCCCTGGGATTGAAATGTATCAGTCCCCAGAGGTGATTCAAACCAGGGCTCTCTTGCTAAGGAACCACAGGCTACTCCAAAATTTGACAGAGACTTACTTTAGCCACAATATTCAAAACAATAACGGGTTTCACAAAATACAGTTTTTCCTTTTGAAGGCTGAATTTTCTTGGCCAGAATTATATGCTACAACAAGGGTGTAAGGTGCCT
This sequence comes from Bombycilla garrulus, assembly GCA_013400315.1. Lineage (NCBI taxonomy): Eukaryota > Metazoa > Chordata > Aves > Passeriformes > Bombycillidae > Bombycilla > Bombycilla garrulus. Next base: position 541,194 of record VXBU01002509.1, on the reverse strand, counting down.
TTCTTGGCTCTGTCATTAACTCAATCTTTACCTTTTAGCAAGTCCTTCAATTTTTCTGTACTTTCAACTTCTCCATCTGTGAATTCCAAATATTAACTATTTATGGTATTTTCTTGGTGAACCACAAGAAAACTGGCCTAAAGATTGTGCTCTGAACTTCCTCTTGTCAAAAAATATAGAGGCTGGCATTCAAAACAGTCACAATGCCACCACAGGAGCAAGAATAATAACAGCAATCCTCATTTTGGGTGAGATCCTCATATTCACAAAAATATTTAAGGTCAAAAACTAAATTTCCCACAAAAAAGGTAGTGTGGTTCCTCTCCTGCCAGTGTCTTGTGAGAAGAACACTTGGATACAGAAAGTCCAAGTACCTGCTTTATTGGATTCAAATTTCAGTGACTGCTTTCGCAAAACATTGTTACTTATGTGGTTATTTTCTCCACTGAAGTTTGCAGAAAATCTTTCTTTTCTCCACAATGTAGAATGAAATCAAAAGATGTTTCTGCTTTTTGTATATATGCATACTTTTATCACATACTCTATGTTTAATTTTTTAGCTTCAAGTTGGCATAACTCCCAACCACAGGTACGGAATGGCACGTATCCATTTCAAAGGGTTTCGAATGCACCAGGTTTTCAGCCAGAGAATATGGAGAGTAAAAAAACCCCAAAAAACGCAAATATTATAAAAGAAATCAGAAGTCAAAGTCAAAAACATGGAAACCAAGACATAAACAAAAACAGAGCCAGATACCACAAAGCCAAAAGGAATCCAAACAACATCCTTCAAAACGTTCATGTGTTTATGAATTTGAAAGGTGTGAAATAGCTGAAAAAGAAATCTGAATAACATTAAACAGATCTAGCTGTAAAAGTGACATCTTAATTTACTTTTGAGAAGAAATATAAATGCTGAATGATATGATAAGGGGTATTTTTCTTTGTACAAATATTAGGAAGGCTGCTTTAGTGTGTTCTGGGTGATGAAGAGGCTGTTGCTGTATCCCAAATTGAGCCATGGCCCTGACTCCTCAGAACATTGACCAGTTTAAACTGAAGCATTTCTGCACTATCAGCCATAATTTGGGAGGGTTTATTTTAGCACAGCTATTATAGGAGAAAAGGTGAATGGTGGTTTCGTGGCTCCTCTTTTCGCAGACAAGAAGTTGGTGATTTTCTGCCGCTCAAAGCCTAGTTCACTCCTTTCTAGTCAGTGGAGGGAGGAGGTTTGGCAAAACCTTTTGAAATTGTTCCCACCTCTGACTCCTCAGTGGGGCCTGTTTCTCCTCTGTGGTCACCATTTGCAGGAACCCTGTGTCTCCTGTTCTCTATGGATGGGGAGGATGGAGCAGAAGTGCACACATGCTCAGCTGTTCTTACCAAACCCTTACCCTCAAGTTTTGTCTTTGTAGGTGGACTAGGATAACTGAATTCAAAGGGAATTACACTGAGGTAGGCTTACATTTATAGATAAAGCAGGTACTCTATATTTGTACAATGTGTACGGAGTCTATACAGTTTGGGGTTTTTTGCAAGAAAATTATTTGGCAAGGAAAATTGGTTCCAGGTTGATCAAAACAATTCACTTTTTTTTTGCCAAATGTTGTGAATAGCTTTGGCTAAAAAAAGGTGCAGGCTTTTCCTTTTTATGCTATAATACTTTATTTCAGTTTATTTCAAAACAGAATGTTTTGTTTCAAAACAGTGGTTTGAGATCAAAGTTGCCTAAACTGAATAAAAAAATCAAATAAAAACAACATTAAATTAACAGTCTTTAAACTGAAGCATTTTTGGAGACTGAATGTAAAGGTTCATTTGACTTCAGATAAAGTTCTGAGAGAGAGGTTTGGTTTTTCAGATCAAAAAAGAAAAGAAATATCCATTAACTGTTCACTCAGTCTTAGTCTGGAGTTTTGGTTCGGCTGGTTTTTGTGAGCGTAGCCAGCTACAAGGTTCAAATCCAAACTGGAAATTCTCCATGCTTTGGGGAGTGGGAGGAGAACAAAACAGGATGAAGCAAAGGAGAGAGAGGGTGTTGGGAGAAAAAAATGCTAAAAATGACAAAAAAGTAAAAGCCAAAAATAACCACTCTGATTTAAAGGAGAAACATGTCAGCATAGAATTTCCTTAGCATTACCTTATGTATATAGTAGAAACCACTGATAAAACTTACATTGTCAAACACAGAATTTCAAACACAAAAGCATCATGCAGGGCCTTAAAAACTGCATAGAACAGAACGAACTTTAATTAAAGATAAAATAAATGAATTCAGTGCAGCTGCAGAGTAAAAAAGTTTGGAAAAATATGTTTCAAAGAGATTGACATAATTAATACAATAGTTAANAATAATAATAATAATAACAACAACAACGACAATAGCAGAATTTTTATTTCCTTTTAAATGCATTTCTGTGTTATATCTCTGGTTTTTAGGACCTCTCTATTTCTGCTCCAGCAGCTGCATTCCCTATCACACTTTGTCACATCATCAGTCATACAGCTACTGAAGTCAACTCCCCCTCTGCAGAAAGGGACACTTGTGAGTTTATATTGCTGCCATAAATTTTTTGGCAGTAAATTTCTTAAAAAATAATCCCATATTCTCCTGTATACAGTGCACAAACTGGCTAATAAAATGATTTCTACTTGGGGATTTGTGGAATGCCTCCATCTTCAGTCAAACGTGTAGACAGAAGTATCTTGCAAAATGTACTGGAAAGTTCATAAGTTTTGAGGTTTGTAGGAACACTCCACCTGGTGAGAAAAGCAGATTTTAAAAAAACCCAAACTTTAAAGTTCTCCAAGTTCACCACAATCATGAGCCAAGGAAAACCTTAATTAGAGTCAATGGAGAAAGTTGAGCAGTTAAGAGCTGGCCTTTTGGGGCTAGCAGCACTCAAAGAAATCCAGTTATTAAATAATAAGTTATTTGTGGTTCTGAGGTTTGCATTGTGAGTTTGTTAGTCCATGCTTTTTGCCAGCCTCCTCTCCCTGAACGTTTTATCTGGAGATGCTTGAAATAAAGTAAGGCACAAAGCTGCAGAACTACTTTCAGTCTTGACATAAATTGGGATCACTTCTCATCTGCACTTCTGACTCTTAACAATCATTTGGCAGTGAAAACAGAATTTGAGTGGGCATAATGAGCTTTCTAAGAATGAAAATGAGCATCACATCTTGCCCATATAATAAATAACCCTTTATTTTTTATCACCCTTTATACATAATCTCAGTAGCCCTCAGACTTTCTCACCATCCTTACGTAACCTCATCATTTTTAGGATAAAATGAATCATGAGAAAAAAACTTTTTTTGTGACTTTTAAACTTAATATGTGCATGTGTTCCAGTTTAATTCTGTTTTCTCATAAATACATGCAATAGCAAACTCTGGATCTCACAGAGGAGAGTAATTTAAGTGCTGAAAGAAATGCAGTTTATAATTACATAAATTACTTCATAGCCCATAAAAATCCCAGGTCAGCCAAAGGAGAAGCAAAACCAATATATGGCTTAGGAGGCAGTCTTATTAAATCAGATTAATGAAATTCCCAGAGAAGTAGTAGCAGTAATCAGTGCTGGAGGAACAAGAGGGTGGGAATTCCCCTCACCAAACCTCATATGTCTAAAAGCTTCCAAATTGGGTACATTCACCCCAGTATGTGAGTCTGCTGCAAAACCCTGGTGACTGCCCACAAATCATTAGCAGTAAAAGCGAAGAACTGAGAGCAAAGAGCTATCAGGAGCATCAGAGAGCTCTGAAAACACGAAAGGTTTAAACTCAAGATAAGGACAAGAAGGAAACAGTTAATGAGACTTAGAGAGAAAGTGGGATTATGCAAGGAGCCAAGTTTCAACAAATGTGGTAGGAACATTTCATATCTACCGAAAGGGGCAGCTATAACATATGAAGAATGTAAGAGGTTGATACATTTAAGGATTGAAGCATTCCTAAGTATCTCACAAAACCAGGGTGTAAATAAAAGCGAACATTTCTGCAGAAAAGTAAAAGTTTCTGCATCAAAAATTGAAGGAAGAACTATGGAAGCACCAGCCCGCTCAGTGCAACAAAATTTATTGCGGAGGCCAAACAAAGGCCGAGGAGTTCATGGTCTCCCCAGCACAAATCTTCCTGGGCTGAAAATTATGGTGTTATTTTTTCACTCTATCAACTTCATGGCAACAAAAGATATCACGCAAACCAAGTGTATATCAGAAGAAACCTTCCCCAACCATCAGCATCCTGAGAAGAAAAAATATTTTCCTTATCTCTCCATCCCATCGGCAGCTCTGGTGAGAAGTTTGCCTCAGGGCTGTGTTCCAGTACTTGCCCATATCCCAGACACCGCAGGCTTGCTCCTGGCAGGTGGTGGCCAGTTTTTGAGCATTCCTTGATGCATCCCTGGAGTTTCTTGTGTTACCTTGGGGAACTCAGTTGGGCCAGTAAATTATAGTTTAAAGATGCCTGCCATTTAATTTAAAAGAAGTCGCTCATGCAATATAAATCTTTCTGCAATGAGGTTTATTTTCTAAATAATTATTTCTTTCAGTCCTGGCCATTAGGAATGAAAGTCTGTGGGTTGAATACCCATCTCTTTAGTTTTTGGAATCTGTGAGTTTTAGCTCTTTGCCTACATTCAAGATCAGTTCACACATATATCAGCTGACACACGCCATGATAACAGCATGCACGTTACCCACTTACACGAACATAAAGAGATTTTCCAGGATTTAATTTTTTATATCTTTAATTAAGTGGTGAAATTTACCCCCCCATATTAATTAAGTAGGACCTTTCTTTTATTTTTCTGTTTTTCATGTGTGAGAGCAAATGTAAACATAAATCAGAAGAGAGGTTATTTTTTCTTTGATTTTTCTTCAAGATGTGCAGATGTCCAGTGTAACTCTTAAGAGAAATTCAAAGGCAGTAAAAGTTTACCAAAAGGGTATGGATATCAGTGAATTTTTTTTACGCAGACTGTGACCTGTGGGCCACTTGTGGTCCAAACTACATCAGATGTTTTACTGTGAAATGACTGCAAACAAATTAGAACAGAATGAAAATAAAAATTAGGTGCATTAAAGCAAACAAACAAAAAGTGTTGGGAAAAATGGTACTTAAATAACATTGAAAAGTTTGGCATCATTTCTACTTCATTGTAAATAAAAAAACATTCCAGCACAGCATGAGTAGATACAATGACCACTTTATTGCAGAGGGAAAGGGGAAAGGCTTGGAAAAATAAGAAAAGCTCTGAAACTAGGAAAAAAGCCACACTACAGCTGCTGATTTCCAGCAAAGAAATATCCCTCCCACTCTGGAAAGTGAAGAGCTGCTATCCTTCAGGAAAGAGGCTTGGGTCAGCCCTGAGCCCTTCTCTGGGTACCTTCCATGAACTGGAGGCACAATTCTGCCGGGAACAGCGGTCTCGTATCCTCCTTGCCACAGAGCTGGCGTGTGGCTCTGGCTGCCTCTGCCCTGGGAGAGGCATTTGGGGCTGCAGAGACCTGCTGTGTTTTGCCTGGGGCACGGTGGGGGCTCCGGAATGGTCCTGGGGCTCTCCTCTGCTTACTTTGCTCTGCACTCCTCAGATGGACAGCATGCAAGGAAGAGAACTCTTTCTTACTAATAATAGCTTAAATTGTCCTTGTGGGAATAGAGCAGGCCCATCAACTCCAGTGTAATGGGATAAGGGAACGAAGGGTCCAGCTCAGAAACAAAAAGACATTTTATTATCTCATTTATTTTTTTCCTTTAGTGTTGCTCTTGTGCTCTCTGGACTGCAGAAAATGGACTTGATTTTTGTTTCTAATCTGTTTCTACCCAGTTTCACCAGCTTTCACAAGTGAGCCCAGTGGTCACAAAAGCAGAAATGGAATATTTCAATCCCATGTCAGCAAGTGTAAGTAACTATAATCCTTTTATCTGTAAGACTTTTCCTTCAGAATAATCTTGTTCTTCTATAGTCTGCAATCAATCACAGCCACAAATCTTTTATTTAATGTAGCTTTTTCTTCCTGAGGAAAAAATGCCAGTGTTTTATTGTTTTGAATAATTGCAGGTGATGAGAACACTAAGAGGTGAGAAAGATTGGGAAATTCTTGTTTTCTGAGATACATTAAATGCCTGCCATAGTTTGGAACATGAAAAAAGTGAGTATAAAGGAAAAGCAAGCAGAGAAAAAGCAGATTCAGAAAGAGTTCTTTCTAAATTTTTACTGTGCAGCAGCCATATGTTTAGCAAAAGCATCTGGATCAGGAAAATTACAAAGTGGTGTGTGTGTTTGTGCATGGCATTTTGTTCTGTGAATGAAGTAGAGCATGAGTGTAACAGTTGAAATTTGGGTTAAAAGAAGTGAATATCTTTGTTTTTAAGTAGTTTCTCCTCTTTGTACCGACATTTTTGGCAATACACCATCTGAAAAACTTGGCAGGAAATATTTCAATCCCCTCCCAAAATCCTGAGACTAAAAATATTTGACAGAAGTTTCTGGAGTATGAAAATGCCCAAAAATCACTCTTTGGAAGGCAACAAGCTGTAAATGTCACTTGGTTCCTGGAGATAGGCACTGCTCCATGCATGCAGCTACACTTGATTGCTCTCTTATTGTCTGAGAACACATTTTAAGCAAATGTCTGGGCATTTTTAGGTAGCCACATTGTAGAATAAAAGAATGGTGCATAGTGAATGAAAATGGCTATTTAGCATTAAGAAGGAAAGATTCGTTTTGCTATTTCTCTCACGACGGGTTGTTTTATACCAATAAACACGGGAATAAACACTGGTAATGGAGCTAAAGGCCATTAAAATTACTGGTAGAACTTGTCCCAGCAACTCAGCACTTTGATAAGTCAACTTTTGTAATCCATGGACTCTAACAGCAGCTATGGGATTTAGGCGCAGAGCATGCAAATAGTGACACATGTGCTTAACCCAAAGCCTTGTAAGCCAGAGATCTCAAGTGTGTCAGATTTTATAGCCTTGGCCTCTGCTTTGGGATGACCAGTTCTGTTCCACTGAATGCTCCAAATTACCATTGCTCTACTTATGAACTAAACAGAGACTCGTGCCTGTGTGCTCTAGGGTAGGATTCAGGTTATTAAATCTCTCTTCAACTCTCCTGTTTATAAATCTAGGAACTGCAAAATCCTCAGCAAAACCAGCTTCTTTGCTGAAGCCACGAGGCACTTCTGCATACCCACAATTTAAAAACATCTTCGTGAAGAGGTTCTGCAAACCCAGTGATAAAGGTGAGATGGACAGAAGTAAGATGCCTTGCTACTCAGAATATTCATACCATTATTTGGCACAAATCCTTCCTTAGCTGCAAGGGCCACTCCAGTGCTATTCTACCCTTCTTTCTGGTATGCAGAAGGCAAAGGTATTTCCAGCACCCTGTGTTTCCCTTCTTTGAGATGTTTCAAGGCATCAGTGGAAATACATGTGTCACTTATCTCTGCCTTACAGCTGTGGCCCTATAAAACACTACAAGAAGCACTGAGTTTTCTTTTCAGTCAGCAACAAGTTCGAATCAAGAGAGAAAATAAAAACAGAGCAAAAAGTTAGCATGCTTAACTGAGTGGCAACATCCTTAAAGTATGTTTTGTAATCAAAAAGTCTAAGTTACATGTCCACTGTAGAAAAAAATCTCACAAAATACTTACACTTAACATTTTCATCATTTGACTTACGCTTTGGTGAAAGACAGCTCGAACTAGGGCCCACAAAAAATTTACACAATAAACAATATCTCAGCTGCAATAAGAAATACAGAGGGGTGCATTCAAGAAAGGGGAATATTAGAAATATACTAGAGATGCCCTGAAATTCAATTAATTTTTTGGGATCGATAATGGAAGGCAGAAGAGCTGAAGAGAATTGTGGGGATATAAATAGAAATTATGACAGCCAAGTGAAGTTAACAAGTAACAGGACATTTAGTAGTGGCAGTTAAGTGCTTGTATTCTCCTCTTTGGCCACAACAGAAGAAACAGGAAAATCTGGCTAGTGCTATCAGCTGGAGCTCAAGAGGATTGGGGAACTGTAGAACAAAGTTCAAGGGACAAAATAATTAAACACGAGGCTATGTATTTGGATAAATTAACTGATTGCATCAGGACCATGGCAAGTAGCAAAGTGAGAAAGGCAGATGTCGTGTGAGGATTAACCAAGTGCAGTTTTTCCAGAAGAGTGCAGTTGCCAAGGCACTGATGAGTGTTCATCCAGAAGGCTGTCTACAGCTTCAGCCATGAGTATTCAGAAAAGCTGATGTCCAACTAGGGCAGATGTAGGTGAAACTAGAAAAAAGAAGTAGAAACTCCGCCACGCAAGGTAGTGAAGGGACATAGTTTGAATTACCTCACAGGATTATCCTGAGCATGTTTGTGACCCATAAATGTATGAGGGAAATAAATATTAATGAAAAAGAGAAGATGAACTAAAATAAACTTTTATAAAGCATCCATGAAGAAAGGTAGAATGGAAAGGAGATTTCCTATGGCTGTAGTATCCTGCAACAGCCTTTTGGTAGGAGCAATGGGGGCAAAGCCACTTGCTTCTTTTCAAATGGGACTTGATCAGTTTGTGAGTGACATTATATGGTAAGAATGCCTGAGTTTGAAAAAGACCAAATGTAGAGATCTTTCCATCAGTGTGTTTCTAGTTGCACTTCTCTGTTCCAGCTTCACATTGGCGAGCTGGGAGGTTGGGAGGTTTGCCTTAATCATAGAAGTAACTCTACTGAAGGGAGAGAGAGGAAGAAAACTGAACTGTTCTGAACCTTTGCCAAGGCTTTGGAGACATTAAAATAGAAACCCAGGAATTTGTCCAAGATTTTATGTGACCTAGTTCAGCAGTTATGGTTCCCTCCCCCGGCACACACATCTTAAAAAAGACATAGTAGAACTGAAAAAAAGTAGAGAGGAGAGTGACAGAACTGATCAAAGGGATGGAACAGCTTCCAGGTGACGAATAAGTAACTGCACTATGACTCTTTAGCCTCTAGAGGCTTGTCTGAGGACAGACACTCTACAGAGATCTTCAAAATCAAGCACAGGGCAGGGTTGTTGCACAGACAATGTGTGGTCTCTGTGAGTGCAACTGGGGGACATCAAAAGGAACCAACCAGTGGCAGTTTTGAAAAGCAGGAGGCTGGTGTGGTGCAGCTCCCTTCTGCAGGGTGATGTGGCTATGACAGGAAAAATCCTTTCAATGAAAAGATATCACATCTGGCTAAGCTGCTGAAGCATGAATTGCTGTAGGATGTGAAAGTATTTCTGGGAAGAAGTATTATGCTCTCCACTATCAACCTCTATTTGCCTCTGCCAATGACAAGATTCCAGGGTTAGATAGAGTTTTGGCCTGATTTGACACAACTGAACAGTTCAGAACCGCTCAGTACTTAAACAGCATGCCATGGGCAGAGCAGAGATCACGTTTGGGATCGGCCCCGTGTGCTGTGCAGTGAGCAAACACAGTCCTGGCACGGTCACACTGGCCAGACGTCTTGGGCCACACCTGCCTGACTACACTCCACTGTCTCAAGGCCAAGTTTGCCCAGGCCAACTGGCAGTGCAGACAGAGGGCAGGCAGAGCTGTCAATTCAGTGCTTTTTAGCAATATAGCCACAGCTGCTGAATGCAAGATACATTCAACAGCTCTTGGCAAATTGTGCTGTTGGAGCACAGCTGAGAACATTTGGAGCGCATCTGCAGGAGCGTTTGCTGAAACACTTACACCTGGGTCCGACTGTGTTGGTAACAGTGACCCCATTAAAAGGGCTGTGGGGCTCAGGTTCTAGGGGTTAGTCCATGTAGGGACAGTTGAGGCTTGTTGAGTATTCATAGCTTCAGAGATGCTCAGGTAACAGGGAGGAGTATGGCAAGATTTATATCACTTTCTTGCCATCCTCAATGGAGTTAAGCAGTACTGGACTAAGGTAGCATTAAACCAGATGTTAAGGTTATGCTAATTGTCAGCATTGTAATCTCCTCTCCAACTCTTTCATCCTTGCTTTGCTGCCCCTCACCTGATTTGCTCTACTACGTTATCTTTCAGGGCGTTATCCAACAAGAATAATGGGCAAGAAAAAAATAGGTCTCTAGGACCAAGCTGTAGTACCAGGAGTGCTTCCAAATTCCTGTGTAAGGTACACAAGCTGGCCAAAGCCCAGCTTCAGATGAGAGTGAGACTGTGCACATGTCAGGCTTCCCTACACCTCAACTTTTGCCAAGTACCACACCAATACATTCTCCTAACAAAAGCTCTCCCCACTCACCCTGTGCCCACCACCGGGCAGTACCCAGGGGTGTAGCTGGAGCCAAAATACCAAAGCTTAAGCAATCTGATGCCTGTAGGCTCTAAAGCTGTTAAATTTTTAACATTTGAATAGTTCAGCTTAAAGCTATGAGTTACCCAATGTTTAAACTTAAGCACATGCTTAATTAATTTGCTGGCTTGGGGCCAAAAAGTGCAGTAGCTGTTACCTAAATGCCTCACCTACTGCTGCTCGGTGAACTCCCTGCTCTTTTTTGTGGTCTGGGTCATCTCTTCCCACATGCATAAAACCAAAACATCTACCCCTGCAGCCAGGGTAACCCAGGCTGCCATAACTCTTCTAACAGCTTCCAAGGAGCTGGCTGCTGGGAGTGCATTTAGCCATGCGTGACCTTACAACTGTCCCTGGACATTGAAAGGCTCTCCTTTTCTTAGCTGGAGAAATGATAAATTTCATTGACACTTCTCCTCATTCCTACGCCCAACTGGGAGCACTTCAGAATTCAAGCTAATGTTTTTGTTTCAAGGATTTTTCCTTCTCCTTTTTCTTTAATGGACTGCTTTGATGCACTAGAAGTTCCTTAACTGTTAGATCCACCATCTCCAACAAGGAAAAAGAGTTCCCTCTAGCCACCAGATTTTGTAACAACATCCAGCTGCCTCCATCCACGCTTTAAATGCGGGTTTCTGTTTGCCTAGCAGTAAAACTGTAATCTGAACATCAGTGACAAGTCTACTGAAAAGTTATTTAGCTCCTAAATTATTATACTGGTTTTTCAGAGGGAAGGAAAAACAAATTTATCTAGGGGCAGACAGAATGCCAAACTCAGACAAAAAATATTGGCCATAATAATAAACTGAAAATGCTTGGAATAATTTAGAATAAAATGCTCATTCAAAAATGTTTTCCAGTTTTTGGAGAAAAGCCAAGCATAGTCAAATAGGTCTGGGAAAAAATATCCTGAGATTAGAACAAGAAATAATTAGCTTGTAATAGAATTCAAAGAATCCTCATTTTAGTTCTACAAACAGAGTCAGGAACTGAAAATATTTTTGTTTCATTTCTACTTATTTTATATGAATCCAAATGTACTAACTTTTGGTATTAAATCTTGTTTAAAATCAACCTTCTCAGAGTTATTCAGTGATCAATGCACTCTTTAATCCACACTGAGTGTTAGGAACAAGCTAGAAAAAGCAGATCCACATTCCATGTAAAAATGATGCTGAAATATGTACAGGTTCTGCCAAACCAATACGGCTATAAAAAATCTCTATCAAGTGGTTGAAGCAGACATGGTGTAGACATCTCACAAACAAACCAATGACCATGTTCAAACACCACTCAGCTGAAGACTCTGTCCATAAGCAATCCAAGAATATTGAGGAAATGAGGGTGGAAGAAGTGATATCAATATGGGAGTGTGGGAGGTAGAACAGAGAAGAAAAATCAATTTAATATAATATTGAAACAATCATTTCAAAGTGAAGTGAAAACTAGAATAATACACAAACTAAATGATTACAAAAGCTACCACTCTGAGAGCCTGAGAAAAGACTAGAGAGAGGAAGAACAGAAATGATTGCTATAAGGACAGAAAAACACAAGAGAAATCAAATCTGACATTAATTGTAGGATTGCATAGGGCTTATTGTAACTATGGAAAGATATACTGCACTGTGGGTTGCATACTGCTTTCAATAGTTACATGATATTTTTGAAAGTTAACTATTCTTTTATTATATAGTATGAATAAACCAAAGGAGAGAATGTGAGAAAGGAGAATTAGTTCTCAGGACAGTGGAAAATGTGCATCAGTATTTGTCGTCATATTGGGCACACTCATTTTCCACAGTAACTAGATTGTCATTAAAGAATAACAAAAATTCCACAAGAGATTTTAATGTCTGCTAGAAAATTTGTGCTGCTCAGAGATGCATTAGAGCTCTCTATCAGCCATCCTGTTGGAGTCCGGTGCTCTTCCCAGCCTTTAATGCCCAGCTTACGAGGCCATGGCAACTCTAATACAGAACATAGAGTGGATGTTTTCTCATTAGCTTAATTTTTTTTAGATATTTGGGTTATATGTAACAGTGATTTTGTTAGGGAAAAGGGGGGAACAGACCCACAGCACCATCAGTGCTGAGCATTCCATCTCCACTGGTTATTCCACTACCAGGTCCCTCAGGGAATACCGGGCAGAAATCCCTTCCCCTGATGGTGAGGTGCAGCCAATTTTCAATATTGGGGTGTAACACAACTCTGTGTGTTAAACAGTGCAGGACGGGTCCTCACAGCCACCCTGCATAACTGTGTCTAGTGGCAAAGAGGCCAAGAATGAAAAGTGGAGCAACTATGGCTTGAATTCTCTTAAAGAGTACCTTTGTCAGTGCTCACAAAAACCTTTTCCTTGCTGAAGAAAACTGAAGGATGCTGGGTGCTAGGATAATACACCCACTCCATGTTGTGTTTGATTTCTTTCAACCTATGGGGTTATCTCACTCTTCAGTCTGACCAATAAGGCAGTTATTTTACTCTTAAGCCTTTTGAAGATATTTGTTCAACCAGATCAAGAATTTCCCACTGGGTACTAAACAACTTGCCTTAAAATGGATTGTTGTGTCTCAGTCGTGCATGTTCTTCAGAAACAACCAGATAACAACTCACTGGTAACTGATTTCACTTGAATATATATTTCCTATGGCCTGTGACCAGATGATAAATTTCTTATCTATTTCTAAAAATGTGATTTTAAAAAGCTGATAAATATTTGCATATTGTGAGGAAGAAAAAAATGCTTATGAAAATAAGCCATTAATTAATTGAAACTATTTAATGCGAACTATTTAATGCAAACTATTTGTGTATCATGAATTGTTACTAAAATGGGCATCAAGCAGTGGAGTTAATACTACTGTCTTCTCAAAAAACCCATTTGGTAGATGTAAACTAAAGGTCCACTAAATCTTCTTGTGACGCAGGCTTGCTATAAATGAAAGACCAGCTTCACTTCCTCCATGGATGCGGATTTCTTTTTGGAGGACTTTCCTTCTTTGAAATACATAGCAGATCATTTGTTTTGTGAGACTTGGCAAGATCAGGGCAGAAATCTGAAATACTGACAGCAAAAATAAATGAGAAGAAAGTAGTTTATGGGGAAAAATACCCGTCTTGTGTTTGAACAACAATCGATCTAAAAATGCTCTTTGATTTGCATATAGACCAGTTCTGTGACATTTATTTTAAATATTTTCATGAAATGCATTTAAATAGATTGTATACGTTGCAAATGAAGTCAGATTCATTTCATTACAAGGAAGCAAAAACTGCAAAAAACCAATAATGGAGGAAGTTAAATTGTTAAAATTTTAAAAACCTCTAAATCTTTTTGGGAAACTATTTTCATTTCTGCTATTCCTAGCACAATAATGTTACTCAAGCCTCATAAATGCTGGATAAAGGTTCAGTTGGTATCTGTTACAGAAAATCTTAGATATTAATTCTTTGATATTCTTATATACGAGGTTCTGCCCAGGACAGAAGCCTGTCCTTTGAACATTGCCATAGAGCTGGTCTCACTGCAGGAACACCTAACTTTTATGACCTTTACTACCAAAATTGGACAAGACTGCTGGACTAGTTCACAAGAGACAGCTCCAGTTTTCATTATTTTATGAAGTGAAATACAAACGATACCTTCAGATGAGCAGCAAAGTTTCAGTCATAGCAGATTCCAAAAAATACTTCCCCCTTTCATGTGCAAGGTTCAAAGCTTTGCAAGTCTGGAAAGCTCGATAGAGGATGGAGAGCTGGCCAGATTCAATTCATTAGAGCACGTCTTAACTGTCAGCTTGTAAAATAAACCTTCTCCCCCACCTCTTCCACCTCCTTCAAAAAACATAATGCAACCCTGACAGAAAGCTGATAACTTCACCGTGCAAAAAGGAAACCTGAAATCTGCAGACAAGGATTTTACTATGTGCTGAGCCTGGAAAGTGGAAGGAAAATAATGTAGCATTGTCCCCTACACACAGAATCTCAGGTAGAAATCCTCCAACAGTGTAGGAAATGTGTTCATCATGTACAGATTCTCGCTTAAGCTGGGATAGACGGTGGCTTATCCGTCATAGTGTGGCTTGTACAGAGCTATACTGTACAGAAATGAAGGAGTCATTTTTCTGTTTAGCTGCCTACCTCTCTATCTCCCCAAACACACGCAGGAGTGTGAACACATATGTGAACACTCCTGAGATATTTTTCTTTTATATATTTCAGACTACTTAGAAGCAAATCCCTATTTTTAGCCTGTGGACATGCATCTGCTATCTAGAGTTAGTGGTGCCCTTCTAGAGTGAATGGATAGTTAAACTATGTAAAATATTGTATCTTAAATAAATGTTGTCCTAGGCAAGCCTATCCTCTTAACATGCAGCAGGGAAATTCTCAGAACAGATCCCTGCAGGCTGTTGGTGTTCCTTCAATCATTTTCTTGATCAAATCCAACCCAAAATAAGGTGTAGGCCAGCACAATATTTCTCATTAACTGTCAAACACTTATATGCATGTGGTGTGCAATATGTATTTATGACTGAGTGTGAATAAACATATATTAGAAACACAAAACATAAAATTCTCTACTGGTGAATATCGTGCTGCTAGTTTTAGCACAATGTTTACAGTCGCAGATCTCCCAGATTTCACCATGATTCGAACAGTTTATTCAATGTAGAGTTTACCAGCAAATATTTCAACTATTGATTAGTTTCCTTTGGCAGTGGTTTCCCTATCATGATTGCTATAGGAATAAATCTTATGGTGATTTTTCACTAATATGCTACAGCAATAAAGGACCGAAGACAGAAATAGTTTAACTGTTTCTCCAACTGTACAGAGACTTCCAAACTTCTCAACGACACTTCTGCCACCCAAAATCCTGCCCTTCTATGGGTATGAGTTTATGTGAGAATTGGCTTTCATTTTATAAAAAACTTTTTGTTGTGGTTTTTTCCAATGTTCTACTACCTTGGAATGATCTCTCTAGAAGTGATCTTCCCCTCCAGTAGCTGTATATATCTCTGGAATAATGACATGGTTCTTAAACTTCAGGATTGGACCTGCCTTGATAATATTGCATATTATGAGAGATTAGCACTTTCTTTATCCATAATATAAAACCATATTTGCATGCCAGTCCCCTAATCTTGCAGAATTTGAAACACAAGAGGTGCAGTGGAAGTGAGCAGAACAGAACTCAATGACTGACGATAGAGAGAGGAGTGATCTATTCCATCTCACTAAAACAGGTCTTGTACATTTAAACAGCAGTATCTCCTCAAAACCAGGTACAGGTTAGCCTGTGGGGAAGAGCAAGTGAAGAGAGGAAGAATTAGATTCTCTGTTTTCTTCCAGGTACGTTCACTTTGCAGCTGAAGGAGAATTCTTCCTTGCCCATGCTACACCATAAGGGAAAGTGTAGAGAAAATAGTACAGAAAATATGAGTTCCCCCTAATGATATTAATTCCCTGTTTCTAAAATTCTTGCTTGGGTCAAGACCTTGTTAACAGAATCTGCCTGAATAAGAATGGAGTAACTCAGCTGCTTACAGGAGCTGGTTCACTCTGATAGTGTTCCCATAGCACCATTTTCCATGTGTAACAGTCCTGTCTGCCTTTGTCAGAACCTGAAACTAGAGCTGCTAAAAAAAAAANAAAAAAAAAAAAAGAGAAAAGGGTGTTTTATTCTATGAAATGCCCCAGAATGACTCTCAAAAGACATGTTTCTTGGCTGTTAGGGTGGTTGCCCATCTGGTTATACTTTTAAAGAAAAATTATGATTGAATATTCCTTCTTATGTGAAACAGAATTGCTAATTCAGAAATATCAGAGTGATCTGGTTTTTGTTCTGTCACAGCCTGGTGTTCAGGTTAGTCTATTAAACTACTTCAGCACTTTATTTCACCTAGTTCCAAATCTGCTGTTCTTTAGCCAGGCTTTGAATACAGCAGTCCTGACTCACACTCCTTACCATTCCCTCAGATATCTGTAGTTCAACAATCCACTTAGCATTAAACATTAAACTTTAGGAATAAGCTTTGATGGTCTTGTTCAGCAGAAAATGCACTTAGTGAATTTGGAAAGTCAGGACCAAAAGTGGCCGAAGCCAGTCCAGTCCGTGGATCCAGGAATCATTTTTCCTCTGACTGCTCTGTGGTTGTGGCACGGCTTCATTGGCAGTTTCATCTTTTCCTCTTCTAATTTCTTGTGTTAGATAGTTGTCTGAGGTGTTCGTTTTCTTGTTTAGTCACACATGTTCCCATTCTTCCTATTTTTTAGGAGTTTTTCTCCATCTTGCTTTCTTGTAAGAAGTTTTGACTCTTGCTATCTTATTTATATGAGATCTTATATGTACTTATGTGTCCTAAGACAAGAAGGAGGAAATTGTGCTACATTTACCAAGTAAAACCTTGCTTTGTCAGTGATGCAGCTTTGAGAAAGATGTCTGGATAAGGTGACTGTTAAAAGTGACTGGGGAGCCAGACATCACCTGTGTGTTTTGTAATAGTGGCAGCCTACTGTTTGCCACCTGAAGTCTGTGAAATTCATGTTAACTCACCATTTAGCATTATCTCCTTTTGGCTGATCACTTATTTACCTTTGAGTTTTATAAGTAATCTTGCACCAAGTGCTGATTTAGTGCTGAGTGTCGTTCGGATTAAAGGTGTCTGTTCATCATCATTACAGCCTGTGAGCCATCTACTCTGATAGGACTCTTTCCATGTATTCATTACTTCATGCTTGAGAAATACTTTAGAATTTCTAAGCAGTACATAAATTCTGATTTATTGTTTTCCTGAAATGTGCTGTTACTGATCGTCCTGTTGAGGTTTGTTGCAGAGCTTTCTGGAGACTGTACTGACTGCACTGTGTTCTTGGCAAATCCATGGGCAGGGACTTCATAGCCCAAAGGAAGCAGAAGAGAGCTGAGTAATGATGGCACAAAAGTTTTGCTGCTTGGACGGAGATCTCAGCAATCTCTGTGGCCCCCGTCACTCAGGGGATCAGAAGATGAAGAAAGCAGTGTGTTAGTGCAGTGGACAGACTCTCCCTCCTCCCACAATCCTCAGGGAGACACTGGTACACCTTCAGCCCACCCTGATTGTACTTGGCAGTCCAGGATCTCAGCAAATGCTTTGCCATCACGTTCTCTCTCCTCCTGAGTGCAACAGCAAAGCAGGTTTGGCATCTTCTCCTTACAAGCCTCACTGCTCTCACACATACATCACACAGAGACTCAGATCACTACTTAAGTAGGATTTCTTGGCATCACATACTGCATGACTCAGTCTGGGTGGTCAACGTCCATTTGCATCTTTAAAAGAAAGACAAAAATCCAAGTATATTTTCAAACAGAACAGAGTTCACCAGATAAAGGAAATGTCTTTTTCTTGTGTAATATGGAGTTTTACCAGATTGTTAAGCTGAGTTACCCAGCCAAACCCCAAAAGAGGTCCTGAAGAGTGGCATCTTTGAGGGATGCCAGTTTGTGCCCGTTTGGAACAATTTTCTGCCTTTTGGAACAGCCTATCCATAATCTAGCAAAACACCTTAAAACTAGGCTACTAGAACCAGATAAACTTTGGAGACACTGGCATTAAATGGTTAAGTAATTTATTACAACCCCGGAAACAAAAATAGAAACATAAAATGGAACATCAAATTTTGTCTAAAATCTTAGTTTCATTCTTAGCTGCCCACACTGATCCTTCCCCAGGGTGTCCCTCTGCATCTCAGGCAGAAACCAAGCTCACACTGTCAGTGTGCTGCTGTGGAGAGCTGCCATACAGGACACCTGAGCCAGCAAAGCTGAGGGACCAATTTGAGAAGCAGTACCAGTGTGGAACAGACCTGCTGCTGTGGTTTGTCTGCTGTTTGTATGCTAGCTTGTTTATTAAAAGCAAACTTAGAAAAAGGCCATTTTTATCATATTCCTCTCTGTTCCTATAATTACAAATTCATGTAAAACAACAATACTTTAAATACACTAAAGTCAAGGGGTAAAAGAGATTCCAGTCTCATTGGGAGGAATAAAAGGTGTATTCCACCTACCAACAGAGGGTCTTCCTGTAGCAAAAATGGAGAGTGGTGCCTGAAAAGTATTTTAACTTCACATGGCTGTTGCTTTTCCTTTTGGAAAATCCCGTTTCATTGGTGGTCTGTGATACATGACTTTCTCAGCCTAACTCTGGCATATAGAAAAGGAGTCCTGTTGCCATACAGACTACTTCAAAATAGGTTATTCAAAGATTTGTTGATAGAAGAATGCAGAATTATTAATGAAAAATTTGTCCTGCCTAACATAACCAGGCTGAGCTCATTCAAACCTAGCCCAGCTATGAATGAGACCCATTCAGTTTGACATAGGAAGGGTTTGCAGGATTCAGATTCCAAGTGTGACACAATTAATAGTGTTTGTAAGTTCAAGAATGTTGCTGTTAGGACGGAGCATATTCAAGACAAGTGATCGTATTTCATAGCACACTTAGAGGGTGAAGAGGCACTTGACATAAAACACTCTTGTTTCCATAATTCAAATCATTTGGTTGTTTAACAAGATTTATATTTTCTTCAGCCTCTTTCCCTCCCTTTTTGTACTAGTTTCATATGTAACGTAAATTTTATTTTTCTCCTATTCCAGTTCCTTGCCTTTGGGAGGATCTAAACAAACACAAAACCTCCCCAAACTGTTGTGATCTGAGTTCCAGCAAAACTGAATAGCTGCAAAACTAAAGCATGCTTTTGCATTTAGTGGTTCTGCAGCTGTATGAAACAAACTGCAGCATTGTCATGAAATTCATATAGTGAAATGAATAGCAATGATTCTGCCTGTTACAGGCATAAATAGAAAGAACATACTGAGAGAGGCACATAAAACTAGCATATCTTGAAATAAATCAGAAGAAAATAAGGAGTCACTCGAAAAA
Source organism: Bombycilla garrulus (assembly GCA_013400315.1). Classification (NCBI taxonomy): domain Eukaryota; kingdom Metazoa; phylum Chordata; class Aves; order Passeriformes; family Bombycillidae; genus Bombycilla; species Bombycilla garrulus. The sequence goes on along the minus strand of VXBU01002509.1, from coordinate 521,931 downwards.
ATGTTTATTTGGGCAACATAGAATTTTGTAACTGCAAATTCTACAGTCAAAATTACTGTGATATTGACTTTTTTTTTTTCACTTACAGAATCCTTTTTTACCAACTTGGCTATGCAACTATACTAGGACCACTATTGAGATATCATACTGACTTCAGTCCCCTTCAGATCCAGAACATTTTAACAAAAAAGCAGGCTCTGCTTCAGGAATGCATCTATACTTAGGTGCCCAAGTTCCACTGCAATCGACATGATTTAGCTACCTCATGTTGGGGACAAAAAAAGATCAAAAAGTTCAATGTGAAGGAGATACTTTTCAATAAAATGTACATCTAAAGCAGGGAAGTAGGCATGTGGAAAATTAAATTTTTTTTAGGCTATAAAAAGGACAGAAAAGTTATCTCAATCACAGAGAGACATATAAATGTGATTGATGGGCTGGGATAAAAGCAAGAGAAAAGCAGAATCAAGAAGTTTCAGAGTACAGGAAACAGTCTGTCCATCAGACACTGTGTTTACATGCCACCCCCAGTGCTGCTGCAAAGCTGCTGCAACAAGAAAATGCTCTATGAAAGACCAATTAGTTCGATATTTAACATGTATGCCAGAAGGAAAACCTGGCCTCGATTGATTAACCTGGAAGGCATGTTAACCCTGAAACATTTATTGTATTGTGGTTCTGCAGCTCCTCAAAGATGTGCCAGCATTGGCAACACCTTCTGCCAGAGGCCCTCAGGGGCTGTTTATGGGTCTTCTTGAGATAGAAGCCTAGCCTCAAATTAACATGAATTAAAGATTTGAGATGCAAGTAGCTCTTAGAAGATGCAAAAATAACATTGATGGAGCTGAGGCAGCTGCAGAGCTCTAGAACTGAAGTGGTAATGAAGCAGCCTGTATTGGGCACATAACACAAATTGCACACTGCCGTTCAGGTGGTAAGGCCTGGCTTGTGTTCTTTATCAGCACTGAAAACTGAAGAACAAAAACCAAAAAAGAAAACCAAAGTAAAAGGAAAAAACCAACCAAACCTTAAACTAACCAACTAGCAACAAAAACCCCACCAAGTCTTCCTGAACAAGGAGCTCCTTTCAGCTGGATATTAATTAGAGAAGCAAACGCTGAATCTCCTGGCCCTCTGCTGAGCTCCTCGCAGTGCAAAGTACAAAGTGAGGGCCTGCTGTGTGGGTAATCTGATGACTCACTTTTAATATCAGGTTGAGCCAGGATCTTGAAGGCTGCCAAGTTAACTCTACAGGGATCCCCACTTCAGCCCACTCACATTTCCTAATAACAGCACAGCATTTCAGCAGGCTGCGCTCAAGCGAGGCACTTTGATTTGTAAACAGAGGCGGTCTCGGAAATAACGTACCAGTGTGGTTAGCTGGATAATGTCGTAGGACAACAAGGGATAATGGCAGCACTGGTATTAAATGGCCAGAGGATATTGCTCAAATTTGAATGTGACAGCGATTAATAAGAGATAATTTTTAATGGTATTTTAAAACTCTACCCGTGCTTTCTGTAGTCCCAGGAGAAGTATTACTGCCCCTCTTTGAATCATATAGAGAGGAAAAGGCTGCCGGTAAACGCATGCCTACAGAAGTACACGTTTTAAAGAATTTTAATTTATCGTCAGATGACCAAAAAATATTTTATACAAAATAGACTGCTTCTTCCTGTGTTTTGACATAAAGGTTTAAACCATCATGCTTGCTGGAATAGTTTTATGGGTCCTCGAGACATTTTACTTCAGGTCCCCAAATCTCAGCCTGGTAAAATTTAGGATGTGCAGAAACATCCCAGAGTACCGACTCACTGCTGGCAGATTTGTATCTCATTCTATCCTGGCATAAACCACAACTCGTGCACTGTTGCCACGCAGACCGAAAGATGCATGTTTATTGTCTTGGCCACATGACTGAAAATATATCGCTGTGTAAGCTCTGTATTGGGCTTCCTCCTTGAGGACAAACCTCTTTCTGTTCAGACATAAAAAGGATTCTTAAAAGAGATGTCTGATTTTCAGACTCCACTGCCAAACTGATTGCAAATCCAGTAGTGCATTCTGAAACATTAAAAAAACTCTGTGAAAGAGGTTTAACTCCCTACCCATACTTCCTACCTTCTTCGCCCACTTGGCTAAGGCTTCAGCTTTCTTTGTGGCAAGCAGTCTTCCACATGCCTAACACTTGGCACTCTTTCAGGATTATGGTCTTGTGCCTGTCCTGTATGCACAGCATAATGTGCAGGAGGTTTAAGTCCTGCGGTAGGAAATGAATGTTTTTTTCCCTCTCACTAAATCACTTTTACTTCCACTGGGCAGTCACAGAAAGTGAGGAGAAAATCCTGACCAAGGATTATTTTTAAATCTGAACCCAGGCAAATGAAAGGAAAAGTCCTCAGCTGACTGGTGCCATTGCACCCACCTAATGTCCCCCAGCCAAGGCCCTGGGGCAGGCAGCACCCACCACACCCTCAATCCACTTCTGCTTCCTGCAGAAGGGTTGACAGCCCTTAGCTTCCTGCTAGGGTGGTGCTCCATAGACCTCAGGCGGTAACTTCTCTCCACATTAAGGTCTCCTACGTACCTTACATCATTCATAAACCACAATTTTTCTTCTGATGTCTGTAATGGTACAGTAGGATATAAGGCTTTTTCAAACTTAATTCAGAGTTCAAGCAGAGATTTTAAACTTATTTTAAATTACCTTAAAGATGGCAACAGCAAAAAATTGTAGTGATTCCTGACTGTGCCAGGTGTAGCAGCTCTTGGAGATATTGATAATATATATTTGCATGTGTGTGAGGCAGTTACTTTGGCACGTTACCATTGGATAGAAGTCTGTTGGGAAGCGGGGGGAAAAGCCACCACTTGTTTCAAAGGAAATAATAATAAAACAGTATGTAAGTCACAGAATCACAGAATTAAGTAGGTTGGACATGCCACATCCAATCTTTCCTTAAACACCTCCAGGGACAGTGACCATCACCTCCCTGGGCACTCCAGTCCAATGTTTTGTCACCGTTTCTGTGAAGATATTCTTCCTAATGTTCAACCAAACCCTCCTCTGGTGCAAATTAAGACCATGTTCTATAGTCCTGTCACTGGTTGCCTGGGAGAAGAGGCCAAAACCCACCTGGCTCCAACCTCCTTTCAGGCACAGGTACAGAGTGATAAGGTCTTCCCTGAGTCTCCTCTTCTTCAGGCAGGACATCTGCAGCTCACTCAATGCTCCTCATGTTCCAGACCTTTCACCAGCCTTGTTGCTCTTCTCTAGACAAGAGATTGATTCTTTATGTTCTAGCTTATATTTCTAAATAGAGCATCTTCTAAATTTTATTTTTTTGTGAATAAACCCTACAAATATTTTTCTCCAATATAGCCCAAAATTGCAAGAACTTCAATAGGATTTTGGTGCAGGAAGTGCAGAATTTGCCACAAAACTTATCAAAGCAGTAGTAAAAAATTGCCCTTTACCTATGTATGTACATTTGGCAAAATGTCCACTGCACTGACTGCTGTGCAGAAATAGTGTTTTAATTATAATAGGTCACCACACCTTTTTGCAGCACTAACTATAAATGACCTTCATGTTTTCAGTGCACTGAAATGACTTCCCTGAAATGTGTTCGTTTTTCATTGTAATGACACTTTTCCACTTATCCAGAAACAGACTGGTTTGATGAGAAAATGCCATAGCTGAGTCATCCCCAGTCTTCATAGCAATTAAACCTGGCACAGGTGCAGTAACATTGTTTTCTTGCAGTTGGGACCAACCCTGATGGTATTGATGTGACTGTTTCTCACTTCAGCATTTTGTACTTGATAATCTTCTCAGAAGACAGCATAGGGGCATTAATTTTCCTTTTTTTCTTCCCAACCGTTTCCTAAACCAAGTGCATGCTAAAAAATATCAATGAACCTTCTATGGATATCGAGGTCTCAGGACATTCAGGAGAGTAATGAGAGTCAGCGACGAGCATGAAAGAGCCTATGGATGAGAAGTGGGGATGAGATGTACTGTATCATTTTCATCTGTTCGATGGAAGTCACAGGGACAAAATTACAAACTTTTGTAATGCCCATGAGAATTCAGTGGTTCCATAGCACATTGTGAGCACGTGGAAGCACAAAAGTGCAGAGAAGCTTTCTTGTTCTACTGTATTTGAAGAACGCAAGTTTTCAACAGTTGTGAGGGTTTTTTTGGTTCCCACCCAAGGTAAAGAAAACAACCCAAAACCACCTTTCCCTTCAAAATAGTCTGAGTCAGAGAATTCACCTGGGATAGTGCTGGAATAGCTTATTATCTAGGCTCTTACTCTGACAAGCAATAGAAAATTTTCTGGAACCAAAATCTCTCTCCAGGAGCTGAAGCAATTTATCATATCATCTCCCTTTCTGCAAATTTTGGGTATTTTAGTATCAATAAATTTTCTGCCAGTTCTTGGCTGGAGTGAAAACACACTGATATCAGGGAATTTGCATTGCTTTTGTCAGCTGTGAACTCAGCACTAGCTGGGAGGTTTCTGTATGGTCCTTCATAATTTAGAATTCCATTTACTTTTTATTCACAAAAAATTAGCAAGTTTGAAGTTCCAGCTGCTGGATTGGTTTACAGATTTGACTTCATTTGAAAGCCTGCTTTATAATTGCAGTAGAGACATGTCAGAGACTTATTTTGGCCTCTGAAAGATTAAACAAGATCAGCTCTGCCAGGCCTCTAGAGAAATCCATGTGGCAATAAGAAGTGCAGATTCAGCAAACCTCTGTGCTTTCTGTAGCCCTAGTTCTACAAAATAAATGTATATGTGAGCACTTCAAACTAATTGTGGATAACGAATGACAAAGATTATTGATGTATTTGAGAGTTTAGGAGCATAATTGCTAGGAATTTGAGAAAAAAAAGTGTAAGTGATTTTGAGGAAAATGCTTAATACCTTGCCATTATATTATTAAAGCAGACAGTTGCAGTATTTTGCAAAAGTACGAGAGAGCTGCAGTTTCACAGGACTACAAAACCCCAACTTCTTACAGGAATTTTTGTGCTTATTTTCTTCCTTTTCATCCTAGACTATGGCAGGAGTGGCAAGAATTCCTTGTCTACAGATGTTACTAATTATCATAATTTACATGAAGGATGCTCAGATACTTTGGCAATGAGCAGTAGGTAGGTTAAAAGTGTAACAGCAACTCCATTTTTCTAATGAATACTTCTGATTTGACACTACTCCATCAATAAAAAAAATATTAGCACCTGATAAGAGACCCTATATTGCAATATACCAGTATGAATGACATTAATTCCCTGCTTGCTGTGCCTGACCATGGACTGAGCAGTCCATGAATGCTGGTGCCTGTTACTTCCAAAGCCAGATAACTCCTTTGCTGTTTCATAAGCTGTTCTGATGAGGATTCTAGGACTCAGGAGGACCTCACCTAGTCCTCCAGGATTTCCTCTCCAGTGAATTGTAAGGCCAGAAGAATAAGTTTCAAAGAGCACACCCACTTCTCTCTGCTGGTCACAACATCATTTTGCTAATCTAATTAACATCCATGACATTTAAACAATACCTTGACTCTACTGCTCTTGGAGCCCCTTGGCACCTGGTTAAGTTACTTTCCACCACTGCTGTAAATCAAAAGAGAAAGTCTAAGGTCTCTATGTTTGCTGTATGTTTCAGTTTAGGACCCTGATTGCTTTACCAACTGCTCATTGATGTTGTTTTCATAACTTGCTAAGGAATACTTCATTTCTTGCTCCAAGATTTTCATTTGTATCCTCACCTGACATGCAAGGTAGCCTTTAGCTTGAATACAACACGCTTAAACTTAAAAAAACAAAGAACAACTCAGGAAAAGTACTTGCAAAGGACAAAGAGTACAGCAAAGATTCAACATAAGCAGTGGAAAACCATGTATTTCTTTTGGTGTTTTGCTTTGAAGGTTTCCATTCCATCTGGGCACAATTCCCATTCTTACAGGGAGCAATATAGACATATTGTTTGAGAGGAAAGTAAAAACTTGGACAAAATCTTCAAGAACAGTTTCTGTGGAGAGAGCAGCCCAGCAAAACAAAGCGATGGATAAACAGTGGAACAAAATGTTATTGGCTTGAACTGGTGGACGGCAATGGAAAAGCAGTGAAGAGAGAGCAGCCAGGCCCAGGGCAGGATCAGTCCTCTGGACAGACGTCCATCACCGACCCGGCTGGGACAGTTCCTTTGCTCTGGGCTGGGTGGCTCCCTTGGGAAAGCAGAGACGGAGCAGGATGTGGGTATGTAGCATGGAGTTTCAGGCAGGTCTGGGTAGTGATGCAGGCTGTATTCAAATCAATACCTTTTCTTGTGCTGAGAAAGTGTCTGGGAAGAATCAGCTCCCAGCTGTGCAAATTTTGTCACAATGCAATTTCTAAACCAACATTAAAAAGTGCCGGTGAAAAACAAGTGTCATCCACAGTATATATTTCAATTTCCCAGCTAGCAAACCCTTAATATTTTAGGCCACTATTTAAATACTTTTTGCTGTCTTATAATTGTTCTGCCTTTCATACTGTACTGTGTATACAATTCTGTTAAATATGAAGAAAACACAATAGTATAAATATGAGTAAATACAAGGTGAAAATATTGATAAGATTTGCTTAAGTCTTCTATTCAAGGAGTGTTTTCTTCTTTGTTAGTTTTTACTGATTGATAGACAAGACTGTTAGAGATGACAAAACTAAAGGAGATTATGAAATTAAGGGAGTTGATGGGATTCTGTGAGTTTAGACACACAAGTGCTAAATTTTCTTCCGTTAACAAAGTGCTGCTTAAGAAGAATTAAGTCTGGCAATGAAATTGAATATATTTATATTTGGTCATCCTCGTGTTTTTTTTTTCACAATATTTTGCATATGTCAACACCTATAAAATACAGCCTCTGTATCTGACTTCCTTTGTGCAAATACCTTTTAGAATACCTTTCTGAGACACTTTCACTCCAGGCAAGTAATCTTAAACTTTGTCACTTTTCTGTGTGCTTTTTTTGCATTTATAATATTTCCCTAAATGCTCCTATAGTCCTCAGTGATTGTTTTTTGTTTTTGTGGTATATATGTGGAAATAACCCCTATATTTATGTTTGCATGCTTGCACATACTGCCCCATGTTCCCTGCAGGGAGTTGTATACAGATTTTGCAGGGTTAACACATTATTTATTTCAGTATTAATTAATAATCCTTTCCTTGAACAGATCACATGCTACGGACATTATTTGTGACCTAAATTGAGCTAATATTTTATATGGTCAGATATTTCAGAAATTGATAGATTTTACTTTAAAGATTCACAAATCATTCTTGAATTTAGAAGTGTAAGGACAACACAGGACTCAAAAATAATGTGAGATTACTCTAAGAAGCTTCTGCTGCTATAATGTGAGCAGGAGTCAGAGAATCATAGAATCATGAAGGCTGAAAAAGCCTCAAAGATTGTCGAGTCCAAGCAATACATTCCGAACCTGAAAAGCATCTGGCACCAATGTGAGTATTAATTCTGATTTGGATTGGAGGATGTACTGTAATACACGTTTAATTTTGTCCTTGGTGTGCAAATGGATTTTCCTAAGTGTAAAATCTAGTTGAATGATTGAACTAGTCAAGTTCATATGCACTGCCTTGAGTTTTGTTTTGTTTAGGTTTTTTTTTTTAATTTAAATATACATATTTTATAATTCTTGGGCATATACATTCTATATGTCCTGTTATTAATTTCTAATTTTCATAGAGTCTATCAAAATGTAAAAAGACATTAGATGTAATTTTTTCAATCCTCTATTTCCAAACAAATTATCATTTAATGGATAACATGCAGGTTTTCATTGGACCAAGAAGAACAAAGAATGGGGTGTGAGCATGGCCCAGTGCCATCCAGGGAGCTTGTCAAAAAGATGACATTTCAGCATATCCTCCATTTCCAAAAATCTCCATAAAACTTTCCATGCCCAGCTGTAGCTGCAAGCCCATCACAGATACAGCTGTGGAATGAATGGGATTTACCACTGCCTCCTTCTCTTAATCTCCAGGGGATTTCTACTCACAGACTCACTAGCTCACCCTGGCTCATTACAGAGCAGCTCTCAGTTGCTGGTAGGACTGTGAGGTGACAGGGTTGCACTGGCTGCTCTTCCAGCAGAGCCTCTGGGAGCCGGAGGGGCTGTGGCAGAGCTCTGGCAGAGCCACCTGCAGGCTTGAGGTTCCTGCTGGGCTCCCACCACCTGCCCTCCTCCAAGGGTTCTGATGGAAAACCACGGCTCAGTCCTTTGGGCTCACAACTAGACACAACCCACTTAAAAGAGTTGGAAAAAGGCAGCCAAACCAACAGGATAAGAACATCAAACCTCTGTTCTGACTACTGGTTCTGGAATAATACCTCACCTGAAATACATACTCCCAAGTTTCTCCTCCAGTTTCTGGAAGTGATGGTTATTTCAGAAGAAATCAATAAATGTCAGTGTGCGTAAAATATGGGGCAGATCAAATAAAGGTATTTCAGTATTAAAAGCCATTAATTTTGCACAACCTACATTTGAATTATAGTATTATTAAATTCCATTAAGCTAAAATGATATATTTAACTCAGACTTCAGAGTGCTAATTTCATAGTCCCCTCCAAGCTGTTCCTGCAAAGGTGTTAGGGGTAATTAACTGCTATTTTCTCAGTAATTCTGAATCTGCAATCAATCAAAATGCAGGACCTGGGTGACTGTAGAAAACAGTAACACTTAGTTTATTATGTAGTACATTCTCATTCTGGTTGTTTTATTATGGGATCAGCTACACTTTTTCCTCTGAATTTATTATGCTTACCCTTCAGCCAATTAGTTTTTCTCACTTTACTTTAAGCTAAAACCTGGTGAGTTTGTTATATACATGTGTAAGGTTGCCTGTCAGTTATACTGGCCATAGACCTGCAGGACTGTGTGTGTTTAAACAATTAGGAACCCAGTATTGTCCAGCAAAAACGGCAACTTGGCTTTCTTAAAGCAGTGCTTGTTCTTTAAAATACATGAAGGGAAGAAGGAGAGCAATGAGAAGGTTATTTCCCATTGCCACAAGGGCCTGGCATGGAGGAACACCCAGGGCCAGCAGGTACAAGCTGTGGAGTCCCAGTCTCCAGCTGCTGGCCGTGGTACCTGGACAGGCTGTGCTTCCAGACCGTGCCTGCACTGCAAAATCACTCATCACCAAGGCATTGTGACAGTGATGAAACAGAGATACTTGATTTTCATGTTCAAAATCAAGCACAGAGGTAGTATTTCCACTGAAGTTCTCATTTACTTTTGGAAGTCAGTGCTGGTGCTTTGGCACATGTTGATTTTACAGTTATTCTCACAGGGAAGGAGATTTTAAAGTTATAGCTAGTTAAGTGGGTAGTTTGCTGAATGGTACTGGTGTGGATAACAGTAGCAGGTCTCCAAGATACCCTGATGGGAAAGTATAATTGACTTGGTCTATTTTTGTTTCCTAGCCATTTAAACCTGCATCTGGAAATCCTTCTCTAATTTCACAGCTGTGGTGTTGAAACATATGGGGTTGCAGTGGCATTTAATCAGTATTAAAAAAAAAAAAAACAGACAGAAACTTTGAAGCAAACCAAACTTGGAAAAGAAATTTACCAATGTAAAGCCAAAGAAGGACAATACTGAAAGACTCCTGCTGTTCCTGAGAGTGTTGGCAGAAATTATTGTCCCAGTGTGACAATGCTGACAGGACACTGTGCAGTATTGTTCAACCACAGCACTACAAACACCTTGCTTAGGACATTCTTTAACATAAACATGATTTGAAAATCTTGCTACCCTATTTTGCCAGCTCCAACACTCTGGGTGCCTATAAGCCCAGCACTTAAAAGTAGCTCTCAGGTAGAGCCCGTGCTCTTATTCTGCCACTGTGATACGGTGCGTCCTGTGTGAATGCATTCAGAAGTCCGGATGTAGGCAGGACTGGGCATTGTGTCTGATTTCTCAAGGGCGGGTTAGCACATCTGCAGATCTGCAGAGAGATAATTTATGGTTAATCTCTACTGTACTGGTGCTGGTGCTGCCCTCTGCTGAGGGCAGAGACCACTCGGCTAAAAGATGGGGCTTGTCTGACTCCCACCGCTCGTATTTTCCCTTATTGATCTCTAGTGGACAAAAATACATCTTTTAATGGGGTCACAGTCTAGATCAAGAGTATGACACTGTGTACTCACAGGTGGGAGACCCAGTATGTCTACAAAATACAGGTTCTGCATACAAAGGAGTTATCCCAAAAGCTAATGCCAAAGAGCATGGAGGCAGAGGATATGCAGTTTGTAGATTGCATCACTAAATGTGGTCCCATTAGATACACAAAAAATCCTAGAGGATCACAATGAACCTCCTGACTTGAAACAAGTGTTGTTTTAAAGGTACACTATATTACTTTTTGACTCAAGCACCCTATTTGGATCTGAATAATCCTAATGACCTCACAAAGTATTTGAGAGCACAGAATTTGGCAATATAAATGGAATATTTATTTCCCAGAAAGCTTAAAGAGACATGACATTAAAAGAAGTGACACAACACTGAGATTTTACAGCGTTCTAGATAAATGTTAGATAAACATGAGAAATAGTAGTATTATCCTTGAGATAGTTGCAGTGATGTACTCAGAAAATGACAGGTAGTATTTCAGTCTATCTGACATAGCACCCTCACAGCCTTATTGTTTGGTTTTTTTCCCTTGAAAATACTGTGCCAACATATATTTCTCTTTCTTGGTTCCAAAAATATAAGATTATATAGAAAGAGGTGAATAGAGGTCTTGTATTTCCTTTAGAATGAAAGAGAAACACATAGGAAAGCAGCGTAATAAAGAAATTTTGAAACAATGAAGTTAGGAACAGATGTTGCTGTTTATTTTTATTTCCCTCTCCCCCTCCCTATGATTACAATAAATGATCTCTTTTTACAATGATTAGGGAAGAAGGGGATGAGACCAAGGTTAGACAGAAGCATCAGATAAAACTGACTATAACCCCACTTAAATCCCCTATTAGACATTAATCCAAGGTGGAATTAAAGCTGCTATGTAATCTGGTGCTTTAAATGAGGGAAGATAGAGTAGTAGACACACTTCAGGAAAAAATGAAGAGAGTTTTCTATCTCATGTTTGAATTCTGGTATGAATGAACTGTATCATCGCATAATTGCCTATTTTATGTTGGTTAAAACTTGAGAAATAGGAAAGGCAAGTAAGGATTCAGAGTTGTCAAAAGCAAAGGTCATGTCAAAAAACCCAGGGCTATTTCACATACTGTGCAACTGACAGTATAAAAGACATTTATATTGTTGAAGAGAAAGTTAGTTTGTCTGAACTGTTCATAACTCTTTAAGAGTAATACCAAAGAAACAATATTGTTAGCTACATTTTTCACTGTTCATCCAGTTTGCTTGCTTTTTTCATATTTGAACTTTGAAAATCAAACCAGACATTTTTACAGCAGACTTTTAGCCTTTTGCTCCAAGTGTGTTTGCAATGTTCCAGAGTTCAGAAAAAGATCCCAATCCACTGCTCCTTGTCATAAACCCCATAAGAATTCTAGGCTAAATAAAAGTATTGCTAATCATATTCATGTCATCTTCTGATATAAGCACAGAGATCAAATAGATAGGAAAAAGTAAAAAATTATAGGAAAAAAATCTCTGCATTAACATGAATATGACAAATTGCTTCCTTCAGTAGCATTAACTTCTATGAGAAATACATGAGCTCATTATTGCTTTCCACTTTGGAAACCCTAAACCCTGCTGTGTTAGAATCCAAATATATTGTGGTTTTTAGGGGGGGATTTTTTTTATTTTTTTTTTAATTTCTAGTCAGACAAGTCATGCTATTTATCTCTCCTGCAGAGGAAAAACATGAAGTTTCAGCAAGGTGTAACTGAGAGGAGATATTCAGATCTTGGATGGCCAACAAGGTGAAAAAAAAATTAAACCAAAATTTTTGAAGCATCTCCACCTAGCCTGAATCACTTGGAAAATCTTAAAGAGGGCCAAAATGTGTATGAATTGTCACGAGCCATGCAAATACATCTTTTAAGAGGTATTGATAAGTTTCCTTTTAATTTATGAACTATTACTTCTCACGAAACCATACGACAAATGGCTTTTTACTTTCTTCTCCCATAAAAACATACAAAGCTTTTTGCCAGGCCAGTAACCACTAGCAAAAATGTTAATGTTAGTTTTGTATTGTTGGAATCTATCTCCTGGGATATAGATACAGTAGCATGATTTAAAGCTTCACCATAGTAAAAGTCTTTAAGTTTCTGCACACACTGCAATTTTAATAGAATGTGTATATTCTCTCTGCACTCAAATATTTTTCTGTATTATACTTTGCTCTATTAAAAAATGACACATATGAAACTGTACTTAGAATCCTAAATAAGATATGAGCACTTCATTATACAATTCTCATACTTTAAGGAAAGATTTCCTTTAAAATGGTTCCAGCTGAAACTTGGCACACAAAGTTCTAATTGGGGAAAAGCTGGGATGCAGAATGGTTTTATGAAGTTTCACATAAATCAGTCTTGTCATTGTTTAATTATTTTTACAGAGGAGCATGACACCTGTTTTAGTACCTCTCTTAATATTTGCCAAGACCTAAATAGAAATAAGTTATTTTTCTGAGTTGTTTTCACAGTTTTTTCTTGTCAGTTTAAATCATTTCACCTTAAACAGAAAGCTTACCAAGTCACAAATCCTACTTAGTATTTGCTTTGCTTCTCTCAGAGCATGTGTACTGATGAATGTTTTCAACTAATTTAGCGATTTGAAAAGTGCCAAACTGTCAGATGCAGAAACTAAAACAGTGTGTTTGTGCTGAGAATATTTATTTATTTTATTTTATTTTATTTTATTTTATTTTATTTTATTTTATTTTATTTTATTTTATTTTATTATGGTGACAGGGATGGGGCTGGTAATGGAAGTATGCTGGCTCATCTGTGCAGCAAAAGATGACCTGGCACACAGCGCTGTATTTCAAGTGCATCTAGGGTACTCCTCTACCTCTCATCAGACTACCCAAAATTTTGCTGAAAGCAGAGGAAAACACACTGGGGTAAAAAAATATTTTATAGAGACTCATTGCCAATATTCAGCAGAAAGATTGACTTAATTCCCCATGATTAAACACGGTGAGCTATTGTCGAGGCCTTTTAGCTAGAGACTGTCCCCAGTTGCTCCTCTACAAATCTAATTAGTCAGCTATTTTCACTGAGGTAAAATAGTAAGATATGAATTTTCTCTGAGTAAGGATAGCAACTTTTGTTCATTTCTTACCAGTTCAGATAAGAATATAAACCTTACTTCACCTATCTCCTCATGATTTGCTTTTCCTTCTTTAGGTTAGGAAGGCATTAATCCATGTGTTCTGAATATCTACATCCAAAATGACTAGCAATGGACAGATTTTCACAGATATCTTTAAGACAAATGATGGACTTAATTCTTCAACTGAGCTTTTATTAATTTGAACTGTAGCTTGTTATTGTTTTTCATTACAAACAAAACAGTACAGAAAGAGCAGTCTGTTCCATTCCTGGGACAAGTACCTACATTCTCAGTAAGAACCACCAGAATTATATGATTTAGAAAATACATGCCAATATACCTTAAGACCTCTGTTTTTATTTTTCATTAAATTTATATTCTCTTGCCAGAAGCATTTTCTTGGTAAAAATAATTCAAATCCTTTTGGGGATTCTTTTATTTATTTTTTTATTATTATTTTTTTTTTTTATTATTTTTTTTTTTTTTAGATTTAATATCTGCTACACTCTGTTCAATGTCACTGTGTTAGTACAGGAATATGGCTATAACATTCTTCCATGTGAAACTGTACATCAGGCACATTTTAACAGATTTATGTCATCAACCCCTACACAGTATTAATCATTCTTCAAGGTCATTTTTAGCTACCAAAGTAAGAGCCTTCGTAAAACTTCCAAGGCAGCTTTCAAGCCAGACCAGTTGCAAGTTTTCAGGTGCTGGGAAAAAAATAAAAGAAGAAGCTGAGGAATTCACAAAATAAGTTTCTTGGCAAAGCGTCCATAAAGGTCTGTGATGGGAGACTAACCATTCATCAGATCCATGCAAGCTGTCTCTGTTATGAAAACCAGGGCACATTTAAAGGAAAAATAAACAGATTTATCAGTCTGATCGCAATTTTATGAAGTACAATTTTGAAAGGCTTCCCCTGTTTCAGACACTGACAAGATAAACTAGACATTGGCTAAGGTGGAATGTGTCACTTCTGTCAGGCGCTATGATAAGTATGAAAAGCCAGGTATGCTTCACACATGGACTCCAAACAAATTTTGGACAAGGTTTATGTTCCTTTATTTTGTTTTCCATGTTTCATCGTTGCTGAAGCCCATCAGACACAAGATGTGGGGATGTTTATTACCACAGCAAATGGCTGAGGCCTGCAAGTATGGAAAATCACATGAAACTGTTGGGTTTATGCTGACATTTAGCAAAAAATATTTCAATTATAATCCCTTGAGAGTTACTCTGTTTGCTTTACATTTTGGAGAACTTGGTAACAGGACAATGCTGGCTTTCTAGGTCAAATTCAATTACAAAAACTGTGCAGGGATGAGAGGCAGCCTAGAGAAAAATTATACACCAGCAATTTACTAGTATGTGGGTACCACATATCTGCTGTGGAGTAAATTCAAGAACTGATCAAAGCTCACAATGTCGCCACATTAAGTTTAGGATGATTTTTTTTTTCATAAAGAAACCTTGTAGATATTGTTATTTACATGTTCTTTAGGAATGTGGAATGGAAATGTCACATGTGAGCATGTCTGCAATGAAATCCTTTTTCTCTTACTTCTTCCTCTCCTACATTTTGCTCCCAGAAGACTTCTTGATTGAAAGAGACAAAAAAAATATCACATTAAATAGAACTTCTGATATTAGAGTGGCTTCCTAAATGATATAAATGGGCAAAACAGAGGCTGATATAAGAGACAGACCACATATAATCCCCACTTTGCTACAACAGTTTCCATCCCACAAGTGCTAAGCTTCCTTTATTAACTCATTACTAATTTAAATCCCTGTCACACCTAGTAGCTGTGTAGGTAATCATAACTTATGTTTTTTTAGATCTGAAGAAAGACAGAAAATGAGAATTAAAAAAAAAATAAAAAAGAAGTAGAAAAAGTGTGATAGAAATTGAGGAACAAATCTCAAAATAATTATGGGGGAGTGCTATCAGAAGAGAAAGCTGATACAAGAAAGATGTAACTGATCAAGCTGTAAGGCAAAAATATTACAGGTGAAAGAGTTTACTGTGATTAGTTTTCTAGGTTCATCTCTTTTTACTCTGTTTACTCCATGCTCCTCTGAGGTAATTCATGCAATTGAGCTCTTGAGTGTTTGCCTCACTTTAAAAAAAAAGCAGAATCAATGCCTTTGCTTTGATGTGCTGGCTGTGCTCACTGCAGGACTGGCAGGCGTCCCAGTGAGCTTGTCCTGATTCTCAAACTGCCTTAGAGACGGGACATGAGCTGCACAGGAGCTTGCTTGGGCTCTAGATTCAGTCACCATCACTGACACCCACTCTGTTTGAACCGTGCTGACATCAAATAGGGATTATTTCCATTGTTTAATCCTTCCTTCATAGCAGCCAGTGTCAAGTGAAGATGCAGTGGGTTTTATTGAATGAGGCACAAATAATGGCTTGATCCTGGAGGGTCAGAATAACACCCAATGAAATATGAATGAAAAACTACGACCAGAACACAGCAGGGCAGGGGAAGGAGGAATGATGTTCTCATTCAGGACAGATCCCTGGGGATGGGAAAGCTGTATGAGACAAGATATTGAGAAATCAAACAAAAATCCAACTATAGCTTCCTTTGCATTCAGTACATGCATGCATTTAGAAAGTTATTCTGAGAGAAAGCTGGGCATCAGAAATAGCTGTCTAAAAGTAGCGCTTGGTGGCACAGGTAGAAAGAATTTTCATCTCTTTTCTAATGTATACCTGAAGTGTATATTGTTTTGTGGGAAGAAAGTTCCCTTTACAAAGTCCAGCTTGCTTCAGATTAGGCATTTCAGCAAAAGAAAAGTAATATGCCATCTGTTACTATGTAGGAATAAAGAATGTCATGTTTCACCTGAATAACCACTGCAGAGATTTCTGTGCTGAGCTTATTAACAGCTTGATGCTGCTGATCAGAAAAATCATAAAGGGGAATAGAGATATTTTCTAGTATTTAGGAGAAAGAAAAGACTTGATTTCCTTCTGTTACCCAGCCAGCATCTTCAAATAGGGAACCATAACAGAGTGACCTTCTAAAGTCTCCATCTGCCCGCAATAAAACATATCTTCCCTGGAACAGAGCAGTTGACCGTGTTGGTACCTTATAATGAAGACCACGGCCATTCCTCCCAGTTTGCTGGATCCTCAGGTACAAAATCTTGGTCTTGACCTCAGGACTCGCTATTTATGTTCTTGCGATCTTAGCACCATTGTTATTCATAGATGACCAGTTAAATGGATTGGAGAATGCAAAAAAAAAGGTTTTTTGTTTTTTTAATGTAAATAATGTTATTACTTATGAAAGAAAACAGGAAAGCCAAAAGATTGGTACATTTAAACTATAAATAGAGAAAATTAAAATGGCTTCTCTTATGAAAACCTTGGCTCTTAGAACTAGGGAAAAAAACCTGGAATATTTAAGAGAAATTTTCTCGATGATGCACACTGATAAAAAACCCTTTAAGCCTAAAAAGAAGATAAGATGGATTCCATGAGCTTTACTTCCAGCTCTGGTAACTGACTGAACACCTTATGCCTATTTTCTATTATTAAAAGGACTGTTAAGGAGACAGTAATGAAGAGATCAAAGGTAAGAGGCAATCTGATGCTCACAGATAAAAATAAACCTTCTGGGATCATGGGGTTGATTTCAGTAGCCCCACTACACTGTGGCAAAAATCCTATTGACTTGGTCAAGGCTAGACTTTCAGCCTTGGTTTTTCAAAAGGGAGAAATTATTTTAAAGAAATAACATAGGCATTGTGCCAGTGCACATTAAATACAGATGGGGATTCCCATTTAACTTCCGCTTCAGCTGCAGAAACCAAGCCTTCGTGATTCAAAAAGTAAAGGAAATTTGTCATTCTTTAAAGATTGGAAGGTATAGGATTTATTTGTTGGGGTCATGTTGAGAAGAATGGTGACAGAAAGAGCACATAGTGAATGGGACCCAAAATGAGATTTGGGGGATTCTGTTTACTCTTGAAGCACAGAAAATTCAATAAACAGAAAGCTGAGAAACAGTTATAGGGGAAGCCATTATCCTCATTCAATGATCAATTAAAATATACTGTGCTCTAAGTAGCAAATTTAAAATTGGATAATAGGAAAAAACCAACCAAACAAACAAAAACATTGTCAAATCCTTCTTAAGGAAGGTCATTCACTAACCCAAACATGCATGAAACTCACAAAGCTGGCGCAAGTGCCAAGGTGTTGTCTCCTTGCTCCCTATCTGTGTACATCCCTCCTTCTGGCTTGCCCTGAAAACTTGCCTTTGGCTTGGTCTAGGTATGAACCGTCCTTAAAATTCTCAAAATTTCAAACAATCATTTTTACCTCAAGCACCAGACCATTCCTGTCTCAGGAGTACCTACTAATGATTGGAAGATGACCAAATTTCATTTATGTCCCTGAGATGTACATGTTTTGGCTGATGTGAAGAAGGACCAGTTCAAAGGGCCAGTTCTCTCCATTCATGACAGTTATTTCTTTTCTTGAAAATTATTCCAGGATTTTAATTACACAGGAATATACTCAGTTCTGAGTAGCAGCTTCTAAAGGCTCCAGTCATATTTGGAATGGAGACGGGGCATATGTGTACACGTCCAGCCCTTGCAAAGGAAAGCAGGGGGCTTAGGCTGGGTGGGGGCGGCAGCTCACCCTGCCAGTCCCCTGATCCTGCACAGCAGGATCCAGCTGGTGGAGCATGTGGCAGAGCCCCTGGCACAGCCATAAATTACTTCCAGCGTGTATGACTATGATTAGCTGTTTGACTTTTTGTTAAGCAACACTTACAATATCTGTAGGCACACAGTAAGCGGTTTGGAACCGCTGATTGCTCTCTGATTTACGAGGGGTGGTGGAGAAGGATGAAGAGAGACAAAAGTCTCATTTCACTGCAGTTTGGAAATCGGAAAAGGAAACTAGACAGGAATTAAGTTGTCACCCCACAATACACACTTTTTCACTCTTTTGCGGCTTGCCTTTTACTCTTTTTTTTTTTTCCCTTAAGTAATTATTGCACTATTTATCTTACAAGTTTCAGCTAAAAATTAGAGTATCAATATAGGGGAAAAAAAAAAAACAAACCTCTCCAGATAGCATTTATACAACATCACATCCAAACTACTAAGCAACACTAATACTGGTAAGTGTAAGTGCAAAATACGGTTCAGATTCATGATATTTCCAGACCAAATGAGGTTAAATGTACTTGGAAGAAGTTCAGCTACAGATCTGCATTTTGGACATGGTCCCTTCATAACTTCCCAGCTTTGGACACTTGCTTATCATTTCTTTCTCAAATGATGTTTCCAGATCACCAAATTTATCCTTCCCTGGGTTCAGTAATTTCCTTACTCTTGCCTTTTAGAAAGCAATACTTTTACTGTCTGTTTTATGACATTAGTAACACTCTGTGCTCCAGCTCTGTATTAATCTTCTGAGAATGTTATTTATTTTACAGTATTGGCTTAGCAGGAGACTTTCCTCTGCTTTTGACGAGGGCCCCTGGAGACAGCAGACACACCACCAGCACAGTGCCAAAATAATGCTGCAGCACATTCAGCCTAAATTAGCTTAAAATACTAAGATAACACCATTTCTTTTTCTTCTGATACTGCTGATATTGACAGACTATATTAGGAAGAGCAGACTAAGACCATAGTTTCACTCTCCTGTAACCCCCTAACCATACCCTCCTAACTGTCCTAGCTTCAAGCCTTCAGCACAAGTCCTGCTATTCCCCATCTTGGCTTTTCTGCACAGCGCTGTGAATCATCCTACAGAAACTGCACAGACACACAAAGCTAAGAATTTACTTGATTTGTCACATTATATTTTGCTACTGATCTCACAAGGAGTCTGTTAATTTTATATTGAACTAGTGAGTATAGTACTCTCCTTATAATTTGTGTGAGAAAGTTTTCTAATTAGAAAATCCGCCAACTCAAGCGGAAAAAGTCTTAGGTTAAATTTTGCACCCAAAACCAAAAATACTGTCAATTTATCACCTGTAGGACTTTTTTACGAGAAGACCTTTTGAAAACTGTTTTTCAAAATATATTGTTCAAGACTAAGAGTAAATGAAATAGCTCAGTGGTGAAAGGCACTTCTTAGGAGGACTAACACAGTGGAAGTCTTTAACATGGGTGGCATCTATCAAAGAGAAGGCTCTGTTTTCTAGAGGTTTAATAAGCAGAGCTGCACAAACAGATCCAATGTAGGCTGCTTTTCTTGATAGGCACCTACACTAGTTTTTATATCAGATCCCTGTAGAAAGCAGCATGAATGAACATTTATAGTGAATTTAGCTACTGGGGTAGGATGGAAATGTGCCCTAAACTGTAGTGCTGCCTATAAAGTAATGAATTAGTATTTTACTTTTTCACAGAAATGCCTTAATTCTTGTCTCCAGTCAAATTAAAAAAATATAAAAATGCAATTCCTAAAAAGAGTCAGTGGATAATTTATGACCAAGTCTGAAGCAACCTGACTGACATCCACATCCACACCAGAACTCAGACATAATGCAAATACAGTTGCATATTTTATCATATTCTATCACCAATTTTCACACACAGTTGGCAAAGTCTTGCTGATGTTTTTGAGTCTCTACACATACACGCCTGACACCTCCCTCAAGGACAAATCCCCACAACCATTTCATGAGCAAGGTTCAGTTTTCTTTAAAAATGTCATTCTTACTAGGGGTAAAGAATTTGTCATCCACCTTTTCTGCAAGATTCTAATGGTTACATTACTTACACGTAAAACATACGGATTTATGTTTGGGTGGGAACATCACTCACCACACTAAGGAGGATTAAGACACCTTTTAACCTTCCCAGTGAAGCTCTACAGACAAGCACTTAAGAGTATCTTATTAAGAACAAGGCTAAGTGTAATTGAGCAGATTACTGTATTTCAGTGCAGACAAGTGGGTTATGCTCTCAGCCACCAAGACAGTTTCTGTATTTTACTTTGTCACTGACATAGTGCAGAGGGCTGAAAGTGTAATCTGATGTCACCCTTTTTACATTAATATATTTCAAAAGTGTTTGCTAGTGGTATTGTCACAGCACAGCAGCCTGCTCAGGTTGGTGGTATGAAGAGAAATTCTCCCATCTCCAAATTTGCTCTTGAAAAATCTCAATTCCAGGTCTTACATCAGCCATTGATATTTAACATGTCTGATACTGAGGTTTTGATGGTTAACATTGGGTTTATGTGAAAACTAAAATGCTCTGATGAGCTCAACACTAACGTGGACTTTTCAGCCCTTTTCCCTTGTTCCCAAGGGGAACAAACTAGTCTACAGTGAACTCAGAAAAAAACCCAAAACCAACAAACCCATGCATGTGAATAAATACAAAATAATTCCATATCATAAAAAACAAACAAACAAACAAACCCAAACCCCCAAGTGAAGTAAAGACAAACTCAAGTTGTTTCCTCAGCACCAGAACTAAGGATGCCTCCTTCTCCTTTCCCTCATGTATAATAAGGTGCAAAGTTCTGTCTGGAGCTTTTCCCAGTGCCATGGATTCCACAGAGTGGTTTGTACTCACCACAGCTGAACTTGGGTCACTTTCCTTCAAAGAGAGGAAATAATATAATTTCTCTCCTCTGCCCAACAACTAGTGTCCACGAAACTTATAGAAATTCAGTATTTCATTTAAGTAGACAGGAATCTGCAAACTGGCCAACAACTAAAAATTTACTAAAGAAGAACAAACATCACAGCATATGCATGAGCTTTTATTCACAGCATGGCCACATAAATTTCTTTTCCTATTAAAAAAACTACAGGGAGGATATGAAATATGTACAGTGAAAAACTAGATGAATACCAGTATTAATAGCACTTTGCAATATATGAAAATTAGAATATAAACTAAAGTAACATGGTCACAGCAGCTAGGGTAGATACCAAGGTTTTGATGCTGATGTACAGAGAGCGTACAAATTCTATTTTTCTTCTAGTCTTACTTCAGTTAGCTGAAATATTTCTCATCAAATACCAGTTCAGAGAAGTTTCGAGCTCTTTAGAGGACAGATGTGGAGAAAAAGCCCAAAAGAAAAAGCAATACTCCACCATGTGGCATTGCATGAGAACAGGCAGAACCCTTCCTCAAGTCAGACTTTTCCAGGTCTTAAATTGATTTGTAATATCAAGTGTGAAATTATAGTGGAGCAGAGAAATTTTTGTGGAATCATATTCTGACATATTTGAAAAAAAACCAAAACAAACAAACAAAACCAAACAAAAAGACACCTACCAAATTCAGTCAATTTCACCAGAATATGATTTTGGAAGGGAAAAACACTTTTGGTTCACTGCCTAACAATGCAATTCAAGTACCTAAATGAAATGAAGTGACTACTAGCACCTTTAAAATATTTTATGTCACACTCCATAAAATTAGAGAAGCATTTTTATTGGACTGACAATATTTAGTGGAAAGATGAGAAAATCCTGTAAAGAAAAAGCTTCAAATTTCCTTTCATTCTAAGGAAAAATTTTGAGATTTCAAAAATCTCCTTAAACTGAAATTTTTAACCCTTGCACTCTTTATGAAAAAATCCCCAGCTTTTTCTCTTTTTGCTTAAATGCTTGTCTCCTAGTCAATTTGGCATATATTAATTGAACTTTTTATACCATTTTCCAAAGCATGCTCCAGTGAAAACAAGTCTAACCATAAGTAATTGCAGTAATAATTCTTGCCTGGGAAAAGACATTTGCTATACTCAATTAATAGGAAGATATAAAGTTATTTACAACATCCTGTCCTCACTTCCCTCATCATAATATGGCAAAACCACAGATTTGCAGCAGAAATATAAAACAGTAATGAATATGATGATGCTGGGTTCTATTTGGGGATCACTTATGACAATGGTTTTGCAAACCAGACATAGAAGTGAGATAGAAATAACCACAACACAGATGACTCCAAAACTAAGCTGTGAGCCTCTGTATATTTTGGGATGTACTTCAGAAATACTATGTGGGTAGAAAAACGGATTGTATAAATGCACTTAAATCTGTAACACATGCATATTTTTTTCCTCTACCTCAGAAACCTTAGAACTGTCCATAATATCATCCCTTTGGCCCAGAAAGCCAAGAGTTCAAGTTTAGTTAATGTCTAGTCATAATGAAAAGATCAAATTTTAAATTATTATCTATGAAACAGGGATTATCCTCTCAGAGAAAAACAGAAAAAGATGAGATTTATTAATAACTAATTTTGACATAAAGCAGGTCACATGCTCATTTCAGTTTAATGTCAAGAAAATCATATCAAAAGTAGTTATGAGCACATCCTATACATCATCAGTGCAGACTTATTTTTAGTCACAATATATGAAATTTTTTTGAAAGGCAGACATCCTTAATTGCTTCTCTGGGGAGAATGTAGGTACACCAGGGTGAAGGTAAGCCCATCCTCACAAATCCACAGGCTAACATTGAGAGGCTCCATAAAGAAACTAGGAATACCTCTACCATCTAGGTATACCTATACCACTTTTTGTTTTGCTTTTTCTTTCTCTTTTTTTCTTTTTGGCGGGGTTGGTTGTGGTTTTCCCTCAGCCAAGAGACAAATGGCTGTCCTTCTAGGAAAGTGCTTCATAAAAACTGATCATCTTTGAGCTCGTGTAGAGATAACGAAATCTCTGAAGAAAAAATGAACCTTCAAACATATATAAACAAAAAAATGGCATTATCCTGAAAGAGTGTCAGATGTCACTGGTTTGCTACCTATAACAAAAAAGGAGCTGATCCAAAAATTTTACAGGGCTCCAAAACAGTCTCATTTTTTCTTATATTCATGTTTACTACATGATTACAAGTTTACACATTTCTATTAATGTTTACTGATGCAGGATAAATTTGCTGTCTCTTTTAGTCCAGCTTTTAAATGTTGATTTGACTGATCCAGACAGAATTTTTAAGTTTTCCATTTGCTAATGCATTTATTATAAGGAAATAAAAGCACAGGATGTGACTTATCTCTGGGAGCTGTAGCCTGCTCCTTGAAAACAAGATGATTATGGCTTCAGCCAGCTCCCTGAATGACTGGGAGTTATGACATACCAATTTTGACAAAATGCTTTCAATGAAATCTGGGACCACACTTGCACAGCCTGCAATTCCACTGGCTGCTGCACTCTATCAGAAGCTGCATGTCCTGGGCATGGATGTATCACAATGAGGTCATGCCCACTGACTGCGGCTTTGCAGGTAGAACTGAAATGTAATTTCTGAATGCAACCTTACCCGCAACTCAAGTCAAAGCATTTGATAAAGATCTGCTTCTTCAGTGTCCAAACTTCACATACCTAATGTGAGCTTCTAAGCAACATAGACTGGCTCTTAGCAGAGCCTCTTAAACACGCATTTCTCCTCACTCAATTTGTGCAGCGCAGTGAAATCCTGCTCTTGAATGGGACATCATATTTCTGGTGTATTAAGAAAATTCTTAGAGAAGTTTCCATACACCAAAGGCACCAGGGAAAGAAAACAGAAAGGAGAGAGGAGCATGGGTAATAATGAGCAAGAGAGCTTCAAAGGGCAATTGTTATTCCTATCTTTTTAGCTGCTTTCTTACTAAGTATTATACAGATTTAGAGACCAAAAGTCACAGCTTAACCTTCTTTTCTTTTTGGATACACTAAAATAATTCATAAAAGAGGAAAGTATTGATAACGGATCTTGTAGCAAAATTCTTTCCTCTGTTTGTACGGTTTCTTTGCTGCATACTAAATCTGCTGCAGTTTCACTCACCTGTACAGAAAGTTAATTTCATGTGTTTTTATAGACGGATTTCTCAAATAAATTCTTCTCCAAGTTCAGCTGTCTCTGGTTGTAACAGAAACATTCTAGCTGCAATGATACTCTACAGATGTATCAGTTTGGGAAATGTGAGAAGATCACCTTGTATTCAATCTTATGGAGCAGGAGTTCTCAAAATGGGAAAATTAAAGCTTATTCCTTCTTTGCCTAGGACAGTTGGCTTCAGGGGGACCTGAAGTCATGGCCAGGCTGTAATTGCTTTTAGTTGCTTAACATCAGGTCAGTTGAGTGGCTTGGGACAATATTTACAACTGAATTAAACCCAGCTTTAACTTAATTATGTGTAAAGTCGGGAAGAGCAAAAAAAAAAAAATCTTGAGCTGTTTCTGTAAAAAACTTATTTACTGACAGTTTTGGAGAAGTGCAAAGCTTGATTTTCAGTCTTATTTTTGTTCACATAAATCCGAGAAGATTCCTTCTCCTTATAAACAAAGCCTACTGGATACTGAAGTCTCTCAGACTTTATTAAATATTCAGAATTTCTCAAAAGCTAAATAGCAGAATAGAATCAACACTTTGCTAAGAAAAATATCGGCCTTATTAGAATGAAACTATGTGAGTCCTTCCATAGCCAACAGTAATAATCCTGAGAGCATCAGATCACATAACCTCTTCACAGCAAAGGTCTGTACTGTCTGAGGGCTGGCTAAGGTTGGGATGCTTCCAAGGGCAAACTGTTTACTCAGAGACAGATTTGATCATGGTTCATGTTTTTCCAAAAGGCAGCTAGCTTGCTTAAGCCCTTAAAAAAAAATCCTTTCCCTAGAGCTCATCCACTGGGCTGTTTGAGCTGAGTATTGAAAGCAGTAGCAAAGTGCCAAGTCAAAAGCAAAGAATTTGTTTCTGAGAGAAGCAAGAAGACAAAGAGCAAAAGTTAATGCTGCAGATTACTACAAGCTTCAGAGAATACAAAACAATTCTTTTAGAGACAGCTAAAAATACCTTCTGTAAGGCTGCTTGCTCTTCTGCCAAAGGCAAACAATACACTGAGAAACATTTGCAGAATCAAAATATTTATACTACAAAGTATCAGTTTTTACTTTAGAAACTTATAGCTGATTAAGTTGGAACTACATTTTTCCTAATACAGACAAAAGAATATCAACCACAGCCATAAGTAAATACTGGCATTATTACAAGCCTAATGTTAAAACAGAAAAAAAAAAAAAATCTAGCAATTTTTTTTCTCTAGATCACAGTTACCTTGGTGTAACTATCAACACAGTTATAAAATACAATTTTATTTTCTTTCTCTTTGCTATGTGACATGAGGTGTACTAGAATGCACCCTGAAAAAATAACAGGACGGTACAAAAAAAAAAAAAAAAATTAAGTCACCTGGCCTCACAGGAAGCTTTACAAAGGATTGTTCTACATACTCAAAAATCTTGTCTCAACTTAAAATTCAATATAACTCTTCATTTGCAGTCCAGGGGAGCACAGAAAGTTAAAGGTTTACAGAGATCAAACTTCAGAGAAACTTTAATGAAAGTGTTAAGTTCAGCTCCTTTGTTAATGACAAGCATCTGAAAATCTTGCCTTCTTATGGGGAAAAAACAAAGACAAGTGATTTAAATCATGATCAGAGTGAAAACTCACTTTTGAAAATCCAACTTTTGTTGCCATATTTAGCAAATGCCAAAAACAGTATTTACAGCAACATCAACAGGGCAGTTGTGAGGCTGCCAATATTGCCTCCAACTGTGTAAACCACTTTTTTTTCCCTTCTCTTTTGCAATCTTTTCTTCACTTTTCCCCTTCCAAAGACACAAAAATTAACAAGAATTTAAAATGTTATGCTATTTGTATCACTGGAGAAACAGCTTGTTCAGCAATCATTAATTGCCAGCTCCTGCACTTAGTTTCAATTGCTGTCTTTTGTTGTAACCCAAGAAAGATGGCCAAAAAATTACACAAGTGGGTGCCAGCCAAACCTGTGTGCCAAAAACAAACCTGCCTTGAAGTAATGCCCAAAACAGATTATTGTAGCCTTTCAGAAAAGACTAATCATCAACAAAATAGTTTGCACAGTTTACTAAAGTACAGTAAGCAATTCCCAACAAGAGAATAGTAAAGCAGCAGAAGTGGAAGAAGAGCAAAGTGCTGAAAGCATTTATATTGTCTATGTTACTCGACTCATTAGTTGCAACCTCAGTACTTCCCCCTGAATGTTTTCCTTCTTTGCACGCTGATGTAAAGGCTGAACAAAGCAAGACAAACTTTTGGTGCTACAAACTGATTCTGTCAGCTGGTAAAGCTTGACTCTGGAGATTTCTCTTCCCTGAAAGGGAAAGCGAGGTACGATAAGCATGAAAGAGCAAGAGATGAAATCATGACACTCAATCTTTGGTTCATCTGAAAGAGTAACTGCCTCTATCATTTTCTCTGACTTTGCAGCATGGTGTAATACATTACAAACATCATCTGACTTCTCAGGTTTTGTCAAAGTACAGGAGAAATGGATAGAAGAGCCAGTGTCTATGAAATTGCACATAAATCAAGTGTCAGCATCACCACACATAGAAACACAGCCAGGACGATTCATGTGCATCTCAGGACTGTTCAGAAAGAGGCTTCAAGATGAAGTACACTGAAGAGCAAATACAAGAGGATATCCTGCAGTTTCTGCTGCTACTGCTGGCATTAGCCACATCAGTTCACTTTCTTGTAAGTCTTCAAAAAGTCTTAACTTTGTTCTTTATAGTGTCATAACTTCAAAATGCCTATTATGTACTGCCATGACATCGAGCCTATAAACTGGTAACTTTGTCTTGGTACATTTGGAGCTTTAAAGAAGCATTAAAAACATTAACATAGCACAAAGTGAGCCCTAAAACAAGTACTGTCACACTTGAAATTCAAAACATGTTCAATGTGAATGGATGCTATTTGAAGTTGCAAACACATCCATTGAAGTGCGCTAATAGCATCAGCATTAATCACTAGAGTAAAATGTTTTATCACCCAGGAACAGAGATGAACAGCAAATTTCCACATTCATGCTGTTCACTCACAAGGCCTTTAAAGAGCTGGTTATGTTCTTCTTGTAACAGGTAAACCAATACCAAAGTAACCATGGCCTCCTGCCTTGGTGAAAGGCTAGACCATGTCACACTACAGTTCTCCCCAGAGCTTCTTACAACAGAAAACAGCTGCAACCAAAATCACTGATACTGAAAAAAAGTTACCTCTTTTAAGCCACCTGGGTATTCAAATGAATTTGCCAGAAACCCAAAGATAATCCTAATCCACTCTTGTAAAACCAAGACACAGATTGGCAAAGATGGAGTTAGAGTAGCAAACATCATAACTACCAACTGGTTAACGTGTGGAACTGGAAAGCAGACCAGAGGTGATGCATGTGTTCCTCTAATTACATTCCACGGTTCTTTGGTGCCTTGTTTTCCAGTAAAAAAGCCAGGCAGACATTGCTTCTATCCCATTTCTTCTCTAACTACTTTAAAAGATCCTGCCTTTCAAGCTGCTGGTGCATATATGCACACAAACACCACTTGATTTAGCTGAGCAGACTGTGTAGTAAAGAAAAAGAGATACACATTTTGAAAACAGGGTTTTATTGAAACTTATCAAAACCGTCTGAAATCTTATGCAGGAAAGGCACTTCAGACTTTAGTCCTTTTCTTTTTCACTTTGGGTTCTTCTGATAGCTGAGATAATTCACTTTCTTCAACTTCATCACAATGCTTTCTTTTCTTTTTCTTTGACTTTTTATGGTCACTTTGGTAACCACTGGAGTCACTGGTAGGCAACACAAGTTCCTGTTCTCCTTGTTTGTCCTTTTTCTTTTTCTTCTTCTTCTTTTTATCATCACATACTACATTCAGAGCATCAACACTTGGCTCTTCTTCATTTTCCCTCCCAAGGTTACCCATCTCATTTAAGGACTCTTCGACATTATCTTCCCCACAGTTATTCAAGCCATTTTCCTCGCGGTCAAGCTTTTGAATTTCGTCCCCATTTGTACTTTCAGTGACTGCGTCAGATTTTTTGGGCCGCATGCTGTAAAGAAATATTCAAAATAAACTGGATTAGAGACGTGTTTGGGCACCTCACACAGCGAAATGTCAAAAATTGCTAGAACATTTATTTACACCTAGCAGATAAAATATAAACATTTGCTAAAACCAACACAAATGGAGAACATGATACTCTGTGTTACAGAGAATCATAATGTTTAATACTTTCAGGGTGAATTCCAGTACCTTAGCAGCTTCCTTCTTACCACATAATAAATACTCTCTTTTGAATCTTAGCCTGGATTTCTTCCCTAAAGTGCCATACAGACCACTTGGTATTTCCTCTTTTCTTGTGCTTCTTCATCCCCTAATTCATAATTACATGTTGTGTAGTAAAGCCCTTTTGTTGTTTTTTTTAAGTCATTCACAAAAACACACAGCTAGTGGGCTATTCAGTCATATAGGAGGCACACTGTGGATTTTACCAAGCAATTACCCTACTCTAATTAAAACAAAAGTGATGCCAGAAAAGTTAAAAAATAAAGAAGAAAAAAAAACCTCCACAAAAACACACCAAATCCTACTCCCCACCCCCAGCATGTACCTTGCAACCAAGAGCACCGGAGAAAATGTCTATGAAGACAAATATGGAAAGAATGCAGTTAAAAACTATGGAGGTTTTATGTCCCTAGAGGCACTGAAGACAAAAATTGCTAACTTTCATTGTAAATTCACTGAAATGATCCAGAGCATTCTTCCAGATTAAAAACAGAACAAACAAAAAATGCTATGAATTTGCCAGTAGGAGTCACAGCATACATTTAATCAAAACCAAAACCATATTGAAAGAAAAACACTGCTCAGTAAATCACTGTTTTAAAAGCAAAAAATATTCTGAAGACAAGATTTCTTGCAAGGTGCCCTATAAATTTACAAAGGCCTAAAGAGGAAGTTGGCACATTTTCTCATATTTGAAATTCTCATGTTTCAGCAAGTATTTGAGTCATGCATTTGTCACCATACAATACATATGCACCTGTTTGTGTGCAACTGTCAGTGTAACCACTGTGTTTGGGACTCCTGGGCTGTTAGCACTTCAAAAGCCTATGCACAAAGCTACTCTTAGACACCTGGATGTGCTATTTTGAGCATGTATGATATATGCAATCAACAATTCACAGGCCAACACATGCAGATTTTTAAAGATCAAGAAACACCTAGCTTCACTTTTTCCAGAGAAAACATCCGTGGGAATCCTAAACAGTGGAAAGCTTAGTTTAAGACAACATATATATACAGTTATATAGGAATTTGTGTAAAAATAAGAAAGCTGAAAGATTAAGATGTAATTAAAATCATTTAGCTTGTAAAAAAGGTATTAAATCAGTTAAAAATATTCTCTATTAAGGCACCATACCTGCTTTTAGTGAGTCCTCCTCGAATGAAGAACACCCCAGCTGTATCAGTATCCAAGTGCAACACTTGAAATTTCAGTTCATCCCCTATTTTTAACCCCAGCTCTTGCCACTGTACAAGGGACATTTGTTCAGGCTTAGGGATAGATGCATTGAAGCATCCATGTATCAGGCAGCCAATATGACTAGGGGCCACTTTATTAATTACACCCTAAAAAAGAAAAAGAAGGTCATGCACATCTATAGAAAAAAATCAACCCCTTCAATGCACACCCTTTAAATATTTACTTTCCTATATGGAAAGTTTTCAGTAAGAGTTTATGTACAAGTTATGAAGTCAGTTTATCCAGCAAAAAGTTAAGACTCCTTCACTAAGATCAAAGTTACTCCTGTAAACTCTTCATATAACTCCTCTGAAAACAGAACTGAACTGCAAGAGAACAAGTCAAAACACGGGATTTAGCTACACTGAATATCTGAATAGAATAGGTAACTCTTTCCTTACACTACAGTGATCAACTTTGTCTTGAAGCCATTTTAGGTCTGACTGACTTGCCCAAAATGCTCTTCACTGGCACAGCAGTACTTAGCAGCTGAAGATAGGGAAGTCACATAAAAAGCTTCTAAATACTCTGTTCAGTGGATTTCTGACACATCTGCATATGAAACCATATCTGCCTTTGTTTTACCCACAGATTTAATGACAGACACTGAAAATGTTTCTGTTCTCTTCCCAGGAAGATGGCACTTTCACCCCCAAACACAATTATAAAGACTCCAGCTGTGCTTCAAAAGACATGGCACAACAATGAATGTAAGCCAGCTCTCAACAAGTGCTGATCTAGGGTTTGGACAAGCTTAAAGCTGCTCTGTGAGCCCTACACCTCCTTCACTGAAAGGCAGGCTTGAAGGAACCGAGCACTCGAGATTATCCTAAACATTCCTGTCACTATAACAAATGCACCTGTTTGAGAATTATCCCCTCTTCAGAAAGGAGCACCGGTATGATATACGCAGTTATGATACACTGTTAAATATGCAATCCTTATGACACAACCTTGCAGTTACCTATAGAATACCTACAGTATACCTAGTATACCTATAGTTACCTATAGTATACCTAGAGATGGACAAAAAAGGCAAATTACAGTAAAAAGTACTAGCGCAAATGACTAATAAATTGCTATGAGCTACCCCTAAATGAATAAGCTAACATAAATTAAAATGTCTCCTCTTGATGCTGCAGTTAAGCCAGCTTTGACCGCTTCATAAAAAAGGCCCGTCCCGTGACACGTCCAGGCGTTCGCATACCACCAGCTTCTTCCCTTTCTTGGGGCTGAAGATGATGAAGTCCGCCTCGATGTTCAGGTGGACGAATCCTTGGTCGTCGTAGATGTCGCCGAGCTCCCCCAGCACTTTGATGTTGTCGTAAGCCACCGGCACGCCCTGCAGGCTGGAAGGACAAGGAGCGGGGGGCACCGTTAAGCGCTGTCGGGCCGGGCCGAGCCGGCATCCCCCCCGCCCCGCGGCCGCACCTCTCGGAGTAGCGCAGGAGCTCGGCGTCCAGCTGGGCGCGGATCCCGGAGCGCTTGCGGCCCAGGAAGCGCGGGGGCAGCGCCACGTGCCGCCGGTGCGGGGCCGCCACCAGGCACGAGTGGCGCCGGGACAGCAGCGCGCTCGCCGCGCCGAACGACGGGGCTGTNTCGGAGGTTTTTTAACTCGTTCTGAGCGATGTTACATCTCGGCGTGGCGGGGTGTCGCGAGTCGGAAGGGACCTCGCAGGATCACCGAGTCCCGCTCCTAAGTGAATGGCCCGTGGGGGCTCGAACCCTCCGGCCGGGCCCCGGGCACCCAAACCCAACACGTGTTACGGTGGCCTTTTAAATTTAAACGGGACAGTCGGTGATTCGGACAAAAGACGCAATGACAAATGGTCTTAGTGGCGTTCTTTATATACAGCACTTTTAAGAATACGGAATTTGTATTCTGTTGCGAGAGCCCAGAGCCAGTTTGTGCGCATGGTGAAAAAATACTTAAATGCATTTAATAACCACAGACTGAGGAGAACAGAAATAAATGCAAGTCCTCCAAAGGGTTGGTGGTGCACTCCACACTGCACTTACAAACTGAGTTGTGGTACTACAAATAGAGACCTTGTCCAGTTGTAAAGGGTGGAATTTGCGGCTGGTTAGTGAAAACTTTGGCCAGAAAAGTGATTCAGACTATATCCACACAAAGCAGCACAGTATGATTTTACTTTAAACTGATTCAACTGAACTCATGCAAAGCGTTGAAAAGGTGTTCTCTCATTGCTTTAAATCTAATTTATATCAACCTGTTGTAGTAAATGTACACTTTCAAACTTGATTAAATCCACATGGGTAGTTACCAAAGGGGGAAAAAAAAAGTATCGGTTTCATTAAAGGTGTTAAATTACCTTTTTTACTGTGGAGGGCTCAGAAACACTGTTCTGTGAAAACAAGCCTTACGTCAGATACAAGAAATCCTTGGTCTTTGTATAAAACATTTAGTGATGCAAAAGCCTTTGAAACTACTTAAATTCTACATCACCAGCAAGTTTTCTTTGACTGAACATACTGTGAAGACAGGACATGGTTAGCTTTCACAAGTAAAGCAAATGGTACAATTTGCAGTACTTTACTGCAAGTAAAGTTGGATTAGTGTGAAAGAACTGACATAAAAATGGCTTTCAGATGTCATACCAAACTCCAAAATTGAAAGACTAAATGTCTTGAACTACTATAATCTGTATTCCTATGTGGCTTTAGTTGTCCAAGGCATTTAATGCCTGTTGAAATTAATTTTATGTTATATGGTCTCAGCTTTCTGGAAAAAATATTGTATTTTTTATTTCAACTATTTGGATCATATTTAAACCTTGCAATGTGCTTTCAATCTCGGTTAAAGACCTTAAACAATAACTGCGTGCACTTCTATTCCTAAAAGAAATATATGTTTTATAACTCTTATTTATGAGTGGATTTAGTTTGCAATGAGAACATATAATACACTAAGGGCTCTACTCAGTTTTATTCAGGATAATAAAAAATGTACCTTTGCTCTTAAAATAAAAACTAAGAATAAGACGGAAAAGGAACATGAACAGAAATGTGAACCTTTGTCTTTCGCCCTGTACTCAGGTTGGCCAAGATGGTGTCAGAAAGGCTCTCTCAGGGCCTGCAGCTATCCAAGGTTATCCCCATGGACTTCTGTCACCAGAAAATTCCCTACAGAGATAGAGTCTGTACTTTCTAATTGAATCCCCATTTATCCCTGCTACTGTGCCTGCTTTTCATTGCACAGTGCTCTTGGGACTTCCACATTTCCTTTCAGGCTAAAGTAATCAGAAGAATGAACTTTCAGTCCTAATGGTCATTAAGTCTGTGTGGTAGGCCAGAGATAATTCAAAATAGCCTGTTTGAAATCCTTTAAATGCCTGGCCTCAGCACCAGCTGTTTTTCTCTGCAAGTGCACACCTGTCAGGTCACACTGCTTGCTGATGCAGCATGGTCTGTCTGTACCAAAAGCAGTGTTGTCTTGCAGTCTTGTAGACACTTCAGACCCATGGTATGACTTGGAGTCACTACCTCTCTGTAAAAGTTACTCTGATGAAAGAAGGAACCTTAATCCAAATGCCACCTCCTCCAGCCACAGATCAGCTCTTAAAACCATCTGGACCGTAATGCTTAAATCCTGATATCCCCGTCTTCATTTCTTGGCTTCTTTTTGTTCCCTAGTGGTGCATCTTTTCACTCCTTGATGTTAGCTTTCAGCTTTAAGAGTCTGTCTAGGATGCAGCACTGCAGTGAACCTGTGTCCAAAAGGCAGCTAAAAATCAATGTCTAAAACAGCACAGCTGTTGGTATGTTTGCCAAGTCCCACAGTGGCTGATAAGACTGTGCTGAGCCTGTTTTTTTCTAGAGGTCAGGTAGCAAGTAACAATGGGGACCAAGCCCAAAAGCTGCATTTGAAGTCACTGCTGTTCTTTTTCTTCCTGTTTTATCTGTGTTTGTCTTGTTTTCTCTGTGAAAAGAAGGCCAGATTCCAAAAAGGAGATTTGTTGACAGCCACAATTTCAGCACCTCTCAGCTGGCTTTTTCTACCCACACAGTCACTGCCGTCTTGTATCCAGGTTTCTGAATTGACAGGTAGAATAAAAATTTTGTGTAGAAAGTTTATCCAGTTGCATATCAATGCTCTGTTGAGGCAGGTGCAATTCATTCATTCAGAGGGTAGCCCTCATCCAGCCTTAAAATCCTGGAAGTCTGAGGTGTGACAAAATACAGTACATCTCATGCAGGGTGGAAGAATTCTCGTGGCAGTGTGCTGGAGTAGGAAATACACCTCCCTATGGGACCATGTGCCCAAAGGAATGAATGCATTTTGAAATTTATTCCATCACAGGTTCCTTACCCCACAGTTTGTACTCTAGAAAAAGGTTAAATGAAGAAATGCCTCAGTTGCATAGGTTGGATACAGTACAAAACTTGTGCTCTGGATTTTTTATCAAATATTTTATCTGGCTTCTACTTTTTCATTTTTAACCCTACAGTATTTCTAATGACAGTTCTAGCTGTCATTCTTAGAAGGAAAAACCAGTACTCAAACTCTCAGTTTTGTTTTTGAAGTAGTGGTTTGCTTCAATATATTTGACCCTCATGTCAAATAGGCACTAATCATGGCATATTTGGTCGTTGAGAATGAGCATTTAAATGCCATTGAGGATTGTCAGCTTGTGGTCCTGTATATGGAGTTCTGTTAGGCTAGTTTTGTGGAAGTTATTTTTGAGATGGGGACCATTCAAGTATGTATAAAATCTATCAGTGCAAAAGGTTAACTAAAGTTGTCAACAGTTACGGTAGTAAAGGCTCATTTGGCTGCAAACGTGAGATCAATTATTGCTGTCAGGCAAATGTTAATTTGAGCAAATACAGGATGATAAGATAAAACTGTCAATGACCAAGGAAGGTAGATACTCCTGACAGTGTATCAGGACTCTCTTTATTTGTACTTAAACAAAATGTACCAGACGCTGAGAATCCACCAGATGGCACACGAAAGCCTCGGTACGGAAAAGTGCCGTTGTCCAAGAGAATGAGAGGAGCTGCATGCCTGGCTGCAAATTTAATCTGTGTTATTCTATGCAGACTCTGCTTTGTTTTGTCAGCAATTAGTAGGTCAATCTCTAATAGCTAGGAAATGACTTAGGAAAACATTAAGGGAAAGAAATGCGATAAGACAGCAATTATGTTAATTTCTTTCAGCTAATAATTTGTCTTGATTTGTAATGACATTCATGATGTAAGGACAGGGAGCGGTTGGAGTGAGTCCAGAGGAAGGTCACAAAGATGATCAGAGGGCTGGAGCACCTCTCTGTGTAGACAGACTGTGAGAGTTGGGGTTGTTCAGGCTGTAGAATAGAAGACTCCAGGGAGACCTTACAGCTCCTTCCAGTACCTGAAGGGAGCTGAAGAGGGACTTTTTACAAGGGCATGGAGTAGTGGGGCAAAGGAGGAATGACTTCAAACTCAAAAGGGGTGAATTTAGATTAGATGTGAGGGAAGAAGTTCTTCTTTGTTAGAGTGATGAGGCACTGAAACATGGTGCCCACAAAAATTGTGGATGTCCCTTCCTTGGAGTGTTCGAGGCCAGCTTGGATGGAATTTTGAGCCAATGGAAGGAATCCCTCCCCACAGCAGGAGGAGTTGGAACTAGACAGTGTTTCAGGTCTCTTCCATCCGAACAATTCTATGATTCTGTTCTTGGGATGGACATCTTTGTACATTTGGGGATTGACTAGATGCTCCCTGGCCTTATATCTGTAGAAACAGATGATGATGTAGGATGTCTGGTGCTCACTGTGGTGCCCCTCTCCAGCTCTACTGGTGCTTGAAGGCATAATTTCAATGGCAGAGACAGCGTGACCTGTGAGGTCTGGCTGGTGGTCTAGTGCTGAAACTCTCCTGTGTGTTTCCAGCTAGTGAGTGAAGTGTGTTCAGATAGTAAATTAAATAATATGATAATGTGACTTTTCTCGTAGAAACAAGAGCTGATGTTGCCACAGAAACAAGGGAGGAAAGCAGCCTGTGCCATTGTAAGAACAGTAAGGCTTTTCTGCACACTTCTGATGAATGATGCTAACAAATGAGATGGATGCACAGGTTGTAAATGGGGTAAATGAGGTGTCTCTTGACAATCTGTCTGTGCTATTTTGCAGTTTATATTCTGAGAAACTTCAGCAACCTTTTACTCTGGTGTTTTTAAAATTGTCAGGAAAGATAGGAATTAAGGATCCACAGGGAATTGCCTCCAGAAAAGTCAGCTGCTATTCATTTTAAGAGTAGAAAATGTCTTTTTGTCATTCTGTTTTATGACTCCTATACTTCTTCCAGATACTGCAAAAGACAAAATAATTTTCTGCTACTAATAGTGTCTGCTCTGTCTTTTCAGTGCTCCTCATATCCTGAGCCCTGTTACAAAAAGAATTATGAAGACATTTATAAACAGAATGAAGAACATTGAGGCATTTATACTTTATTTTTTTTTTAATGGAAAACTGTTAATCCTTCTGGCCTGGAAAACAGGTGCCAGATCTGATGAGTTTACCATTCAAGAGAGTAACTATCCATTTGAAAGAAAGATAGCTGATTATATCTCCTAGGCTACTTTCAAGCCCCTGTACTGTGATCTGATTTTTACAAGTGGATTTCAGGAGAGCTGACACTTGAGAAGTATTAAAAACAGGGACAAAGAATTCAATTATGTGGAATTTTTTTTCATTTCACAGGCTTTAGCAGGTAGATTATTATCAACTGTGTTCAGGGTAACACATTTATCTGGGGGGCTTTTGTCTGTTTTCTTCTGCAAGTAAGCATGCTTTTGTATTGATAGACTGGAAAAGTTGAAGCCTTTGTCCCAAATGTAATGGGAATGGGGGAAAATTCTTTTTGGAGTTAAAAAATGTGATTAGTTTTATTCTCATAAACATATGGTTTTGTTTTGGATCAAGTATGGACTTGCTTGGATAATATCAAAACAATTGTTCTTGTTGTATTTCTATCCTGCAAGAATGAAAAAAAAAATCTCAAATCTGAATGGAATTCTGTTTTCACATTGCAAGCCAAAGAGGCTGAGTAATCATTATAGCATTTTCCTGTTTATCCTGTTTATTTTCAGGAACCACTGAGATTCCTTTTCCAGGAATACCTTTTGATAGCTCAAAGATAAGATTTTAATTATATCAATCAGTGTTTTGTACATGAAAATATGCTTAAATGATGAAGAAATTCTTCCTAAATCTCTGCTTAAAGATGAGCATAAAAAAATGACATCAGTGTAAAACAATTCTTGCTTTATTATTTTTCTGCTGCCCTTCTCAGATAGCGTATACTACTTCAGACAGTCTCTAATGTAATTGATTTTCTTAGAGGAGCTGAGCCTCTGACTATCAATAGCAGCAATATCTACCTTCAGGAAAATAAGGGGTAGTAGTCATTGAGTGGATACTGAAGAGCTTGACTGCCAGTTTTAGCATTTGAGCACAGAAGCTCTAGGTGCTCAAGCAAATGCACCTCTGGTAATTTAGATAATCTCAAATGTGCTGTGCCTTGTCTTGAAAACTGTCAGAGTGTCACTCACCTCTCAATGAATCAGTGCCGGGTATCACTTGATGCCTGAATGGTCACTGAGTGTCAAGGATGAATATAAAGTAGCGTAATTTTTAGGCAATTGTCAAATTGTCCTAATTTAATGAGAAAATTTTCTGTTCTTGTTCAACTTCCTGCTGAGTTCATGGTTAATTTAGTACGTCACGTTCTCGTTTACCTGGTTCAGCTGCTTACCATCACATCCACCCCTGTCCATGTAAAAATCCCAAGATTTCAGAAGTCATGGTAACAGTAAGTAAGAAACCAACTAACCAACCAAAAACCACCACCAACTTCCCCCCTTCCCCAAAAAACCTTCTGCCCCCAAACCAAATCAACCAATAACAAAGCAAAACCCCAAAATAACCAATCACTCAACAACCAAAGCAAAACAAAACATGATTGTCAGGGACTCTTCTTTGACAGACAGTTTTAATATTCCCTACACTGGTTAAAGTAGGAAAAAAATAAACGAGGTGTGGACAAAATCCCACTCTCATATCAGATTCTCTTTTCACTTACCCAAATCACTTAAGAGCATGAGAAATTTCTCTGCTTAGGCCATGATGGAGGAAGGAAGCCCCAACACCCAAACCTGAGAGAAACTGCAGCAAAGCCAACAGCAAAATTCAAGGCTGCAGCAGTAGTTCCTGGAGCAGTGCTTCTTTTCATGCTCCTCTGTGCAGTAAATCATTCTTGCTTCACTCTGACAGAAGAGGGCCTCCTAGTGTCACCTTAAGTGAGACTGGACGATGCTGGGAAATCAGAATGGGAGCTTGGATGCTTTCAGGATGAGCAAAATAGGCCCTTGTAGTCTGGATGTGGTCCAGGTGGTAGGACCCTGAAGTCCTCTTGAGGCAGCCTGAGTATTTGAGTGCCCATACTGATTTATGGTAAAAATTCTGAGCTCTGGATTCGGAGATATAATTCCTCTGGAGAGCCAAAGTTCACCCCTTTCTCCATAACTAGCCAGATATCTAAATAAACTTTGGATTCCACTCTAAGAGCAAGGCACATAAGATATCAGGCTTGCAAGGCCTTGTTTGCAGCCCCCCAAAGCTGGTAAATATCAGAATGGAATGCC
Source organism: Bombycilla garrulus (assembly GCA_013400315.1). Taxonomy (NCBI): domain Eukaryota; kingdom Metazoa; phylum Chordata; class Aves; order Passeriformes; family Bombycillidae; genus Bombycilla; species Bombycilla garrulus. The sequence goes on along the minus strand of VXBU01002509.1, from coordinate 483,569 downwards.
TTTTAATGCTGGATTCACCAGTAGGATTTAACATTACACAGTCCTAAATTGTGCTTACTCTCAGTTTGAGTCCACGTTCACCATCTCCATTGGAGGATTTCTAAGAAAATGCAGACGTGTTGCCAAACTGGAGTTCACTAGCACAGCCAGGCTCAAGTGGAACCCCGGAGAAATGGTGTAAGGGTCTTGTGAGCCGTGGAGCGCTCCCAGCTTCTCCTTGGCTGGATGAGCCAGGTGTGGTGCCCCTCCAGGCAGCACGGTGGTGGCAGCCAGGCCTGCCAGCTGGAGGCAGCTATGAACCAGGGTCCAGCACACTTAAACCCATGCTGGGGCCTCTTTCTAATCTCTTGCTGATGAGCTGTCCAAAAAGTTAAGTAATCCGGCTAAACCAGTACTGAGCTCTTTCTCATGAAGTAGTGTCATTTCTGCAGTGGCCCCCAGTGCAATCAGTGGGGCAGTCGATGTGGCAGTTGAGGTTGTCATTTGGAAAAATACACTGAGTTATTTGTTTTTTTAAATTTTGTTTCCGTTTTTATTCTGTTTTCATTCTGTGTCTCAGAGCAGAAGGCAAGATGCCCACATTAGTGTTGCAAATCTTTGGACCATCTCTACAGATACTTACAGACAGGAGAAACTGAACAGATCTCCCTGTCAGCCCCCTCACTGCTGGGCTGTGTGCATCCCAGCAAGAAGGACAACTCAGGGTGTCTTGGTCTTCTTCACTTTTTGCTTGTTTTCAACTCAGCAGAATGATAAAAAAAGTTCTGTAATTTTCTACCACAACTGCATTCCGGGATTGCAGATTCCCATCTGCATTATGGGTTATTCTAACATGTTATTCTAATATTCAGAATAATTTTCCTAGCAAGTCACTGCTACTTCCTACTTGTTATTTATTTACTTACCTTTTCTGGACATGTATATTCTTAATTATGTCAGTGCAAACTTACTATGTTGGATGAGCTGTCTCATGCAGGTTTATAGGTTGAGAATTGACTTTGTGATTGTCACACACTTTCGGTAGAAAATAATACATATGTTTATATGAGAAAGTATTTATAGTTCTTAGATTTATAAAGAGAACCCTAGTCTGCCAAGTTATGAAATTTTATTTGCAAATAAATGTTCTGCTTAAGTGTTCTTAAGACATCAGTATAAACATTGGAAATGTAAATGCCAAAGATATGAGTGCCATCAAAGAGGGAGATTTTAAATTAAATTCTTAGTTACCAAAAAAATGTGTTGTTTTTACAGAATTTCCTGTCTTTTCCAGTAAGCTGCTGGGAATCTGTAATGTTTCCATTCCTTGACAGAACCAGTATATATCGTGGAAGTCCCCCGAACGTACAGTTACTTGAAATCAAAAGTAAATACTTCCAAACAAAGCTGCAGTGTTCAAACATGAACCTTTTTGGGGGGTTAAGAGCAGTGTATTTGAGGAAACCATTAAAGAAGTCATCTTAAAGGCCTGCAGGTATTGGAGACTACAAATGTAGGTGTTGTGAGGGGGAAGGATGGTGCGGTCTGTCTTGTAGGAGCGAGCAGGCAAGGCAGCTGTGATTGCACTGACTGATGGAAATGGGCATTTTTCACTATTGGGTGCTAATGGAAAGGTTGGGAGAAAGCAGCAAAAATCCCTTTGTTTGTCCCTTTCCTTTTTTTATCCTTCTGTACTTATAAAATTCATTTATTCTGATTGATCACTTCTGTGCCTGCACATCCGCTTACTATTTTTTGCAGTGTTCAGGGCAGTGCAGGTTAAGCCCTGATTCTCACACTGACACCACACAAAATAGGTACTAATCATTACCTTTCTCTTGTCTTGAGTGTTAGTCTGCCATTACAAAAGAATCCTTGTTTGAGACAGTTGTCCAGGTTTAACTTTAAACATAAATCTTAGTCTGTTACTTTCAGTGGAAGCACTTTCTTAAGCATTTTGTTAAATACAGTCCTCAGAAGAGACATTAATTTAGCATTTGAGAAGCTGAACCCCAAGGTACATGAACATACTACCTTTTGTTCATAAAGCATTGACTTTTACTTTCAAATGTTCTTCAATTTATTTTTTTTTCTCTTTGTGTGATTTTCAAAAAAATACTGAATATAATACTATGGGGCATTGGGGAGTCACAAGTGTATGATATAAAAGAATAAATTGAACACACAAAAAAATTAAAGATATATTGGACAAAACTACATTAGTGGGATTTTTTGTTTTGTTTTGGTTTTGGATTTGGGTTTATTTTTTCTTCTAATTTTGGATGTTGTGTTTTGGGGTTTTTTTTTTGTCTGCCGTTAAGGGTATGATGTGTCAGTATCTCATTAAACTCTTAAGCCCTTTTTTCTCAGAGGTTTTTTTCCCAGATTTTCCAGTCTTGCAACAGAGATGCAACTGGCTCCTTTATGCCTACACAATCTCATCATTGCAGCCGTAGAATTACCACAGAGTTAAGACTTGCAACATTTTCTTGAAAGACAAATTGCAACAAATTAATATTTATACGTCCTTGAAGCTGTTTTGTTGGATGCTTATTCTGGCTCCATGACTTGCCAAGAGACTGTTGTGACTCAAGTACATAGCGTAGACTCTGAAAAAGCTAACGTGTGTCCTGAGAGGGGGAAGAAAGGTCATTCCCTCTTGAGCAAATCCTTTAGCATAAGGGAAACATCTTTCTTTTGGCAGATGGGAGTGCAATCCCTGTGAGTCTTTCAGCTTTGTTTGACAGCTGGCTTTGAAAGCTAGCGAGAGCAGAGGTCTGTCTGTGCCAAGCTGGGTGTGGGTTTAAAGCAGCGTAGGTGTGCCTGTGCCACACAGTGCATCCCTGTAGGTGAGCTGCAGTGTTCAGAAGTGCTTTCATGTGTGCTTCTGTGTTCAGGTTTGTCATGAAGAAACACCTCCCAGCACGGCCAAGAAGCTCAGGTCAGGGGTGCCTCAGCAATTCAACTTCACTGTGACTCGCTCTGCATCTGGGTTCTGCAGAATTCCTTATGTCACAGTGTAAACATTTTAAGATCCTAGGTGTATATGCATCAGTGTTAAACTTGCCAGCCTGCAACAAATTCACATAAGATATTTGTCTGTCCATTGATGGAAATAGGAGAAGGAGACAGATTCTAAAAAATAAAATAATTCCTTATTTTCTTCATTACTCCTATGGGTAAAATAGGCTGTTTGTCTGACAAGAAACTGGGGGGAGAAAGCTAAGATAGTATGATAGTATTGTCAGATGAAGTATCCTGTCTTGTGCTATAGGGAAGGAAAAATTAATTATAAAATCCATTCAGGTATTTCTTCATGTTTGAATATCTTAATTTACAAACTCGACAGGTTTCTTCATCGTTTGATATGTTAGTTTTAGGAAATATAAAATAGAAGCAAAACAATCCAGTGCATAAATACAATCATGCAGAATCCCAGGCCTTTTAGATCCAGAACTCTTGGACCATTTTAAGATTTCTGTTGCTGCCACCATAGTGTGGATATAAATACTAACCTACAGTTCTTTTTGTGTAATAGTTAGACAAGGAGCTCTGACAAATACTTTTCCAGAGTGCTACGCAGTTAGTAAATAGTCCTCAAAAATACTAGATATCAGCATTCCTGGAGTTTATTCCTGGATTTAGAGGGGAAGACAGCGATGATATCAGTTATGTAGCAAACCACAGGAATTTAATGTCAGTCTGCATGTTTGGACTGCATGGTTTAGATTTAGATTTGCCTTGTTTGCAGTCTCACTGTAAAATGAAGGCAATGATCAGTGTTACCTTTCTCTGGGCAAGAAAGGTAAGAATTGATTCAATGCTAAACACTTTAAAGTATGCAGCTGCATTTTAGCAGAAGAGAAAGGGGTAGATATAAGACACAGTCTCTTAGCTTGAACCATCATGAAGTGGGAGGGAGGGAAAATAGGGTTCAGCTAACGACGTGGGAGAGGAGCTGAACAAGTTTGTGGTCCTGGTAACATAAATTTATTTGTTTCACACAAGCTACTAGCCATGGGACACAGGAAAGAGGGTAGGAAATCCTAATGGTTCTTAGATCTTCTTAAATGTGTTTATGATTTCCTAAGGGTGCAGAAGGAAGTTGTGTTGGCTCCTTTACCTGGTTTATATCAGCAGAATTATATGCAGCTTTTTAGTTGTGTTTATAGTGCCTCTTCGTCCCTGCCTTCCTAGCATGTTCCCATTGCACATTATGCCAGTTCACGTAAACAGCTATTTTCAATATGTGGATTAAGTTATTTTTAATTCATTTACATGGTCAACCTGTTCAAAATTCCATAACTGCATATGTTTTTAGAAAGACACATTTTGCACTTTATGGTAGGATTTTAAATGAGTTTCAGAGTGATGTCTGGAAAAAAAACAAAGCAAACCTTCTACTGATTATGAAGCAAAATTAGAATGATGTGGAAGTCACTACAGCAGCCTGCTGTGACTTGTGGTTAAAGAATCTAAAAGATACCTTGCAGGAAATCAAATACATGGTCAGGGAAAAAATCCCAAAATAACTGCCATTTCTGTATATGCTTGCAGCTCATTTGAGGGAACCACAGAGCACTTGTGAGGATGCTCTGCACAGCTTATTGTTGTTTCTCTGGCAGAAGTAGGTGTGTCTGTGCTGAGTCTTCAGTGTTTCTTTGACTGTTTTGATGAGATGTGGCAAGAGACACCCTGGTGCAGCCCTCTGGACTTTTTGCTCTAAGTCAAAGCTGCTTCTTTCTGTAGTAGAACAACAATTTCAAGCAAGTCTCTCCAGGCACCTTCTGCTGAAATTCCAGCTACTGATTAATCTCATCCACTTCCTTTTTTTTTCCTTCAAAACATCATCACATTCTCATAATTTCATAATTAGGAGTAAAAAGGCCTTTATGAGCAAGCTTCCCAAGTTAATTTAAAGCTCCTTTGTCTGATGATACTAAACTAGGATGGGTTTAGCATCTTTACTCCAATCAAATTATGTTTTACCAATCAATATTCTGCTATTTTCTTCTTCTTCTCTTTTTTTTTCACCCTGCCCTCTGGCAACTCCATGTCTGTAAGTCTGTCTGCTTAGCCGTTGTACATGTTCTAAAAACACTCCTCAAAATCTGTCTCCAGATGTATGTACAACAGCTATAATTGTACATGTTGCTTGTTTATGCTGGAGGTTTATGGTGAAGCTAAAGACGTCACTTCAATAAAGAAAAGGAAAACTGGATATAACCAATTTAGGCAGGAAGATTATGCAGTAATATCTACAATGATATGGTAGTCTAATAGCAGTCTGGTTTTAGATATTTCTAAGCATCTAATTGTAAAAGGCTCCTTTTAACTCCTTAACCTGAGTGGGACTGGGATCTGAAAGGATTAAAAATGGCTTAAACCTGAGACTCTCTTTTCACTCTATCTTTAAAATCACAGTGTCAGGGAAAGTTTTGATATAAGCAGGACTGTTTGTGATTATGGCTTAATGTACATCAATTCCCTGTTGCATGTGGCCTCCTTCACTGTTTTCATACCTCTCCAGACCATCGGAAGGGAAATTCGTATGTCCTAATACAACAAATATATATTGAAGTTTGTGCAAGACAGAAATTTAAAACATATTATGCACACTTCTCTGCACAGTTTGCAGTAAGCACTGCTGATTGTTGTAAATTCAAAACATGTGTGTTTCTCATTAGATGAGGTTCAGTGAAATGCAAAATATAGCATAAAATACAGCTTAAGGTATTATAACATACATCAAGGACTTACCAGCTAAGTCCTCTGCACAAGTTCAGCACTCAAGAAGAGTGTTGTTTGACCTGGTAAATAACAGCTGAATATCTTAGAGACAATCTGGACCAGCATCTGACTTTACAGCAGCATGAATCAGACAACTGTGTCAGCAGCAATACATGTTTCATCCCGTTTCGATGGAAAAGGACTTTGGTGCCCAGCCTTCAAGCTATTGGTGTAGTTACACTGCTGGTCACGTTCTGAAAAGTGAAAGTTTTGTTTTTCATGCAGTTGGGTAAGTGGAATGAATGTCCTTTCATCTGTACCACTAATGAAAACATAGAGAGAATGTTTCCATTACAGTTGAATTCTGTATGCAGTTCTGAACAAAACCATTACGCAAAGTGAAACTTTTTCCAGAATTCCCCTACCACATACACATATTGTGGTAATTTACTCTGAATTTAAGAATTCTGATCCTCTTTTTATGTCTCAAGTAGGAGCAGTCTTTGTCACATTTGTTCCCAAGTCTTAAATTCCAGATTTGCATTTTCACGGCTTTTATTTATACAGGGACCAGCCAGTTTTTCTACATTCTATAGGCTTGGCCCCAAAAGAAGGAAAAAAACCCTACCAATTGAATTTGGGTCCCAGATCTCTTCTCTATCTTTCCAGCACCTTTGGGAATGCAGTAGAAATGGTGTGGTGGTATTTCATAATTTACAGCAGGGCTTCAAACATCATGAGCTTAGAGAATATATCCTCCTTTCCTTTCCTTTCCTTTCCTTTCCTTTCCTTTCCTTTCCTTTCCTTTCCTTTCCTTTCCTTTCCTTTCCTTTCCTTTCCTTTCCTTTCCTTTCCTTCTTTCCATTCCATGTTAGGTGTTTGTAATAAATAACTGGGTGGTGTGATGGTCAGTACTTTCATGTCATTCCTGAGCAGATTCTGAGCTGCAACTCCAAACTGCTCCAGGATCTGAAGATGCCATTCCTAGTCCTGAGATGTCACAAGAGACTCTGGTGAACCGTGATATTGTAGTTGTGCTGTGGAGCCAATTATGAACCTCAGCCAGGGAGTTCCAAGGTTTATTTTTGATTAATTTTTTAAATTACTTTTGATTTTATTTTATAAGGCCATTTTACATAGTTTGCTTTTTTTTTTTCCTGAGGCAATGAGGAAAGGAAAGTTACAGAACCATCTCTCCAGGTTGTACGTTCAATGTGCATTTTTCAACATAGGCGAATCTCTGTACCCATTTATACCATGGTCCTGCCGTGGCAGGCTGTGTCCAGAGCTGCAAAAATGCTGTCATAAGGGGCATGTTCTGGGAACAGATTTATCTCATTCTTCCTGCTGCAAAGGAGAAGTATCAAACTGAAGGGACAATGGCCACCTACACAGAGCACAGACAATCTGTAACCTAGCAAGGACACAGTTTAAAGACTGGTAGTACCTGGAAAAGGGAGCACCTCCTTGAGCAGAGATACCTTTACATCTAGTTATTTTGCTATGTCATAGCAAAATACTCTCTGTATCCTTTATGAACCTGAACAGTCTCATTAGCAATTTCTAAGGTAAATTTCTAAGCAATTTCTAAGTAAATACTAGTATATGAGGGCCTCTGAGGAGTTCAAAAGCTCTTTGGGACAGTAAGTAAGTGAAGAGAAGCCTTATAAGGTGGAACATTTTTTCTTTTACTCAAAAGCTTAGCCATCCAACTAATTAGCTTGGAATTTAAGTGAGAGACTTAAATTGCAGTGAAGATGTTCCTCATGTTGTAATTAGATGGTAAAATCCCTTATGAACTTCAAAAAATCTAAGATGGTCAATTTAAAGATAATTTTATGCCATATAGATTCACAAAACAATTTAATGTAATTTATAGAAGTTTTTATGGTGTAGTTTGGACATTAATAGGATTCTATTCATACCTGTCTGGAAATGGTTGGTATGAATCACCAAATGTTGCCAGTCATCAGTGATGATCACATCTGAAATTCACGTTGCTGTGCTGGGCAATACTGCAAAGTTATAGACTCACTATGTAACATAGGAGTGATTTTATATGAATGTTAATACTATAAATGTAAATGTACTGTAAATGTTCTTCAACAGATGATATCTTCCATTTTTCATAGCTGTACAAACCACTAGGTTCTACAATAAAGTTTGGGGTCAAAGCTGCATACCTGCTGCATTAACATACCCCAAAATGTTATTGTTGATGTGGAGAACTGCCAATAACTTGACCTGTTCACTCTGGTGACTCTGTTCAGCCTTAATTTTTTTCTTTGCTTCACTCTTTTAGAAACTTTTCAGTATATTGTGCTAAACTGCAAGCATGACAGTTCAGCTTTGCAAGATCTTTCTAACAAGAAAAAACCCAAAAGATCTCTCTAAAACCTCTGGTTTAGATTTCATTTTATTTGTCATCTTTTATGAACAAATTACGAAATATACTTCATTCACAAATTGGAAATATTTACAATTTCTTTACAACAAGGCATTATTGAGGTTTTGATTTATGGCGTTCTTATAGCATTCTGTCTTTCAAAACAAAGACATTGGTGTTGTTTTCAGCACACTGTTCCTTTACACTCTGGATGCGAAATGGAGTTTGCACTCTCTTTTGGTATGGTCTACTGGGAAAACTGAGGCAGGATGCATTCAAAATGTGAGGAGAGGGACTGTGCAGATGTGTTGCTGTACCATGCCATGATCTGAAGCCATCATATTACACCAGATGCTGCTAAGTGGAGAGGAGAAAACGATTCCCCTGAGCCATTCTTCCTCTGCCTTCTCCTTTGAGTGGGCTAAATGCAGTTCCGTTCATTTTTTTCTGATTTTTGAGTCTTCGTGAGATTAAGAAGTCTTGCAAAGTCTATTTCAAATACTATCACAATTCAGAAAGATTATTCAGACAAAAAACTGAAAGAGAGTAGCCAGGAAGTGAATAAATATTGTATATCCGCAAAATGTTTAGGAAACAAGTTTTGAACATGGTTCTGAAAGGGAATTGCAACTGTGCTGGTCTGCAGTTGTGACATTTGAGCCATAAAGACTAAGATAATTTCACTTTCCTAATTTCTTGGAGTCTGTTATTTTTCCTGAAGAAAATTCTAAAACCACTTCCTTCCATGGAACTTTTAAAAATTTCTTAATATACACTTCCATTATAAATCAGATGTGGGCCTCCATTGCTTAGGTTGTCTGTCATTTCCTAGAACAAGAATAGAAAACATTAATTAAAATTAGAATTATTGTAAGGTGTTCAAAATTCAGTTATCTAAGATTGTGATGAAATTTGAACAAACTCAGAATTTTAAATATTCAGAAACACTTTACATTTTTATTAGCTTGATAAACCTCATTAAAAAATTCAGATTTTTTCCTATATAAATTAGTTACATTTGAAAGCTGGTAGACTCATTTTTAGTGATTGAGTTGGACATTACACTCAGACCACATATACAACATTGATGGCATCTGTACAAGTTCGTGATGTTGTCCTTTGAAATTGCATCAACTCAAGCTTGTGTGCTGATCTACAAAAGAATTAAATGTTAAGTCTCAGTTTCTATTCAAACCTCTATCTGTCCTGACATACTACAAACAGATGCCATTCAATGCTTGCTGAAATAGACATTTGGGAAGTAGATCTAGATCCAAACAGGAGCTGAGGGTTTGAACTGCTTGTTTTCCCTTGGGATGAGACTGATTTTAGTTTTCTCCTAATATGCCGGTCTACAATTTTTAGCAGCGCAGGGATTGCTTCCAGTGGCAGGTGAGTCATCCCAGAGTAAGCTGACCAGCTCATGAGTCAGAATCCTAAAGCACCTAAACTGAGATTTGTTCAGAGATACATTTGCTAATTCTCGAATTGAAATCCAAACAATACCCCCTTAGCAGCTGTCTAAGAATAGAGATGGCTATATTGATTAAACAGTTCCCTGATCTTCTAGGCTGCAAAGACACACTGAGTTTATGGTCGGAACTACCTTTTTCTGAGCAATCCCAGGCCTATTTCATCCAGATTGAATCTGGGTGCAGAAATAAGTGATCTGCTGCTTATGTCCAATGACAGAGAACATTCAGCTATGGCAAGAGGAATGGGTACAGGTAAAAATGCAGCTTGGAGTATTTCTAAAAGTCAGATAGATGAGGGGGAGGTGCCAGCATTGGACGAGTTCTAAAATAGTTGTGTGATGACCAGAGGCTCATTCGCCTCTTCCTCCTCCTAGGTAAACTTGGAGAAAATGTGGAATAAAAGGGATTTGTCCCACTTCCTGTGGAAGCTTCTGTAAAAAAATTGAAGCAACATTCATTGGGCTAGACAGAGAGAGAAAGAGAAAAAGACAGAAAGAAAGAGCCCAACTCTATAGCATAGCAGCTGAGATTTTTTGGTAAAGAGAAGAAAACTACAACCTGGTCTTACTCTGTCTCTCTCTGCTTTTAATCCACAATATTTGGCAAGCAGAGTCCAGAACTCAGAGTAACACAAAGTTAAAAAGTACTGATGCCTCCTTTTTCAGGTGTTACCAGCTGCATTTTAAAGCAAATCACAGAACCTAATTGTTCCATTCACAGTTTTTGAAAGAAGGGATGTTCTATTCTTCCTTACAATGTAAGCTTAGGGTCATCAAACCAAGTACCCTTGCCAATTAATACTCCTGAATCAAGCATAAGATGCAGAGAAAATCAGATGTGAAACCAATTTTGAGTATTTTCTGCCCCTCAGGTCTCCGTTTGCAGATGATGGTGTTGGATGTTTTGGTACTGTGCCTTATTCTCTTCATATATTGAAGAGGAACATGCATGCTTAACACTGGACTATGGATCCCAGTTTGGGGGTTGTCTGGCACTATAATTTGCTTGTTTGTGGATGCCTAAAGCCTTTGTTGGATCTATGCTGAAGATATCTGACAGCTGGGAAAGAGACCAAGAATACCAAAGCCATTTAATAGTAACTATCAGTCAGCCATAGTTTGATAATAATGATCTGTCAGAAGGCTACTCATGAGTTTCCTTTTGTCAGCTTCATCACTTGAACCATCTGCAGACATCAGCTATTAGAATATCACCATAGTTTCAGAAAACATCAAAACCCACTTAATTTCCCCAATATTTCTATTAAAAAAAAAGTTAATAAAAAAAAAAAAAGTTGCTGAATTCAGGGAATGAAGGAGCACACAGATTAGAAGCAGAGTGAATCAATGGTGGCTACATCCAAATAAGAGTATTTGGATGCCTGTAACTAGGGTGAATATTTTAAATACTCAACTTACTTCCGGACTGCAGCGTTCACCACGTAGCGTTATGTCACTACCTGGAAGCACCATTCCTGCCTCAGAGTGACATCACAGCATCAGCCAACTTTGATTAGCTGAAACTATGACTTCCTCGTAGAGGTGGCCCTTCCTGAAGTGACATAACAACATGGTCGCTCCCTAGTGTTCAGCGTACCTTGGAGGTAACTCTGGTGTCGGGGGAATCACCGGACAGCTGGGCAGGTCGGTTATTTCAATACCCCTCAATCTCTAATATAAATATAACAATTATACAATAAATATAGCACAAACAAATGCACATGCAGTACATGTCGACATCACTGTATATCAGTATAAATATACAATATAGTCTTATATATAAAACACTTCTGAGCTGCTTTCTAAGTTAGGGACTAAGTTTTTATGTAGACTTTGTTATCTTTTAGGGACATGCCGTGAGTTAGTGTACTCCAGCCCTGCCATCAGCAGGCAGTTTATGGGTCTAAGAAGTCCCAAGTCAGGCCATGTGTAAATACTTGGCACACTTGGCCCTGCAGCAGGCATGCAGGAAGTCTGCCCTCAGTGGGGTGCATCCCAGATCTGCTGAGTGTGTGCAGTAGGGTTGCTCTGCACGGACATCATGGCCCTTCACCCAAGATAAGCAGACACCTGGCAGTCCTTGCTGCTAAGTGTCCAAAATCTCAGTAGGTCAACAGGCCAGGAAGGTAGGCAATGCATTACTTTTACACATGGTCTTCCTCACCCCAAATTGATAGGGTTGACAGCTTTTTTTATATTTTGAACGGGTTTTTCCTTTCCAAGCTGTTTCCTCTTCTTTTCCCTCTCTTCTTTTCTCCCATCTTTGTCCTTGTTGAGGCAAGAGTCTCTCTGAAAGTCAATATCTACCCTTCCATCAGCACAACTATCATATTTACCTAATAGCTAATCAGGATTCTTCATTTTAAAATGAGATAGATAAATTTATAACATCTGTTTATTTTATCATCCTGCTTTATGCTACTATTGTAACCTTTACTATTTAACTTTTTAACATGTGTTTAAAACACTATCTTTTTAAAATGATTCAAACATCCTCTTTTAAAAACACATTTCAAACATCATCCAAGATTAATTCAGTTTATATTTCTACTTGGCATCTCATCTCAGTCAAGAAGCCAAAGAATAGTGACGAGTCATTTTTAACTGCTATAACATGTTTTTTCAGGGAATCTGAAAACAATTCTACAGTCTGAACTAATCCTCGCTCTGCTCTTCAGAGGTTTCAGTAGATAACAGACTCTTGAACTTTACAGTAAAGCAAACTTGCATGTGGAGGTTTAGGTGGGCAGTCCACTTGACTTTTGTTCTTTTTTTCTGTTCATTTCTCAAATGAAAGGCATTGCATAGATGCTAAGTCCAAATGCAAAGCACGGGGTTACAGAGTGCCCTTAACTCCTCAAATATTATTCAGATCTGTTAAGTTAAGGAGGTGAGTTCAGGAATACCATTCCATTAATTGTTTTGATCCCATGTGCTCAGCTTTGGGAGCTTCAGTTTCAGCACCTAATTATGTCCCCATACACCTTGGTAGGCTTCCTGTTAATACAGAAAGGAAGTAAATGCTTAGTGCTGCAAATGAGACCATTTTCATTTATGTGTCTAAATATGCCCTTAGATGCTTAGGTTAAGTCACCTACGTTTATGAACTGTGGCTTTTCTGTTTAAATAACCTAATTTATAAGCTGAGTACTTGGGAGAGGAAGAAATTGATTAAATCCTAGAAGCATGCAATGATGTGGTTACAGAAAGCTTTCTGTGCTATTTTCACAGTATAATACATGATAATTCATATTAATAAGGCTTCCAATTATTTAGGAAGTGCTATATTTAGCAACTAAGCCCCTGAATAGCTATACAATGGAATTATGTTGAAAATGGATGTACTTCTTTGAAATGGATGTACTGCAAATATACAGTACCTAAAAATAGCTCCATATAATGCAACATAATAAAGCTTACACAGAATGGTAGCATTTCATTTTCCAGAAGCTCTTTCTCATATAAAACTGAAAACTGAATACATCTCTTGCCAATTATGTAAGTGCCAACATACAGTAACATTTCACGAGAAGCAGAAGAAATAAGGGAGGACACATAACTCACTTTTTCTGCCATTTCATGGGAGTGATGCAATGAATGTTCCCTTTCAGAGAACATCCGCCTTTGTTCATAGCTGGCCAGCCGACAAGTGAGCCATGAAGAAAGGGTGCAACCACCAATTCCAATGCATGCAAGAGACATGGAGGCAAGATGCAAAGAATAGAGAGCAGATGACTTCTTTGTCAGAGCACGAAGAAATTGAAAATTTAAGATTCCTCCTATTAGTCCACAGATGCAACAGGCAGAAAAAAGTATCATCTGTCAGGAGAGACAAGAGAGGTTATGTCACAATAATATTTTTCAGAGATGGATTAATGCACATAAAATATGAGATAACCATAGTTCAATTCTTTGATAGCATCATTGACTGCAAAACATTGCACAGACACTTGCTTTTAACTCTCTTAGCTCCCACATTGCTCCAAGGGAACATATTACCTTCTGGTATACAAGATTTAAGATTGATGTTGCATGTAAAAACCAGTTCAGTAAAATGAGTAGGCAAAGTTAAAACCTGTTCAATGGAAGGACTGCTGGAACACAAAACCGATTTCCAGCTGTTCATGCAAAACAGAAACATGACAGAATGTGTCGTAATTTTCTATTGTGCAGTTTATCACCCTGCCTCAGGAGTGAATGCCTCATGTATTTGTAGTGAATCTCTCCTGCTTTGTATGCATTCTGACTGTTCCTCCTTCTCAGTTATAATTTATTCAGTCAGATAGCAGATTGGAGGCTTTCTGCAGCTTTTGTGGGGTCTTTGAAAGTGTTCAAGGTGAATGTGCTGGTCAAAGAAGCAAAAGAAACAACAAAGAGATCTGTGATGCTGCTTTACAGAAGGTCAGTTTGCTGACTGTATGGATGGTTGTTTGGTTGGTTTGGTTGATTTTAACTTGACTAAAATATTCCTGGGAATTTTATAAATTTGAAACAGGCTGCAGTCAATGAGACGTTTTTAAAGACCTCCTATTGCTTTTAATCACAGAGATGTTACACTGGTTCAGGATGTGCATCAAAATGATCCAGGAGCAAAAGACATTATAGAGACAATGTTAAATGATTGTCTTACTCACTTCCTTTGATGCTGCTGACCTGTCAGATGATGATCTAGATGGGCCTTTAACGTTTCTTGATACAGGTTTGTATATGTACTTATCTACTGTGGTAGCAAAACTTTATGGAGCCTTACAGGCTACTTCAGTACACAACTGGGATGAGAATTTCATCAGGAATGTGACATTGAGGATGTATATTGCAGTCCACTGGAAAGTGACCATTCTGTGAGAACTCTGAGAAAGATGGCTTTTAGAAACTGGTCATGGTGCACACGTTTTAAGAAATGGGACTGTCACTTTAACAGAGTTTAGGACAACTCATTGATATTGAAAAATAATTGGAGAGAACTTTTGATTCCTGTCACACCTTATGCTCGTTTTATGTGACTTCCATCTGTATGTGGCAGAATAATCAAGCTGACAGAAAATTAGGACTGGTTTTATCACTTACAATGAGATCACGTCTAACATAGAGTTCTGCTGTGACTTGTTGAGTAATAACCCCATTTTGCTGCAGTCAGAAAATGACAGAAAATGACTGTACCCGAAGAGACATCTTCCACCACTTTAAAACTTACATACGTTACAGATTGCTAAACAAACTTGCTAAACACTTAACAGCTATGATATCTACAAACAAACTTAGTCAGCAGCCCTACTGAGATGGCAACCCAGTGTTGTTTTCTGAAGGGGAGAAGATACAATCCAGTGACATTATTGAGAAGCATTTATTGACTTGACATAAATCTATGCCAAGTGATTTCTGATCAAAGTTTATCCAGATACGGATAAATAGGGATGTATGGCTTAAATAGCATGACCTACATAGGCCATTTCAGAACTGCCCTGTTTTTTGTGACTATTCCAAAATGCTGACTGCTTTTTTTTAGATTGCCGACTTGTAATTTTTCTAATTGTTTATCAAAAACTCTTGGATGCAGAAAACCCCCAGGAATTCTGTGAGAACTCTGAAGTACACTTTTCAAATACTTATGTGTTATGGATGTAGTAGAAAAACTTACAACAAGTCCAGATTTTTTTTTGGCGCACAATATTCCACATACGCCACAAAGCAGGAACTGCAAAAAACAAGAAACCAAACAATTATTTCATCATTTAAGGCACAAAGTTCAAATCCCGCTGTGTTGCTGTGGCGGTGACCACAGTTTAGGCAATGGTTACAGTTGTCAGCATTTTTGTCACAAACCTTATGTTTCAGGAGGTTATAACTCAACCATAAACACTCTTATCGGAAAAGAAACTGGAATGAGAAGTTCAAGTGACCATGGTAACTCATGAGAAAAGAAAGCAAATCTGAATTTTAAGCTGCTTAGGTAAACAAGTTGGAAAAAAATCCCCAGTGTTGCAAGCATTAAAATATCTTTTTACTGTTTTCTTTTTCTCTCAGAAAAGTGTAGCAAGTTACTAGTCAGTGATCCAAATCATCTACTTCTAAGCATAGCACAGGGACTTAATACCCTGATCCTGCCACCTGAACCACTGAAGGGTCACATATGGATCGTTGTCTTCAAGACAGTGGAACTCTGGGCAAGAATATAATTCAGTCATGTCTGTGGGTGCAGGTGTAAATATGAGTACATCTGTTGGTGTGACTACTCTAGGCATGCAGAAAGATCTGTTTCAGACTCATAGCCCAATTGGCAAGAGAGAGCATGAAGGTGTCTGTACTTTTTTTTTTTTTTAATGTCATTCCCTTACAAAAACTGATCCGCTAATTGTAGCATCAAGCATTGGGCAAAAATTAATTACCAAAACCAGAAAAATGTCTACCAGCTGATAAAAATAGATGATAATGCTTAATAGTGACCTCTGTCAAAGAGCAGTGATGTCTTCTGATGTCATTTTTGTCCTACAGAAAAGTTTAATGAGGAAAACAATGAATTGTTCCAGGGGAGCAGTCATGGTAGCAACTACAGTAGTTGTAGGAAAGCAATAAGGCCTTCTCCAGGTGCTAGCAATACTGTCAAAAGATTTCCTTGATACCTCATAAACTCCTTTATTAAGAAATCTATGCTACTTATTTTCAGTAAAGCTAACCCTACTCTCCCATTGGGAAGTAATTTTATAGTTTTAAAACTGGATTTTTGCACACTATTTTTGCATTAAGATGGTATTTCTAGCAAAAGGCTGTGCTTGACCCTGATTTAGAAATAATTCACAGAAAAGACCTGGCTGTTACATAAGAAAATAAAAAAACCCCAAACAAACCCAAAATCTAGGTTTCTATACAGCATTCAGAGTCTGTGTAATATATTGCAGTTACTTCTAATTTACACTCTAAAATGTTGCAATTTCACTATTTCAGTTGAGGAGTTGCTTTAACTCATAGTTCATCTCTCTCTAACTAAAGTAGTTCATGTGTATAGCTAAGTATAGCCTTGAGGTATCTTTTTACTCTGAGTTAGACACATGAAACCAGTTCCCCATAATGAATGAGGATAAATTTTGTATATTATTTACCTTTACACTACGCATGGGATGTGAATTTAATACCAATCTGAATATGGAGAGGACTGGGTCATGTGGACCATGGTGCTGCATGGCTCAGGACACACCAGAATGACAACTGGTAATTGCTGCTAGAACCCACTGACTGGAATAACAATAAAACAAAACAAATCAGGGGCAATGCTCCCTCTGCACTTTCCCACAGGCAAAGAAGATTTCAGCTCATCACATCTGCTTTGTAAGTGTTCATTCAGGCTTTCTGTGAAGTTTTGGGGTTTCACTCCCAGTCCTGCCATTGTAGATTGCCTTCAACTGAAGGCATGCTTCAGATTTTCACACAGCGTGTTTTTTACTTCTCAAAATGCAGAAATCTCAAATGAAATTTGTTTAAGACATCTTTAAAATTAAGTTCCATTCAGTCAGACTTCATAAAGTGGATTAATAATATATTTTCTCTCTGTAGTGATTGAACATAATTGAAAGGAAATTTTTGTATATAGAAAAATTAATTAGTGTTGGAAGATATCATCATAGATCGTTTCACATTGTAAACTAGTTTAAAAAACTGTGGGTTTGATAATTTACCTTCAAAGCTGAAAGTGTATGAAAGAGAAGGTCACCCATTTTTTCAAGAATGCTTTAATTCTGCTCCACTTTGAGTCAATGAAGGTGATATACGAACCCTAAGGTACCAGCTTTTCCAAACAAGGGGTGACTATTCCATTTAAAGCATTGACTACCTGGAGTAAAACTCTGGATGCAGTAGTTAAATGTACATTAAGTTTGCTAATGATACTAGACTAGGAGATACCATGGACTCCTAAATTTAGAGAGACCTTACAGAGAGATGTGGATAGACCTGAAAGCTGAGTAATCACCAACTCTATGAAATTTAACAAGAGCAAATGCTGGATTCTGCACCTAGGCTAGTATAATCCTGGTTATACATAAATATTGGGGGTCAAGAGATTGGAAAGCAGTCACGGGGAAAGAGATCTGGGTGTCTGGCTTGATGACAAATTGAATGTAAGTCAGCAGTGCTGTGGCAGCAAAAAAGGCCAACCGTGCCCTGGGATACATCAAGAACAGCATCACCAACTGGTCGAGGAAAGTGATTGTCCTGCTCTCTTTGTCTCTGGTGCAGCTCCTTCTTAAGAATTGGGTGGTTAGAATCAGAACCAGAAAAGCATCAAACTATTAGAGTGTGTCCAGAGGATGACCAGGATGGTGAAAGGCCTCAAGGGCAAGACTTAAGAGGAGCAGCTGAGGTCACTTGGTTTGTTCAGCTGGGAGAAGAGAAGGCTGAGGGGTGACCTCCACACGGTCTACACCTTCCTCAAGTGAGTCAGCAGAGGGAGAGAAGCTGATCTCCTCTCTCTTTGATGATTAATGAGAGGGCACAAGGAAATGGAGTGAAGTTTCATCACAGGAAGGTTCTTTGCTGAGAGGGTGGTCAGTCACTGGAATGGGCTCCCCAGGTAAGGGATCATGGCACCAAGTCTGTCAGAGGTCAAGGAGCTCTCTGGATGCTGCTATTAGTCATATGATTTAGTGTTAGATAGTCCTTCAAGGAGCATGGAGTTGGACTTGATGATCTTTATGGATCCCTTACAACTTAAGAAGTTCCAAAATTTTATGATAATATTGTATTGTGTCATGTATCATCTGCATGTATTTTCTTTCTCTACATCTACAGTATTTGTACATATAGGCAAGGAATAAGATGTTCCATATTAAAGAACTAAAAGAGTTCTTTGTATTCTAACTCAGAGGACTTGGATATTCATGCTTCCTCCACATTCTTCTGTTTAATCTTGAGGTCATGCCAAAGTTTTAAAATTCATATGGCTATGAGATAAACAAGTTGTGAAACCGAATGCACTCAAGTGCCTGAATATGTTAAAAATCTTGGAAGAAAAGCATTCGGGCAGTAGCAAAGGATTAATGTTATTTAGGTTGGGTTTTTTTTAAGATGACAATGTATTGCATTTACAGAGAAAAGGCTTGCTCAAAACCCACTATGGTTATTTATTTATGTCAGCAGGCATTTTGCTATTAAAACCAATGGATGACTTTGAGCCACAGAGTCAGGAAATTTTACCTCATTCAAAGCTTTGAAATTCATGAGCCAAGTTTACCACTCTCTTCTAAGGCTGATTCACTGGAAACAGTGGAAACCTGCTCTACAAAGAGGGTATTAGTAATACCCATACTCAGGAACACTGCTCATGTGGAGTTTCTTTAGCCAAACTTTTCAATACAGAGACATCTAGAAAGGTTAGGACTTCACTGGAATATTATGTGATTTACTCTTTTCTCTGCTTTTTGATAGCATAGAGACTTAAGACTTTTTT
>VXBU01002509.1:397106-464543 GCA_013400315.1 Bombycilla garrulus | reverse complement strand
TTTTTTTTTTTGGGGGGGAGGGGTGGTGCTGTAGGAATTTCCAGTAAATTTTTGATGTCCCAGTGTTGTGATCAGCAGCAGCAAAAAGCGGATGGGAGAAATGACACTAGCTCTTTGTACCAGAAAAAGGATGCATTAAAAATCAGATTGAAAGTGTCTTTTACTTAGAATCTTCTATTTTATAATACTGACAACTGGTATACAGCCGTCAGGGCTTCTGCTGTCTTGAAACTCTCTCCCTCTGTTCTTGGCTATCCTGGAAGACTTGATGGCAGTATGTCATAACAGTAAAACTTGGTTTGTAACTGTTAAGCTACTCTAGACTACATTTTACCCTTGACTAACTAATACATCATGAAGACACGCTCCTTTCTACTTGATCATTGATTATCCTTAATCAATTTTTACCAACCAGTCTCATGGACTCTTTAAATGCAGTTATATTTTCCAACCATGTATTTTCTAACCCTGTAACCTAACGGACCTGAGGTAAGTTAGGCAAACAGACTTATACTGAAAATACAGTAAATAATGGGTTTAAAAGGAATATATCACTGAAGATAAACTTGTAAAGAATGCTCAGTTGTTGAAGTGTTCACAACTCATGCAGAGAATAAGGCTAAAAGATTTCATTAAGGATAAGCTAAGCTAATAAGCCCTACAAAATGCCCTGGAAGCCAGAGAGGGAACTTCAGATGGAACTTTTTTAAACAGATGTCTCATTGTTGGATTTCCATTTTAATTATTATTCGTAATAAAAATAAAAATAAAAATAAAAATAAAAATAAAAAATAAAAATAAAAATAAAAATAAAAATAAAAATAAAAATAAAAATAAAAATAAAAATAANAAGAGATTCATTCCTGTGAGGTGATGAGGCACTGGAACAGGTTGCCAGAGAGGCTGTGGATGACAAAACCCTGGCAATGTTCACAGCCAGGTTATACAAGGCCTTAAGCTACCTGGTCTAGAAGGAGGTGTTCCTGCCCGTGCCAGGGACAGCTGGGACTAGAAGATATTTAAGGTCCCTTCCAGTCCTTATTGTATGATTCCGTGATTCTATGAGTTTATGAGAATGCATCATCAAGTAATAGACAAGGGCATAACCCCCTCATGGATGAATGATAAAAAAAAAAATCCAAATAAAGATATTACAAAGCACAAAAGCTGCTTAGAGACTGAGTGCCTCAACCCCACTTTCAGTGATGATTCACCAGGGACCCACCAAAGTCAGAGTTGCTCTGATGGTACCAGTGTAATTGCAAGGTGATGGAAAGTGGAGTTTTTGTCATTCACACGGCAGCCGTACCTGCTAATGTTCCATATGCATATTGGGAAATATCTCTTTTCGCCTGTTGAACTTTGGAAAAGAACCCCAGAGACCTCCCAGAAAAGGGGAATGTTTATTTCGAGACTGCTTTAATTTACTTTATATTAAATATTGCCTTGAAACAAAATCTCAGATCCAAAACCCCATAAATTTTGGTAAGAAGGCTAAAATCTCAATTTATATTTAAGTTCTGTGGTTTGGATCCATCACTATTTCATATTTTCTGGAACAGAAGACTTGGCTTCTTTCACTTCCTTCTGGAAAATGGGTACTTTTTCCCTGGTAGTCCAAAAAATATTCATTTTTAGTTAATCTGCAGGAAGCCATGTTTCTTTCCACCATGCAGAAGAAAAGGAACTATTTTTTATTTTGTATCTTGAAGCTAAGAGACCTTTCTGTCTTATGTTTTGAAAAGGCAAAAGCAATGGTGAGTGTAATTCCCTTGAAAAAATGAAAACTGAACACAGAAAAATTTTCTGGACACAGGATGAACAGAATAGTAGAGAAAACCTGTTGAATACAACAACAGCTTGATCCCTCGTCATTGCTCATGACAAAAAAAAAAAAAAAACCAAAAAAAAAACCCAGCTAAACTGTATACACGATATGGAAAGTCCTCTATGGGTCATCCATGTGTATCTGATGAAATAGAGGAAGGGAAATTATTCCAAAATGGAATATAACACAGTGGAAATGCCTATTCAATACCTATTCAAATGACACTCTACTTGGAAGACTAAAGCATTGAGACAGAATTTGTCAGGTAATAAACTAGAAAATTCTGTGTTTTTCACTGAAGCTGCATAAGCACGTGACTTCCAATAGCACAATAGCCAGGAATTTTAAATCAGTAGTGTAAAGAAAGGAAGATTCTATTTAAAAATGTTATTTCAACTCCAGCCAAATGAGAAAGAAAGCTGAAATCCCTAATGGATGAACTAAGCAGAAGAGATATCTCTAATTGTAACTCTTATTCAAAGCAATATTTCAAAACAAGGATTAAATTTTCTTAGCGCAGACATAAAGGGCACAGAGTCTACTCATGACAACAAAGACATCAAGCTAAATAAAAATTACAACAGGGAAGAAGATCAAGCCTCGGTACTAGGTTTGCCTATTACCTCCACGGAGAAACACAATAATCTTTTGCAAAAGGGATGGAAACTTCTAATGATGTTGCTGTCCCATGCAAGTGATTCTGGGAACAGGAATGTCTAGCTGGCTGAAATGCTTCCAGACAGAACCAGAAGCAACAGAATTACCAAAATCCAGCCTTGTGTCCCACCAAATCTATCATGCTGAGAGGAGAGGCTCTGTTATAACTGAGGCACTGTGTTAAATCGTGTCTAATCTGAGGCAATACCTTGTCTGGCAGTGTTCTGTTGGGTCTTATCAGATCAAGTGCTGCTACACTTCCCACTGATTCAAAGCATATGCAAGAAGTTTAAATTCCATCCCAGTCCCTGTGATTAGTGTTTCCACTCATCTTGTTATACAGAGATGCTTTAAAAATGGGAAATGGTTTTTAGAAACAATTAAGGAAATTAAGAAGTGTGTTTCTGTATCTGAAATTTTACCTGATGTCAGAGATTCAAAAAACTTCCATCCATCTCTAAAAACACTTAAATTCTCAGCACAAGATTCTAACGTTTACTTAAATAGCCTATCAGAATAACAAATAAAAATAACGCTTTTTGTTTGTTTTGTATCAAATATTTGGTTTACAGTGTGACTGCTTACAGCTCAAAAAAGTAATAAATGAAAGATTATTCCCTGCAGGTGAACTAAAGTCTTATCATAGTAAAACATTTAAGCATATGCTTAAGGCAGTCCATATTCAACAGATTCTCTAAATACAACCCAGGAACTAGACGGACCATCTTCCAGGTTGGTTTGTGCCTCTGGAGTTTCCGAATGACAAAAAAAACCTACGAGAAGGCCTCAGCTAAATTCAATGGATTGTCCTGGCTCCATGCAAGGCAAGAACTCCTGCCCTTGGTATGTCCTTTCCCATCCACAGGTACTTTCCAGCTTCTACTGAGCTCACTGAAAGTCCTGTGATTCATTTCATAACGAGTGGGAGCCAGACAGAAATATGGTCAGTTTGATGAAAATGCAATGCATATGTTAAAATAAAGTAGGATCACATCTGCATTTTGTCTGCATGCTAAACAATAATGTGATTTTTTTAGTGCTGTTTTTGGAAAAAAAAAATAGTTTGACTGTTTTTTCCAAAGGAAACTTGGCAACAGTAAAATCTAGATGTAAAATTTAGTGGTTTAACATTTTAGGCCACCAACATTGATTTAACAGTCTAAAAAGATTTTCTTGCTCTGGGAAAGTCCATACAGACTGAAACTTTTTATTTTCCTTCAAATCTGGGATAAAAAAAAATTAAAGTAATTTAAATCAAATATTTCAAGTGCCAACTTGGAACAAATTTCTGCAGCCAAATGCAGATTTCTAATGGGCAGGCAGACTTCCCCTGTGAAAAAAATCACAAATAATGGAAACAATAATTCTGCCTCTATGTACAGAGAGGCAAACAGACCAGCATACAGAAAGTGCATATCTCTCAAATACATTTAAATATTCACCTTTATAAGGGAAGAAATTATTACTCTTGAGGGGCATAGCCATAACTGAATCATCGGGTATCTCTTTCACGTATGAAGATAGATGGCATATTTGGCTAAAGATGTGGCTTTTGTCTCTCATTCTTTCTCTCTGTGAGAGAGACTCATTTACAGCAAGGATTTATTCACCACTGCAGAATAAATGAGGATAAGAGCCATACACACATATGTGTATATGTGAATATCTATTCACTATTCATAGTGATAGTGATGAAACCACTATATTCTAAATATAGATGAGGAAGTATGTGACCATTAAAAAAAAAAATCTGTGAATACTTTCTAGTTGATTATCTCCTGGCTTTTTACTGTTTGTGCAAAAGCCTTTGCTATGGATGCTGTCATTCTTACTATGTTATTGTTAGTGTTTCAGCCTTCTCATTGGTTGAATTATTCTATAATACGTCATATAACTGAACTGGAATGGTGGATTTCAGAAATATCCCTCAGTTTCTGGGAAACAAAGAAATCTGGGAGACACTGATTACAGCCTCTAGAATAGTTTATCCCAATACAAACATAACAGACCAAAAGAAAATTCAGAAATAAGAACGTGTGCACTTCAGGGTATTTGGGACTGTTTTTGTTGTGGGTTTGTTTTTGTCTTTAGCATTTTTTTTGCAATTTAACAGGCATGGGCTATTTTAAAAAGAACAGATTAGTGATGATGTAAACTGGATAGTTGTCTTCACATGCTCCAGATAATTTGAGAAGACGGTCACACCTTCAGTTGTTTTCTTACGGCTACGTTTTAAACAACTTGTACTATCTCAATCCAATTCAACTCCAATGAGAACAACAGATTTGAAACTTCTTTTTTTCCCATTTTTATTATTTTTTTGATACAGACATTGCCTAGGCTTTCAGTTTCTTCATTCTGGTGTACTCTACTTTCCCTGGCTTTCTTATGCAGGACATGCAATGATCAGGGTGCTTCAGCTCATGCTTAACTTCACTTTTATCCATAATGCCATTCCGTGGTGGAATTTGCATGGTTAAAATTATGTACGTTAGTAAATCATCTGTCTGAATGGAGGCAGTGAACAATAAGAACAACTCTTTCACCAGAAAAGCTAATGTTTGTCAAGTGCAAAGCATCGTAGGGAGGTAAGTATAGAAGATAGAATGTGCATGATTTTTAAGATGCCCAAATTTTAGGAATTCAGGTTAAGGTTTCCATGGTGATGCTATCTTCATCTACTTCCGTATGAACTTGGGTCTCTGCTGAGTTCCACCCACATAAAAGGATAGAACAAGGTCAAAGGTTTTCTGTGAATTTCCAAGTAAATTGCAACAGGAGGAATGACACCGTTCAACTTAAGTGTTTTGTATCTTAACATGTCAAAGAATTCTTTTTTCTTTAATGTCCCCTTCTTTTCCTTATTCACTTCTAAAAAGGGAAACCCTGATTCAAGAATGTGAATTGGAAAAAAAGAACATATTCTATGCAAGACATATCCTTTTAATACAGACAACATGAGCCCAGTGTAAGCTACAGTGAGCAGAAAGAGGGCTTA
Organism: Bombycilla garrulus; assembly: GCA_013400315.1. Lineage (NCBI taxonomy): Eukaryota > Metazoa > Chordata > Aves > Passeriformes > Bombycillidae > Bombycilla > Bombycilla garrulus. The sequence goes on along the minus strand of VXBU01002509.1, from coordinate 459,060 downwards.
TGCCACTTCTGCAGCAGGACAGTCCTGAGGATTGTCCAAACAAACCTTTGACCAGTTGTTTAAATTTGAAACTAGTTACCTGTGGCCCTAAGCATCCCTGGAGAACAGTAAATCTCTGTCCCCTTTTCTTGGCCTGCTGGCCTCACCTGCTAGTCCCCTAGTCCAAACCTAACAGTTTGTTAACTGCTCAAGTACTACAAAGAGAGTGGTGTAATGGTGACAATTTAGACCGTAGATCTTTAGTTCAAGGAAAAGTAAGTCAGCCTTTAGAAACATGTCACCCCACTGTGCACATCACTTTGATTTTCTCATTTCCTCTGCTACACGAAGCATAAGCTTCTTGCTTCCACTTTGCATTTTCTTTCAGGCCTCTCTCTGCCTATTCAACCTACAGTTTTTGCTCAGTTCCCAGCACTTGATGTCAGCCTGGGCTGGCTCTGGTTGTGGGCATCCTTTGCTCACTTGTTAAATTTGCAAACAAGTTCCTTTGGGCTACCTTCCATGCCTCTGCACTCACATATGAGGATAATTTCCTATAAACATCTGCAAAACCTCTTCACTGTCCTCTGTCTTATTCCTCTCTAAAACTCTACCTATGAACAGCTCTAAATTAGCCAGACTGGTGGTGTGTTAATGCAACCACCTGTTATACCACTCAGCTTTGGTTTGTTTTTTCTTCATACTCGCTTACAACCTTTTACACTGTATCTGTCTCCTACTACGACTATAATGTCCTTGGTAGCCAACATCTAATATAATACAATCTTAATCTATGCCTACTGTAAACTCTGGGGTAACAGCAAAAAAATGAATGAGGCAGTTATGCAGGAAATGTGCATCGTCATGAAATGATATCAGCTGTGATAGCATTGTCACAAAATGCAATCACTGCATGAAATACTGATCTCACTGACTGATCAAAGCTCTTTGACCTTAGTGAAACCCAGGAAATTGACCTTTGCCATTAAATCTTCAGATAGACACATGGTTTTGAGTAATTATTTTCTTCATTGACAATGATCAGAAATCTCCCTTTTTGGAGTTATTTTGATAATATCATTACCTGTTGGCCTGGTAATATCATTACCTGTCTGATCTAGTCTTCATTTTCATTTCTCACCTACCTGTTCTGCAATGCAGAATTACATATGTGTTTATATACTGCCAAAAATATTTATCACTGTTGTCAATAATTAATAATTATTGACAGTGAGAATATTACATGAAGTACTTTGTCTGAATGAATCTATAAATTAGAGGAGGTTATGCTGGTGAATAATTGAGTGTCTTACATTTATCATGTTATCTGAAGCAAAGCAAACAATCCTTTTAGAAATACTGCTGTACAATACCAGCTGGCCAAAACCAGCTTCGGACTTCAAAAATGCCCACTCATGTTTAGACTGAATATTGAACATTTCCTATTCTTTGTTTCATAAATCTAAATAACCATTTGGAGGAAAATTCTTCCTAGAAACATGCATATCTCAAACTGAAAAAACAAGAAACATTTTTGAGAGGTGAGAAATTCGCTGTGATATGAACATGCTGCTTCTATTAACCCATTACTGGGTTTTCATTTTTTTTTTTTTTTGTTCATTTTACAAGAAGCTCAGGGCACGCAGTACATGAGAACATCTTTCTCCTTTTCCTCCCAATGCCTCTTTCTATTTTTCCTCCAAAAGCTGAGGACTCAGCTGGCATAACCTTGACATTAATTTGAAGCGCCTTTTGACAGTCTCCTCATCATGGAGTGGGCTGTTCTTTTTAAAAAGCAACACTCACAGTCAATTTAAAGACCGTAAGCTATGGCCCGGGCTTTCCCAGGTGTGAGAAGGGGTTCAGAGAAAGTTCAATTGCTCACAGCAAGACTGAAAAACGGAATGGAGCGAGAAAGAAGAGGTCTCCCCCCGCCCGACACACACATACCTCTGTCCCCGCCGTGCCTCCCCCTCGCCCCACGACTCTGCAGACCGTACCCCAAGCACATCGGAAATGGTCCCGGCGCGACATGCACTCGCGGGAGGGAAGGGAGGGGAAGGGAAAGGAAAAGGGGATGCTTTCGCACGGTCTGATCATCACCATAAAGAGTTAAAGAGAGAGTGAAATGGCTAACGTACACACACCCCGCTCCATACCGGAGAAGAGTCTCCCAGCTGAGGTTTATGCTCTGTGAGGACCAGGCTGAAACTGACCGCCCCCACGGCCACGCTGGACACCCCTAACCCTATCTCCAGCACGGAGAGCACCAGGAGGCTCCCGATGATCTGGCTGCTGGTGCACATCCTCCCTCGGTCATCCTTCCTTCCCGATCAGCCGGGGAAACCGCGCANCGAGCGCGGCCCCGAGCGCGGCCCCGGCACGGCGGAGCTCTCCAAGGTGCCGGACCGGCCGTGGGTGCGCGGCTCCGCGCTCCTAAGGGCTGCGCCTCCGCCGGGAAAGTCGACCTTGTCCGCTCGCCTCCTGCGCTGCCGTTGGAATGACCTCACCGGGATTTTTCCCCCCCGCTCCTTGTTTCTCTCCCCCTTCTCTTCCAGGGCTGGGGGGCGGGGGGTAGCGGAGTGCGGCGAGCCCAGCCCGGCTATACTTATGTATGAATGCAGACCCAATGCACGGGCAAGGCGCACGGCAGCCCCGCCCCAGGGCCACAAGGCACGGCACCTTCCCCCGTCCTCCCCCGGCACGTCGCTCGCACACCTCCGCCGTCCCGCGGCGGCCGAGCTGGCGGCGGGACGCGGGAGCCGGTGCCAGCCGCAGGCGGACGCCTGAGAGGTGACCCTTCTCCAACTGGGGGGTCCGCAGGCCTCCCTCCTCCCAGGTGCTGCTGTCAAAATTCAGGAGGAAGCCCATCTTCCTCTTGTATTAGAGGGCTGGAGTATGCTGTGTCTTACCACTGCAAAACTCTGCTCTTCTGCAAAACCCTACTGCCAAAATAGGCGATTTCTGTAGCCATTCCTGTCACTCACAGTGGCCAGAGCTGTATCAGTCCCAAAGCAAATAAGGAAAGAAACAAAACAGAACAAGATATTCAGGGCTGCTACTTGAGCCATGCTGCATTGCTTGGTACGAATCTTTATTACTGTGCCTGAGATACAGAGAAGGCTTTGCCACTCTGACTACAGTTTTCCAATCCAGATGTGTTGCACAACATGGCAACACACAGACACTCAATCTACCACCTTGGATTTCCTAAATATGGATCACTATCATTTGGATGTTTACCTTAACAAGAGGGCAAAACAAGTACATAAACAATTATATCTCCCAAGTCTATACCAGGATTCAAAAATATTGACATCCTGCAGCATTTAATTATTCCCTCTGTATACATTCTAATTTTTTATTCTAATAAAAACTTATATAGAATCTTCTCTTTTATCAAAAAAATCTGCAATTCTTAACCTGTATATAAAACCTATACTCAGATGTCAGAATCCAGAACAGCAGTTTAGACTTGCCCAGTATTTCATGATGCAACTTGGTAGCAAAAGCATAAGATTAGCAAGGTCCAGAATGAATATTTTTCTTTGGACTTCACAACCTGTCTTGTGTTTTGAGACTAGGTTATACATGTATATATAGGTATATACATCATATATATGCATATATATTATATACACTTGAGAAGATTGGATCCACCACTGCAGGACAGAGTTTAGTTCTCATCTGTAGAAATTTTCAACACTTAATTGTGGTGAGTGGAGATAGACTGGTATAAAAGTCTGTCACCTTATGGTGTTTATGCCTTTTAGATATCCAAGAGTAAGAGTAAGAGGTCCTAAGACAGAATTTTAATGCTTTCTAGTTTAAAACTTCATCTGTTTCCTATTTTCTCACACTTTTCCCGCTTCACAGAAGCAGAACGGTTGACTACATCTAAAGGAAAGCTCTGTTATAGTTAAAGCTGAATTGCCCCTTTTTATCTCTTATGTTTTAAATGGTACCTGACATCTCTTATCATTAAAAACCAAGGCACAGCATAAAAGTTCCTAAGCTACTATATTTATGTAGGAGGATGGAGAAAGCACAGATTTTCAAGTACCCACATGGGTGTAGGAAGGTGTTTCTGCAATGACAGTATCCTTATTATGTCAGATTGTTATAAATGCTGAAGTGCGCTAACGTGCAATGATTTTACTGCTCAGAGTATATTTTACCAGGTCTATAAAATCCAGTGGTGATAAGAGAGGAATTGCATAATGACAGATATAATTAATATATTTAATGCTTGCAGCCAGATAGAGAGCCTGTCACATCAGAATAGAGCTCATGTGACAGAAATAAGATTTCCATAAACAGCTTGTTTTATGTAACATTTTCACTTCAGTCACAATACGCTGTCAGAAAGATGGAGGGAAGGAGACCTTGTTAAAAGTGTGCCCTAGATGGAGATCACTTCATGCAATAGTTAATAAAACAGAGATATAAAACTGGAGTCCAGCGGCAGGAGAGGAAGTGCCCTGGGTGCCTGCTTTCTAATCAGCAGGCTACAGAGAGGTGAAGGGCTAAGCAAGACCTCAGCCGGAGTTAATGCTCAGGAGGAGCACACTTTCAAATAAAGACAGGAAGGAAATGTAAAGTTCTAATCACTACCTTTTTAAAATGAAAAAAAAAAAGATACAGTCTTTGTCCATGTAATTTGTGTTTATTTGTACTATGGGGCTGCATCATCATTATGTGCTAATCTAGACAATTAATTTTACACATGGGACTATTAATGCATACATTTCAGCACATGCTTACATCTTTGCAACATTAAGTTATTTAGCTGCTTGCTGTCTCAACTGGCTGGTTTTGAAGTGTTTCCTACATTTGTTATTCCAATAACAAAAATATTATGATGCAAGGAAAATAAAGGAAAAAAAAAAAAAAGGAAAAGCTCATTCAATATGCAGGCAAGTTTTCATTATAACTACAGAAAGTTAAATACTAAAATCCCATCTCCAAAGTAAAATTAATTAGAGTCATGAGGGCTTTGGATCTTTTAATTTAAACAGTTGGATTCATGAACAAAAGACATCAATCTTATTGTTATTCTTATTTCTTCTTGACTTTGAAAGAAAACTTTTTTCTCTCTCTTTTTTGTCATTGGAGACTTTAAAAATGGTTCATGACAGAAAAAATTCTAGTCACACAGCAGGATGAAGGGTAATTGGATGACATAGTACTGGCAATGAAGAAGTAGAAATCAGAGCACAAAGATTCATTTATACTTAGTCCCTTTTACATGTGTCTGATGACCAAGAGACCCTAAGAAAGTTATAGCCTCTCTGTTGGAAAATACCAGCTTTATGTAACCCTTTTGAGCATGTATTCGTAGCTGAATACACTCTGTTAAAGTGGTTCAGTTTATTGATTTCCTTATTCCATGTGTCTCTAAAACAATACTGTTAAGATTTTTATTATGAATTAGAACTGGGCCTATAGCATTAAATCAGAACTCAGGCCATTGAATCCAATTCAGCCTAGGAAACTGGGAATAAAATTGAAACTGTACACCATCCTGTGGCTGCTTAGAGGGTGAGAAACAAGTTGGTGCAGTCCAAGAGGGGAGATAGTCCCTAAATATTAGTGTTAGTAATATACAGGTATAAGCTAGCAGGTTTGGACAAATGAACATAACTTTGAGGATCTTGGAAGCTCATTACTCTTTTACCTTATGGATTTATTTTCTAGTCAGTACCAAGGCATATCAGCTGTGCTATCTTGGAATATCTGACATAGACCAAATGACTTCTACCAGGATGTTCTCTGGGAAATGGAAAAACCTCAGCCTCAAGGGCAGCCTTGCAAATCCTCTTCTTTTCACAAGTACCTTATGCTTTCAACTCACTTTGCAGATTCCATTTGTTTACACTGTTTTGTCATCTGGATGACTTCAATTCAGTTTGACTGAAGCAAAACCAAGGAAAACTTTGGTACCTAAGTACTCTGACAAACAGCTTTTAATTATTTGGGATGGCACGCTGCCTTGCATTCTACGAAGATTTGCCTATTGATTTAATTCCAAAAACAGCTGTATCAATTGCATCCTATCTTATAGAAATGTGTGCAAAACAGACTTTAGAGCATTTCTTATTTTCTTTTCTTTTTTCTGTTTTNTTTTTTTTTGTTTGGTTTTTTGGGGTTTTTTTTGTGCAGAATCAACTCAGTAAATTTTACTCCTTAGTTAGTTCATAAGTTTGTATGTGCTGGTGTTCTAAAATGGGAAGAAAACCCCATGTAAGACTTGTGCAGGAGAAGATAAGGGAGTGTTACTGATTTTGTCTGTTCAAAGTTCAGTACACAGGCAAACTTTCTGCTGAATGAGTAGTTCAGGTCCAGTAAAGCTAGGATCTGTGTCACTGAAGTGGCTGTTAAACATGTCAGGTCACAATTGTTTTTCTTTGATCAAGCATTAAGGCATTGGCTTTTAACACACACAAAAGATTCTGATGACATAATCTGAAAGTACTTGGCACAAAATGTCATTCTCACTCTTACTTTGTACAGTTGCAGAAAGTTATTCCACAGCTCTGTAGTACATTTCATAGCTCCACTCCTGAAGTTGTGGAGCCATGGAGAGGTGTTAAAGAGGATCAGCATGATCAGTTGAAGAGGATCAGCATACAGCAGCTTGGCAAAGAGAAAAGCCATTGCCATGGACTGCCTTCTTGGACTGTACTGTATTAATAATTTAATAATTATTAAATCTATCAAGACAGTGAGCATTTTGTTCAGACCATTTCTGACACCTGCCTACAACCATGAAGAAATTGCATTCCCAGTAATGCACTACCATAGTAGGTCTGAGCATACAAAAGTTCCAGACGCACTTCCTAGTTAAGGTGTGAGTATCTCACTGACATCTTCTGAACACATCTCATTTTCATCTTGTCCTCTGCAATGAAATGAGTAGTTTTCAAGTGACATTCATGTCATCACTGCTGGCAAGAGTTTCCTCCAATTTACTCTGCTGGGAGTACTGACCCAAAATAAAAAAGGAACATAAAACTTTAGTCCAAATAATTTATTTGATGCAGTGACCAGGAAAAATCATGACTTAGTTACCTTCTTTTTGTTTTGTTATCTCAGTTAGAGCTTGGTGCTAATAACACCGAGGTTGCAGGTTAGATCCCTGTATGGGCCATTCACTTAAGACTTGGACTTGTGGGTCTCTTCACCTCAGACTATTCTGTGATTTTGTGATTAACCTTGGATGTTCAAAAGAAAGCAAAAGTGAGATAACATCATTGTTGTCTTGCTATACATAGAATGTATATAAACAGGTTATTAAATTAGCATGTGCTTTACATTGCATGACTTTCATAACCTGTCTGGTATTCTGCAATCTTTCACTCTCTGGCCTTCCCTTTTTGGGGTAAGTTTTGTATTCCAGAGAAGCCCATTAAATCAAGATTTTATTAAAGTCTTCTGATCTGAATGCAATCTAAATATTTTCTTACGATGAAGGCTGTAATAAAGTATTCTCAAACCTAAAATTCTGTGAAATGGGTGTCTAACTAACACCTCTCTATATTGTAGATCTGCCATTGTATTTTAGAGTCCTGCAGCACTTTTTAGTAGTAAGGTTAGAAGGTGTCTGAGGAATATCAGCCCTCCCACAGTACAGCACTCAAATGAGTTCAGATTTCACCTTATGAATAACACTTTTCCAAATGAGGGTGTATCTAATGCACATACAGCTAAATATGCACTAAATATGCTTTGCTGAATCAGAGTCATTACAGCTTCTATCATGTAGATTCCCAAAGCTCACATTTGCCTAAATAGGAGCACAACCTGAATGAAGGCTAGAACAGACCTGCACGTGTTAAGTGGCCTGACAGACTGCATAACCCGTGCATGAAAGGAATTTGTGCTGCTACAGTGACCAGGAATAGAGCCAAGTCAGAAACCAGCACTCGAGAACCTCAGGACCACTATCTGCTCCCACTTTTGGCATCCAATACACTGTAGAAAAAGGCAGAGTCCAAGCTCCAGCTGTTGCCTGCTCATACTTTTTGGACAAGTCATGAAAAAGATAGCAGCTGGTGGCAGCCCTGGTAAGACCCCTAATCTAAAGCCTCTCAGGATAGTTTTTATCTGTTGAATTTTTTCCCTTCACCAGGTCTTTTAATTATCTCCCACAGTAATTTTTTTTCCTAGTGATGAGATACATTGTGGTGAAAAAAGTTCTTGACCATGGGGCATCTCAGCGGTTACTTGAGAAGATTTGAAATGAGGTTTTCCTTCCTGGCATTGTTCTTTGCAAAACAATTGTCAAAATTTTTGTGTCCAAGGTAAAGTACATTAAAAAAATCATTATCAGTCTAAAATCAAAAATAAAGTATTTAGGCACTAAGGTTTGATTATTCACATTCTTACAATGTTAGGCAAAAATAGGAATTAATGAGTAACAAAAAGATTTTCCTTGAATTGTACATACCTCCATCATCCCCTTCCCCCTGCCAAACTGTAATAATAATTTTTATTAGAAACACACTTTACGAAGAAAGTGAAGAAAGAGTCCAAAATAGTAAGCTCGGAGGGCACAGAGTTGAAAGAGTGATTTGTCAACATGCCTGGAATTCATGATTTTTCTTGGATTATATCCAGCAAATTGTTAGTTACTGTAACACAGGATTTTATGGAAGATCTGTAGTCTGACCCAATTCCTTGTCTAGTTAATAAAAATCTTACAATTGAATGAAATGTAAGTTGAATTGGGTCTCAGTGTGTTATGGCTATTCATTGGTCAACATTTACAGACAGTTTTTCCATAGCTGGAAAAACGCAGGGTAAATTGCTAGACTAAAGTTTAGATGTAGATGCATCTATAAAGCTTAGATTATTTTTTGCCAGTAATATCTGTAGATTGCCGACAGTTTAGCAGCAGCAGCAGCCCCAGATTGGCTGGGAAAGTTGTCCAGTCACATCAGTGTCAGGGAATTAGGGACTTATGCAGAAATGGCCAATGCTACCAGCAGGAAGAAGCCATAGGTACCCCGGCTCTTTCTTTCTCTTGGTAAAGTCACATCTGGACTTTATAAGAATATGAGCTACAGATATACTACTATAAATTAGAATTCTGGCCTTTCAGCTCTGAAAAGCAAGCACATCTGAAGCAAACATGCTTAGAGACATACCTCTGGGCTGCTGGTTGCCCTTGGTGCATTTGGTTCCCACATATTTTGGTCGGATCACACACATATCTGACAATACCAGGTCTCATCGACAAAAATCTCCTTTCACCTAAGTACTGACATACTTCACACCAGGAGAGCTGTGCTTACTCAGGTAAATACTCTGCACATGGTGAGACAAGACTGTGCTTTGGTTTGCATCTGACTCTTAATAATCTGTGCTATCACACTGAGTGCAGTATCAGCTAATCAGCTCTCTGACTCCTTCTAATTAAATGTTAAAAACAACAGAACAGCAACAAAGCTAAATGTTCCTTAGCTAAATTGTTCAATGATTAATTTAGTAATTTTTTATCCTGGGTGAGCAAGAAAAGAATGTGTCTCAGCAAAAAAATGCTGAGGAACATATTAATTGCAATTGTTTCAAGATAAAGTACTGAGGGCACAGGAAGGATTACAAATAATGATCTTAAAATTGCATCCATCTGGCAGCAATTACTGTAGTTGAGCAATCAGAAAGATCTCATACCTTCCCAACCAGCAGAACAGTGAGTTCTAGATAATAGTAAAGACTGATTTTGTAATAATTTTTAACGGTCATATTACACTACTATTTTCACTTCTGCTTGGTGCTTTCTAGTTGGAAAAATTGAATACAGAGCTGTTTTGGTTTCTGATTCAAAGCTCATTCCTCAATATGTGTTTCTAATACATTTTTTGGCATTCCCTATTATATATGATAACTAAACTAACATAAAAATTGCTGATTACTACAGAATAATTTTTGAGGGTTGGTTTGTGTGTGTGTAGGGAAAATCAAAACATCTTAAAATAAGATGGTGGTAACCTAAGAGGTGTGTATTTAAAAGACCTTCACCGATTGTCTCATGTCTCTATTGGAAGGGAGCAGGTTCATTTCATGGGACTGACGTTTCCTTTCAGAGCTGGGACTGTGCTACTGAGAGAGAGGATACACCAGACCTTCAGCAGGGGAGGAATAGCACTGCCTTAGGCCATCTCAGCCATCTCTAGAAACCATTTCCATTTCTTGTTCCATTGGGACTGAACAGACTGCCTCTTGTGAAAGCATGATTTCCCTCAGCCTTGTTCCAAACTTTCTCACTTTAAACCACACTCATAGACATCACTGATCATGCTTTACACATTTTGACTCTTTTAACTACCATAAAAAATAAGTGAAAACTATTTTTATGACCTCCCAACCATTTGAGGATGTTTTCCTTTTAGTACATTCAATATGAGACTTTTCTCCCAAGCGTATCAAGAATAACTTTTAACATGTTTGAACTGTATATTTTTCTTAAAAATTAAGTCTCGATCTAAATGAAATGCCTCTTAAACAATATTTTCCTTCTGAAAATTAAATGTATTTACAATTAATAAAAATATCTTGAAGGTATTTTTAAGATTAAAGTTAAAAAAGAATGTAAATTGTATCATCTATATGAGGCCTACATAAAAATGGTGAAAGTTCAGAAATACATGCTTTTATGAAAAAAATATTTTGAAGAAAGAAAGAGAGGCCACTTCAGGCATAATAAACAGAAAACATGTGTTTGCTCTCGCCATACTACCTCATCTCCTCCAATAGCACTCTAGAAATAACAGCATAGACTTCTGCTTACTACATGATATTTGGGAATTGGAAGAAAAAGATAAAATATTGTTGAAATAATCATGTTTTATTTGGTTCTTAGCTATAGTGATCAAATCCAACTCAACATACATCAAAAAGATAAATTTCTGTCATTTACAGACTTAAACAGGCTTTATATTAATCACTGAGTGATTTATTTTATTTTAAATCTGGTGGAGCTGAACCAGTGAATTATCACCCAAAAACCTAGCCTGAGGGAATAGACATTAATAAAAACATCCTCACCCATATTTAACACCAGAGTAATTAAGGTTTCTAAATTTACCAATTCCTACCACACCAGATACAACTTTTTATTTGTCAGCTATTTCTCAGAGCTATAACGCCTTGGGGAAAATTGTCACCCCTGGAAGATTGTCCTGTCATTCATAATTTATTTATGGTTCCACACACTGTAGATACAGATTACAAACCAAGATAGAGAAATTAGAGGTTATAGGAAAAAAAGCAGGTTATTACAGCTGATGCTCTTTTTATATTATACTTGTTTTATCATTGCTTCAAATTATTTAATGTTCCTCTTTCTTGTTACTGATTTAGAAGGAAAATTTTCACAGAGAAGAATATTGAGTGCCCTGGTTAAGCCTTCAAATGATTTAAATATATCAACCAAATGATGTTACTTGTATGCAATCTAAATAAACACTTTACTGAAATCTTCCTTAGCACGCAAACACAGGTCCAGATGAAAATCTACAAGGCTGGTGATATACCAAGCCAAATTCATAGTCATATTTAAAGTTAAATAAGAAATAAGCCTCATCCAGATATATTTCCTATTCCCTTGTATCACTATAAATAAGGAATATGCAGCTGAAACTAGTGGGCCATCAGCTGATGTAAAAATGAAGGGAAGTGAGGTAAGTAATGAGGTAAGTAATGAGGTAAGTAATCCTTTCATGAGGTAAGTAATTTCTACACCACATGCTCGTGTATAATAACACCTGCATTTCCAGAGCAGCACAGGGAGATTTAAGTATATATTGGAATCAGAATATTTGCTTCCCATTAAGTTTAGAGTCTATTAAATAAGAATCTGTTGTTCCCTGAAAATAACATTTCCCATTTGTAAGACAGAAATAATCCTTGTGCTTTTCTTTTTGTCTGATTTGATTTAGAGCATGCCCTTTCTCAGAGGCTGGTTCTTGTTACGTGTCAGCGCTGTGCCTCACTCCAGTGCCGTTTGTTGTCAGGGAAGAAAGCAGTAAGTGTTGTCACTCCGGCTCTGAATCAGTGGGATTTGGCTGTCATGCCAGCCTAAGGCACAATACTGTGTGGCTGTGGACAGACATGGTGATGCTTCAGCCCAGAGCCTGTCAGTAGGAGAGTATCCTCACTAAAAGGAAGGTCCTCATCTGTTTAGGCTGTAAGGTTTCCTTGTGAGATGCTTCACGATAACCTCCTGGGCTCCCGAGGTCTGGCCGTGTTCCTGACTTCCCTCTTGTTTCAAGACAATAAAGGTCTTCAGCTAACTGGAGAAACACTAAATTAGATTTTCCTTATTTGGAAATAAATTAGTGTTTTTTGGTGTAAATTTCTTTGCTCTCCATTTACAAAAGTGTGTTAAAAGAAACTAATTACAGATTATATTTTATTAATCTTTGCTGCTGGGCAGAGAAAATGCTGCATAATCGTGAGAATTCATAATATGTCCATAGGCATACAGTTTTCTTAATTTAAATAAACAAAACAATTAATATATTAACAAAAAGGACTGAAGTTATTTCTTGTTTTTCAGTTTCCAAAACAAATGACTATTATTTATTGTGCTTTAACTCCCGAACAACATTTTTCAAATTAAATTAATTCAAAGAGATCACAGGAAAGTGCCTCCGGATGAGGGAAATATAGCACAGTCTATGACAAAGGGTATTTTAATAGATGTCACTGGCTCCAACCCTTTGTGTTGCCATACAAGCATAAATCACAATTCAAAATTATTTGAACAGTAATGCAAAAAGAAGCAAGAGGAGAACAAACAATGTCTATAAATAGTTAGGTCAAATAATTTTAAGAGAACTATTCCTTTGAGAAAATATAAACTACATAGGAAGTACTTTATTTTAGTAAAATTTTAAATTTAAAAATATTACATATTTGCTTTATTTCCTATTAGTCATCTTGTTTTCTAATTTTTTTTGTGGATCAATATGAAATTATTCTCTATATAATAATAACTATTAACTTAATGTTCCTGTTCCGTAACAAAAGAAAATATTTTAACTTGGCTTTGTTCAAACAGGACAGAAATCAAGTTAGAAGCATTTCTTCCAAAAAAAGATATGTCTTTCAAAAAAGAAGGGGTTACTTACACCCTCCACAAGTTATTATATTTTTTTTTGTTCCACAGCTATGGAGAATAAGGTTTAGTCCAACTAGTCTGTTCTTCCTACAACTTGAAAACTAGTTTTTCTGCACAAAAAGAAATTGCCTTACTTAAAATCCCAAGTCATGTACAAGACATTTCCTGCTCCACTGGTCAATCTGCAAAAGAGAAAATAGTCTTCTTCATACTCAGAACATCATATCTTGTTCCCTATTCATTCTCTCTCATCTTCCATTTCTCTCTCCATAGTAGGTAAAATCTTTCAACAGATTACTGGGGTACTTTAGAAATATGAGTACTGTGGTATTGACTACTGCTCTTCCATTTGTGTCCTTTAAAGTCAAATTTGTTAGAAAACTACTTTAATTTACCTGCTTCTTCCTGTGTGTGTCTGCAGGAACTGGTGTCAGCTCTCAAAGATTTGATCCTGCTGTCCCTGAAGTAATTCAAACATGTCTGCCCAAGATCTGGTACACTGGAATAGCTGCTGCAGTAAACCCAAATGGAAGATTAAAAACATTCAATGACAGCAACATTGTGGAGTGTATTAATTTTCTGCTGTGCAGGAGTCCATCCCACCTATTTAGTTGGGATTCTTACATGGCAGTGTAGATGAAAGTAGATATTTGCTTACGGTTTCACCCCCACAAGCTATTGTATCAGCAACATAGAGCTAAAACAGATTTGGAAAAACAATCTGGATTTTTATCTGCCTTGTGTATCAGCAGCAAAATTGCCAGCAAAACCCTAATTGTGGATTCTTTATGACAGGTAATAATAGGAGATGCAGGGAAGAGCACAGCTTGTATTTCATCTACCATGCTGAGCCGTAAGAGCTAACAGCTTATAAAAAAAATGTTTTGATTTGTAAGCAAAGCACATTTTATTTGGGTGTCACCAAGCAAGAATATACAAGGGACTGTACTGTAGAGTGAAGCTGACCCTGGGGAAGTCAATAGGAATTTTCCCAATGACTTCAGTGAAACCAGGATTTCATTCAATATCTTCTATTTCAACATTCCTCAGCTTTGCAGGTTTATTAAAAAAAAAACAAACAAAAAAAACCCCAGAACAACAAAAAACCTCAAAACAATACAAAAACCACAGTATGAAACAATACACAAGAAAGATTTCTTTGCAGAAATATATCTTTGTCAAACACTCTGCCCTGTAGTGTAGACATGCTGCTCCCACCACCTTTGGCAGGAGCAGGGCATACTCACAATGGGAAGAATTTGGCCCCTGAACTTGGTGCCTGTTTAGTGGTTTGGCACAGAACCACCAGACCCTTTGGATCTTGTGGTCTTGTTCCATCTGTCTATGACTTTAATTTAACGTTACATCCTCAGCTAATCTCGCTCTTGATTGATTTCTGAGTGAATCACAACCTCAAATCGAAATGACACTAATGCCTTTCAATGTGTGTGTTGGGCTGGAAATTTTGTGTGACTGGGGATGGTTTCTAAATCAGCTTTGCCATAATGTGACGTGGGATACTGTGCTTTCATTAGTAAAGTGTAACTTTCCATATAGCCAGTTTTGTGCAGTAACTGGCTCAGTTAATCTCTCATTTCAAGTTGCTCCACAGCCGATGACTGAACTTGGAAACACAGCAGGGTTTTTTAGATGAATCTCAGACGTGTTCCCTGGACTATGAATCCTTCTCAGGTTAGTTTTAAATATAGTCTGGCTGGGAATGACTTTTGCCCTCACTTCATTGTAGTTGTCAATTATTTAGACAGGCATCTGACGTTCCTAAGACTGGTGTCTCTTGTAAAGTCTCATGCCTGGTAGCAGAGAATAGGTCTTTGAGCTCATCCTTTTCTGCTTTGCACCTGCCATGTTCATGCTTGTAGAAAGTAAGAAGTGATTCTAAAATGTTCCAAAATTGGAATAAAGTAATTTCACCTCAACAATATGTGTCATGGACTAAAAGCTATCAGGCAATGGAGCTGTGGACCAAATTCTACTTTCTGAGTATTGGTGTTCTTATTTTGTTTTTATTCTTTTCACTGGCACAGTAAAGGTGTATTCAATCCTCTAAATCTTAAGCTAGATTTTCCCTCCTTGTAATACATGATTTAGACCAATGCTGTAAATTTTTATTCCGTGTTCTTCCTGGTTAATCTTTGTCTAAATATTTTCATTCTATGGAAAAGTGCTTATTAAGAAAAACTCAAGTATGTAAAGAATTCAAATCACATGCATTTGTCAACATTCCACTTCCTTTAAAAATTATATTGATTCTGTAAACTACAGGAGACTTTTTATTTATTTTGAGGACAAAGTTTTAGGTGGAGAATAACTTGACCTAAAGCCTCACAGAAATTTAATAAAGTTTCTACATATAGTTCCATTATCTACTACTTAAAATGTGTATTTTGATGGAATTCAGTTTTAAAATTCTTGGTTTTAATAAGCCTTTATAAGGAAGACTCTTTAATAAAGAAATTTGCCTCTCACCACTTTTGTGAAACCAATTACTCTAAAATCAGCTACTCTGAAGCTGATTTTCTAAGGAGTTTCCTCTTAAGCTTTCCCCCACTAACCTGTGGGACGAAGCAACAAAGATTTCTGTCGGTGGCACATACTGATCTGAACCCATAGCAAACGACTGCGTACCATTGCCCCTCCTGATCCTTTGGAGCCCAGGAGTAAGAGACAGACGGCTGACCCAACTCCCCTTGCAGCACTCATTGCACAGTCTGTTCCACCTTAAGGCTCGAGTGAAGGTGATTGTGGTCCTAAAGAGCTAACACTATTAATTATTGCAGCTGCCAATCATTTTTGATCTCTCAGCTTCTTGGACAAATGGGTCCTGCACTCTACTTTTGCACTGCAACTCATTTTGGCCAATGGAATGTGCTTTGTGTCTGCAGAGCGTTAATGGATACCCGCTCATGGGCTGGCATAGAGCCATTCTGGTAGCATAACTGATACAAAAATGCCATTCACTTGTATAGCTAATGACACTGGCTGTACCAGCTTTTCCTGTCAGTAACAGACTTCAATCTCCACCAACAGCTTTGCATTGAACTTCATAACCCTCAGATCAATGGCAGATTGAACATAGCTGTAGGTTGTCTTAATACTAGAGGGGAACAAAGGCCGCCTCACCGCTGGTGCCAGCCAGGCTGATCAGGGCAGTCAGGCAGTGAGGCCAGCTCTTGAGCTCTGCACAGTACATTGTTCTCCAGTTCCATTAACACTCAACTCCTATGCTTCCCTTCAGGTCCTCATGGACTACAGGAGCACTGCTGAAGAGCAGTCGCCTGCATGAGGCTTTGTTCAAGACCAAATGAGCAGAGACTCGTGTTCTGGCAGGCTGTACCCTGTGGTTCAAATTTATTCTTGAGAAGAACATTGGTCTCATAAGAGAGGCCGAGCCCTTTTCACAAGCAAATGAAATGTTTTCCAAAAGCATGGCTTCACAGAACCTGATGCTCAGCAATCATGTTGCTAAATGATATGTTTGGGTGGGGATCCTAATGACTGACCTCTGAGGGAGGGTTAGGGACTGCCCTGCTCCAGACACAGCCAGTTCCAGCCACCTAAATGGACCCATGGCAAGACAAACCTCAGTCCAACAGCAGAGTTGATGTTGCCTCTGAACCAATCAGAGAAGTTTGCAGTGACACAGTGAAATCATATTGCAGAAATTACAGAAGGTAACAAGGCCAGAAACACCCCCAAGGCAGCTGAAGCCAATGGACAAGGCTGCACCAGAGCAGAGGCACCCATTGCAACCTGTGGTATTTAAATGTTTATCATTTTTATTTCCTGATTCTTGAAATTATAATTATGTATTGTAAATTAAATTAAATTCCCCAAGCCCGGTCTATTTTGCTTATGATAGTAATTGCTGAGTGGTTTATTTTGAATCACAATCTCTCTCTTGTTCTTCCTATTTTCTCCCCAGTTCTGCTGGAAGGAGGGGAGTGAGTGAATGAGTGAGTGAGTGGCTCTGTGTGCTTGGCTGCTAGTCAGGGCCAACCCACCATGTAATGCTCATTTTTTCTAAGGACTATTTTTTTCCTGGCTATTTTTTGTACTTCTTGTATATTTCAACTCCTTTCAAAGTGCAAGAAAGTAGATCTGACAGTAATTCATGATGGAACCAGGTAAAAAGTACATAATTTGTTAGTTCTACGTACCACCAAATGTATGGGTGAACTTAATGACAGGCATCATGCAAGGTATGAATAAGTATTCAGTTCCTTAAGTCTGAGAGAAAATTTAACCACTTAAAGATGTATCCATATGGATGAGACTTACTGACAGAAAGATAAGTATTATTTCCCTAATAACAGTGTTCAAATGTTTCTTATTCTGTTTTCAGTTGCACTTATATAATTTTCAATTCAAAGTTACCTATGGGGGATTATTTTCTTCTAAGTGTACAGATATTAATTCTTGGAAGAAGGTGACATACAAATGTGCAAGAAGACAACTGTCATCAGGGTAAGATATTAATGTTTCAATCTATGTCAAAATTTGGCTAGCCATTTTTCTTCTCTGTACAACAACAGCTGAATTCCTCCAGCTGCATGTGAGATCTTGCTCATTTTGTTACTTGAACACTGCACATGCTCAGGATTATGCCATATATTAGTCCTTTTCCTTTTGTGCTCAGGAAAAATTCAGTATAAACAAAAATGCTGCAGCAAATCTCTTCAATGATCCAGAATAACTTTGTATATTTCTCTTTGTTCCTTTCCATATATCATTAGAAAAGTTTTTCCTTTCTCTCTGAAGTACCCTCTGCCTCTGCTTATCCTTGACTTTTAGTTATTTCACTCTGTAATTGCATTTTGCTTATTCTGAGGATTGTCTTCTCATGGCATCTTTATTATTTAAGGAGAGATGCTCTGAAAGTAATAATGGTAACTTTGTGAAAGTCATGAGCTGCACAGTTTATCTAAGAATACTCTTTTTATTTTAAAGTTGTTTTTTTTTTTTAAGACTGAGCTCTAGAATAGTAGTCTTCCATCAGTGATTGTCCAGCTGGAGACATTGCTGTGCAGTTACTTTGAAATACAGAGAAATACTTTTTTCAAAAAAGGCCATACATTTCAGAGAACATTCCATGTCACCAAGATCCTATACAGTTGAACTGGTAGCTTAGAAATCTAAAGAATGAGGGAAGAAGCAGATGCTATAAAAATCTCTTCTGAAAAGAGTGGTAAAGTTACAAAGAACATGACAAAAAAGAAGGTTTGGAAACAGTAATGACTTTTTCTTACCTTTGTAAAAAAGGGAGAAGAATTGAAGTAGAAATATACTTCAATATATGTAAAATATATACATTGATATATATACATAAGTATATTAATTGTTTGGGTTTTTCTTTTTCTTTCTGTTCATAAGTAGCTCTTCCTTGCCATAATTAAATCTGTCTCAGTACACATGGGCTTCAGGCACCTGGTGATGATGATGGTGGTAATGATAATGTTGTTTGCTATGTGTGTAATAAAAATCCTACACCGGTATTTTGCAATGTTATTTCTGGAAAGCCTTAAATAAAGTACAGGTGAATTAGAAGCTATATATACTTCATCAGGTTAAGAAAAGTTTTAAGCACACTGAGTACTCCAGCAGTTTGTCTCAGTGTATTCAGGCAAGGTGTTCACCTGAAAGCATCCAGGGTGTGCACAGGAGGAGGTTTTGGGGTGTTCGTTGCTGATTCAGAAAGGGTGTAACCTGCTCAGTCTCAATCCGGCCAAATAATAGAATGATTGCTTGGTACTGTTCTGAAATACAAGAATTTCATGCTCTGCTCTTCAGTAAAGCTCATCCTCTGTTATTCTCTGAATATTTGCTTGGCCTTGCAAATCACTTGACTGTGTGCTCGATGTTGTAGAAATTGCTAAACATCAAGCACCCATTGCCTGCTTTTTTCCCTAGGTTAGTGAGCCATATCAATGGTGCAATTCATTTTTCTACCAGGCAACAGAATTGAAAGAACAGAAAGAAACTGTATTTTCTCATGGTCAATTTTTAATTTAAATACCTGTCCACTTAACTAATCACATTTATTTGTATTCTTGGACAGTAGGTTTCTAGTTTGGTAGAGTTAATGGAGTATTTTGTACAAAATGCACATTAAAAATTAATAAAATCAGCATGAAGAAAACAAGATAAATAATAATTTTATTTGCCTAGCCAGATAATTTTGTAGACTTTTCTTCTGTTTATTAAATGGAAGAAGTAAAACATTCACAGTATTAGTCCTATGTGGTTGTAGGGGTAAATGGTTTCTCCACATTAAAATGTTGATGGAGGCTCAGTGCCAGCCTTTCCATTCTTCATGTATTACAATGCACAAGCAATACAGCTTTGACAGTGTTTTCAGAAAATAAAAATTATTTAAAAAAAATAATGAAGTGGAATTCTAAATACAGTACATCAACACCAGATGAGCTATTCATATATAGTGAGCACAGACAAATCTTCTGCTTTTACAGCATAAGTAAATGCTTTGATCAAGGACTCAGTGGGAAATTCTGATGGTGCTAAAGCAATGCCAAAATGGCCTGACTGTATGGGGGTGTGGACACACAGTAGGACGCGTTTTGGATGCTTTTAGAGTGAAAATCATAAACATTGATAGCTGCCCACAGTACCTGCTGTTATAGCTAAGAGCATCAGATGGCTAACAGGATATGTGATTTTTCAGGACCTCTTCTTTATAGGCTCACTGTGGTTCTGCTGGCCTTGGCGGGAGGACTGTTTGATCAATGGTGAGGGTTCTGGTAATCCAGCTGGAGAAGACATAAACAAATTTTAGACGGAGTCTAACAGTACTCCCAAGAAAAGTTGCCTCTGCAAAAAAAGAAGTTAGACTGAATGAAGGAGAGAGGCTTTTCTCTGTATTACTCAGGAGATCAAAGATCTGTCTGGATGGCCAGATTGGACCATAAATTATATTGGGAAGTCTTCTTGCCTGAAGAAGAAGTCTTTCTAAATAGTACTGGAGATAATCCAGAGGGATCAGTAATTGTAGGCTGGTCTGAGAAACAATCAGTTCTCTCTGACGGCCCACAGCAAGCTAACAAAATGTTTTCTGTAAGCCTTCGCTTAGTCTGAAGAAGGTAACTCTCTTGAATACTGTAGAAATAGAGGCGTTTGTTAGAACTTTCCTACTAGCTCCTTCTTCCATTGTGGATCACCAACTAATTTTTCATTTTCTGAAAGTGACTATGTAAAGCAGTGGTGCAGCTTAAGCAAAAGACAATGAGAATCAGCTTTGAGATCTGCCACAAATCTCAGTGAGGTCATAATAAACGATGATCAAAAAAATAGGCAACTATTATGGACCCAAGTAACACTGCAAATTAACCATTGTGTCTACAGAAGAAATAGCTCTAATTGTCACACCAGCTCCTAAACATTAGATTTAGATTTCTGCTAAAATCCAATCCTTAAAAAAATATTTGAACTTTCTTTCTTCATATCTTGAAACACCAATGCAGCTGGGAAATTTTAACCATGATAACAGACTTGAAAAAGGATGGATTTTGAATGATTAAGCCAACATACTTTGTTGCTTGTGGAGAGAGAATGAAATGCTGCTTGGCTGCACTTTCCTCAGTTCCCCTCCCTTGAATGTGTCCTGGGTAGGAAAATTCTGTGCACAGTGTGTATGAGGCCATACTGACCATTTTATGCAACACACTAGCATCAGGTTTTAAAGTTCCTGTCTTGAGAAGTCCTAATCATATTCGAAAAGTGGGGGAAAAGTATCTGTTAGTTGAATAATCCCTCAAAGATAAGGAAGAATATATAAAAGAAGAAAAAAACCTGAAGAATTTTTTCCACACAAAGATGAATAAAAAAAAATCTTCAGCCTGGAGCAGTCAACATCCTCCTTCATTTTTATTTTGTTTTGTACCACAAAAGAATTGATAGAACCCTGGGAGAAGGATACTGGGTGTACTGTAGGAGCTGTGCTATACTTTCCTAAACTACAAAATAATTGTTAAAATGAAAAACTTGCAGCACTACTTCAATCACCAAGGTCATTCTCCAGCTCAGTAAATCTCTCAACAAAGCTACAAACTACAGGATTTTAGATTTCTGGGAAAAAAAATGAAATACAAGACTTCTAATTTTAAGCAAGTGGGGAAAAAAAGAAGGAAGTTGTAGTCTCTAGCAGGAGAATTGCAGGTAGCATAATTTACAGAGGAATGCAAAAGTCTGAACAGGAGAGTAAGTATGAGAATAAAATAATATCTAATAAAATTATATCTAAATGTATCAGTCCTGAACAACAACAGAGAACACTTCAGAAAGTCTTTTGGGTATCATTTCTCCAAAGGCCACAATGCAAAACCCTGACATATATTTTTATGCAGTCTTGTATATGAAATAGCTCCATCTGAGACAATGCAGAACTCCAGATGGAGTTGTAGAATATAGCTTGACTCTTGACAAGACTTCCTCCTATATATATGTGCACATGCATATGTTTGTGCCTAGTAAGTCTTTTCTATGTAACACACATCAAAATACTGGCAAAGAATTGTATCTAACAGTAAAATGAAGTGAGGGGAAAACATGAAATTCAAAGTTAATATAACTGCATTAGTGTCTATGAAGTCATACTAATTTGTGATATTTGCCTAAATTTAATTACAGCAGAAATGAATATAACACAAGGTCTAGTTCACTGAGAGCTCAATAACCAAGTGTTCAGTTATGTTAAACCTGCATATATCTAATTAAAATAGATTAATAGAGAAAAAGATGCAACCAATATCCCATTAATGTCTATGGCTAAAAACAGAATGCTAAATGTGTTTTGAACCCATGCTTAGGTGCCATAAGTATCAATTTACATAACGTAGGGACCTGCATTTTTCTTTATCACAATTCCCAACAACATTTTAAGCAATTTATTTCCAATTTAAGTGTCTAAGATTACTTCTGCTCTGGTCTCTATTAAGGAATGCCATGGAACTGAAGTAAAATGTACAGCTTTGAGTAGATATGGCTGTGGATGAAGGAAGAGCAGTCGCTGGGGACTTCCAGGCTGCAGAGTAATTTTGGAGGTATTGGTAGTCTGTGAACATGGGACAGGAGTGCTCCCTTGGCAGCAAAGAAGGTCAGCAATATCTGAGAGTGTATAAACAGCAGTAGAGTCAGTGGATGGAGGGAAGTAAATATTCCCCTTTACTTAACATTCTTTAGACCACAAATCATTAGATGTAGATTTTGCCTTAAGTGTTGGGATCCTCATAACAAGATCCTCATAACAAGAAAGATTCTGATAAATTGGAATGAGGTCAGTGGAGGGCCACCAGGATTTGCAGGCTTCAGGATTTTGCCTTGTGAGGAGAGGCTGACAGAACTGGCCTAGTCCAGCTTGGAGAAGAGATAGTTCCTGGAAGTCCCCAGTTGGGCCTGGGGATGGTTATTGAGAAGTCAGGCTCTTTACAGCTGTATGTACAGTTGCGCTTAGTGAGAGGCTGGGAGGAAATGGGCACAGTGTGAGAGACTTCAGAGAGCTCTTCAGACTGAATAAAACACAGACAAGAAAAAAAAAAAGACTGTTCATGAAAACAGTTGAGCAGCGGAACAATGTGCCTAGAAAGTTTGTATTGTCTATACCCCTGGAAGCTTTCAGTATCAGGCTGGAAAGTCTTGGAACAATATGATCTGATCTCTGAGCTGGTCCAGCTCTGAGCATGAGTTTGGATAAGAGGCTTCCTGAAGTCTCTTCCTCACTTGTATTGTCCTGTGATTTTAGAATGGCTTTCAATATGCATTCATGAGAATATGAGTAAAGGAAATATTTCCTACTACAGATTCTTATTAACACTAAGGGCCCTGGTCTGTGTTGTTGTGTGGTTTATTTTTTGGGTTATTTTCCCGCTGAGGAAAGCTCTGCCATTCAGGAAGCAAACCTTAGTAATAAAACTGACAAATTCAAGCATGAGTTCCTCAAACTGCATTAGAAATTATTAATTCATTAGTTTAAACAGACTCAAGTCTGAATCTTTCACCTTGAAAGAGTCTAATCTGAAATGATTCAGTGTATAGATCACCCAGTGTGATTCTGCCCTATTCCTGGATGAGTACATTAATCTTAGTCAGGCACGAATATTTACAGTCACAAAGCATAAACTTTCATTTTCAAAATATTTTGTAATTCTCTCTTAGCAGTCACTGTTCTGGTAAATTTTGCTGCAACTGGCTTAATTTATCATAACATTTGCAAAGAAGCAACACAAATGTAAACATTGAAAAATGAAACAGTTGAGAAATTTCATTAAGTCCCTAGGACTATTCACATTTAAGAAGCCAGATTTTCTGATTTCAGAAGTTTTAGCTGGTGTTCAATGATTGTTAACACATGCACATGGCAGGAAGCTCAAGGCTCACTGCTCTTCCGGCTCAGAAAGTCATAAGAGAGGATAGGTAGGAACTATACAGACAAATATTTTAGCAGCCTGCTTTTCCTGGCCTTATTATCATTTTTATAAGTTATATATATTAATTTAATATATTCTGTGTAATGTATATTACTGGAAGAAAAAGAAAAGAAAAATCTGATGATGAATGGCTTAGTCTTTTAAATGTGTCAGCTGTTAAAGACATCTCTGGATAAGATTAAATTACATAAAAAACCCCTTATCTGTATCCGCTATTCTTTCCAGTTTTCTTATACAGCCTTCCTTTTGATTCTAATAATCCCAATGATTTTAAGTCATCAAGGGTATAAGTTTATGTAATTTTCCTATAATAATTTAATCTTAAGGTTATTGAATATCTAGAAACTGTTACCATGGGGAAAGAAAAGTATTGCTAATTTCAAAGTAAAATAATTCAAGTACAACTTGAAAACATGAAGGGGCTACTCCAGAGAATTTCACATGGAGCAGAGTAATCCATTGCAATGAATATTTCAAAGTGGAGATTTAAGGCTACTGTTGTAAAAGATTCACATAACATTTAGAAAGCTTCAGTTCGCCTAAACTGCAAGTGTCACTCTTTCCTAAATGCAGTGTAGAGCCATGAACACTTCAGGATTTGGAAGTTTTCCTCTTTTGAGTAATCTGTTTGCCATTACACTCAAGCCACAAAAGACAATCTAAAAAGACAGGAAGCGTGAAAACAGATGTGCCAGCTATAAAATATAAAAAGAGGTGTGGGGAGGAAAAACAAGAGTGAGTTAAAAGCGGGTAAAAATGGCATAATATGTTTATCAAGTGTATTAAAAGATAGGGAAGGATCAGAGGAACAAACAGGTTAGGGACATGTCAGCATGGTTACTACCAGAGTTTTCATATGCCGCTTCTATATCTTATTAACACTTGACCCAGATGTCAATTTCTCTGCAGATGAATATAGTGTAGTGGGCTATTTAGAAGCTAATTACTGACCACAAATGGAAAGCAATTGAGTTTTTCATTTTTCAAAGTAACAAACTGAAGGCAAAGCTTTTGGTTGTAAAATCAGATCTATCAAAGTGAAGTAATCCATCCCACGGACTGACATTCAATGTGAAAGTCAGGCATTAAAGACAGAAAAGGTAAAGGGCTTGAAGGGCTGTTGCTGCCAAGCAGGATTCATTCCATGGTTGTCTCCTATAATTTACAGTACTCTGAGCCAGATTCTCTCCTCAACCTACATCCAGTTGGTGCAGAAGACATTAATTATCACTGGAAGTGAACTGTATATACTGAAGATATTTTAGTTCACAGCTTAAAACATAACCTAGGGCTGCCTCAGGGCTGCTCTAATTTAGAACAATTTCTTAAGACTCAAACAACTTAATTAGAGCCCCTTTCTGCTTCTCATCTTGATCAGGTATAAATAGTTGTGCCCATCCAAAGGAAAGAAGACAAACAACTTCTCTGGGCTAATCTTCATACCAGCAGGGCCAGCCCAAATTGGCTGTTTTCTCTGAAACTGATCAGATAGTCTGACAAAAGGGATAGAAAAACACTGAACCAAAAAATCTGAAGTACAAACATGGCCTGAATATAACCTAGGATTTTTGGTTTGTTTTCTGAAACCACGACCTGAGCTGAACCATCCAGTAGAATGGTCCAATATTTTTAAGAATAAACAAAAAAACTCCATGACATTCTTGGTCCCAGTAAATTCTGTTTTCCTCTTGGACTGGTGCTAAAAGATCTTACATCTGCTGTACGTAGGCAGCTTCCACTTTAGTCAGCATTTGGGAATCCCAGATGGCATAAGAAAGGACAAAACTTTTGTACAACATACTGCAATAATTTTGTGCAGAAGAACATTCCTAGGAGAGCTAGAACAACACTTCCATTTACTTGGGGACTTTTTCATCACAGTACTAAAATCCCTGAAAACATTCAAGCAGCAAGCAGGTGAAAACCACAGCTGTATAGCTCCATTGTTCAGCCCACAGCATGGCCCAGGAAGTGACTATTTAATCAATATGACCAGCAGCTCCAAAGAGCCTGATTGTTTTGGCTTCTTCTACGGAAAATGGTGAATAATTTTAAGACAAAAGTTGAGTCCAAAAAGTTGAGACAAAAAATTTCTTGTCCACTCTTAAAGCAGAATGAAAACCCATTCCACAGTCTTTACTAGGGAAGCAAAATCCTGAAAAAAGCCAGGAACTAGTACCATTATAATGTCTTGAGTTTTGGACAGAAATCTTAAGACCAACTTCTCTGAATTGCCAGTAAATCTTTGCTTCCAATGCACACTAAATATGAAATGCTATTCAATTAACATCTGCTGTCCTATGTCACCAGAATGAATGGCTAGAGAGGGGAGCACAGAGGAGCACTAGTGGAAAAGCAGACATTTAGGTAAAATAATTAATTATATTTTGTCTTAAATATCTTATAGGACATATATTACATCTTTTATACCTACAATAGAATCAGACATATAGATTGTAGGAAACTTCATTTCCTCACTCCACATTCCTCATTGTCTAATTACTACACGCTGTCATAGGTTAATTTTGACTTATGGAAAACATTTTTTTTTCAGACAACTATTGAAAATATTTGATTTCTTAGTGCTTTTCACCATTAAAGGAAAGTAGCCTTCAGCTTTGCTCAGATTTCATTCTTCCTTAGACCAAAAATGTATCTTTGAAATAAATTTTTTTTTGAAATAAATTATTCCATCCAGCTCCTGATTTTTGGAAGGTTTCTGGAAAATTACTGAACCTCTGCATTAAATTATACTCTAGAACTAATATCCTCTTACCGTCATGTTTTTCAGTATGGCTGGCAATGTCGTTAGACAGCTGCCAAAAACTTCTGCTGTTCAGTTTAGAGTGCCATGTAGACATGAGCATTTTTCCTCCGGTCATCTAATACCTTCATTGTGAGAGATCTGCCTGGATCTGTAAACTGAAGTGTACAGTTCCTTTAAATGCTTTCACTTGAGACCAGCAGAGTGTTGGAGGCAGCCAGCTCGATAGATGAGAGTCTCTAGAGAGGGCCTCCTGCTAAGCAAGGATTTGTGAGTAACCCAGGCCTTCAGCATTGCACATAAAGAGCAATCCTATGCTGTTATTTTATTTTAAAATGTACACAATGCAGTGGTAGACAGTTGCATACTTGGCTGTCCTATCTAGGATGTTGTTAGTCTTCCTGTTCAATGAGAAGCTGGTTTTTCCTCTCTTACATTGCACAATCATTTACATGAATGGTTCACTAACGAACTCCAGTGCAATTTGGTTCTCTATATACATAAAATATGTACATAAAAGGATGCAAAACGTTCTATCAACACCTCTACTATTTCCCCCAAGACCTTTTGCTTCACAGACCTAGGACAATATGAAATATGGAGGATGGGGTTTAATATTAATCAGATGTTGTGGATGCCATACTACTAGTTACCAGGATTTCAAAAAGGCGGCAAAAACCCCCCAAAAACCTATAGGAAAGCAGAAGTTAAGAAAGAAAAGACTATAAATTATAAAGTTGATGTCACAGTTCAGACGTTATTCTGCGATTCCAGGAGAATCCTGTTCAGCTGTTCAGGCATTCAGAAAATACTTCTGAAGCAACACAAGCTGGCATGGGACCTTGAAAATTTTGAAGGCACTTTTCTCTTCTGTATTTATTTTTTCTCATAAATGCTTCATTCAACCACATTGAGGAGGACTTTCCAAAGTTCAAATTTAATGTTCAGGGCCCAACACAGAGATAAAGTTTGACCTCCTAAATGTGCACCATACAATTAAAATTTTTCCTTCTATTGTCATCTAAACTGGTTTCTGCAATAATTGATTCTGAGCAACAGAATCTATTTGAAAGCTAAACTATATAAGGTAGAAAGCCTAATATCTTTGTGTTTAGGACTTCTACATTAATTTCCGTGGTAGTAGGGTAGCTAACAGTACACCTCAAACTAGCATTTTTATAGTAGTTTTGTGCTTAGCTTGTTTGGATTATCTTTGTAAATTTTACATTACCATTTCCAATTAAGAAAATTACAGCATTTTTCAACTAAATTCACTGAAAATATGAAAACAGTGAAATGTGAATGAAAACTGTGAAAAAATAAGGTTAGTTACTTTTGTTTTAGACTTCCACAGATGCAAGAAATTTTCACCCAATGCAAAACTCAATTATAAACTCTTTAAAACAAGTTGAAACATTGCAGAGCAGAATTCAAAATGACACAGGCTTTTAAGCAATGAAAATTCAGGAAAGAATGAAAGAATATTTGCCTAAAAGCTTGGGTGAGAGATGTTTCCCCATTATAAAAAGCATTGCTGAGATTTGTTTTGCATTTCATCACAATGAGCTCAGCATAACTACAAAGATTTGTAAACTTGTTACAGCTCTGACAGGAACACTAGCAAAGTAAATTACTTCATCAATAATGCCAGAAAAATAGAAACAAGGAAAAAATAGAAAACAGGAAAAAAAAAAAAAGAAAGGAAGACAAGCATGAAACTTCTAATGAGACTTCTAATGAAGTCTTTGGATACTTCTGGGTTTGGGGTTTTATCAATTTCACTAGTTGTACCCATGATGCCTGGATTTGAATTGTATTTTTGCCTCATAGCTGTCATGAGTGGCTTGGCTTATTTTTTTAAGGATAGGAACATCATGAGTTCTTTGCTAGAACAAGTGAAGAAGAGTGACAAAAGTCTACAAAGCTAAGGAAAAAGAAACTATAAAATTGTTAAAATGCAAGATAACTATCTTGCAAATTTACACTTTGCTACAGAAGACAGAAAAAATAATTCAGTGCAAAAAACATATTTTGAATATATACTTGCTTTGAGCTTAGCAAGAAATTTCATGGAAGGAGAGAAGATGATTAATGATGAATCTATAACAAAGAACTCTTTCCATATGTCAAAACAAACCTTTCCTAGAAATTTTTGTTATCATTCTGCAAGGGCAATGAGAGGTTATTCCTTCCTGTAATACAAGTCTATGGACCTGCCTCAGAGAAAGAGGGAAATATATATAAAGTGTCTGAAAGCAGATGATATTGATTTCTGAGAGCAACTGGAACTGGGTTCTGCTCCAAGAAATGTGTTACTCACAGAAAAATTCTCCATAAAAATTCACTTATTTATGCCAAAAGATCAGTAAACTTAAGGGCCAATCTCTTTGAACCTGCATGATGATCTGCATGTCATAAGTTTGGATAAACTTTTCACTCTCTTCTGTAAATTATATTTCAAGTTTTAAACTTGCAAGATGCTGGTAATGCTCCAGTTCCAATACACGCAACTTCCAAAATAAAACAACCTGGCATGAGTCATGATTTCTACAGAGTGTAAATTCAGAAATAAAAGATTAGAGAGCAGCTCTCCCAGGACCAATAGGCCTACAGAACCTCACAGGTTGCTTTTTCCAGATCTGAGTTCAAACACAGTATTTCAAGTGTTTCAAAGAATGTCTTTGACTTCTGTAAAGATAAAATTCACTTTCTTTTAAGTTCAGTCATCAAATTGCCGTGCATGTAAATGCTCTTTCCAAACATTTGAAGAGATACCAATTGAGTGCTTTTCAAGTACTTTTTTTGGGTCTTGTTAATACCTACTTGTCTGTTTTGCTGTCTTTTATATGCGGGCATGAATAGATGAACTAGAGAAGAGCCTGCAGTCAGTAGTGCTATGAAACATCATAGTTTTGTTCCTAATCCTCATTTAATACATGAGCTAACAGTAGAAGAAAAATTGACATTAAAGAATATGCTTATTAAGAGAAATACCACAAGCGAGTATTTTTACTGTTAACTGTCGGATAGAATTAAATACAGCTGGTTTTAAAAGCTTTGGTTTCATCACAGAGTCTTGTGTATCAGTGTTATCTCAAATTTGTCGTGCATTTCCATTTGCACAGTAGGAAACTGCAGTGCCTACACCATGTTTTGATGCAATTTAGGGCAATTAATCTTTCAAGGCTGATTTAGTTGGGATTGATGATGATTTCAGGCTAGCATGCTCTCCCCAGACAGTTCCAAGTATTGTCTCAGAGTTGGCCTCTCTAGAGATTTGGGAAGTCTTGATGCATGCATGTATTTTCACAACATTGCAGCTTTTCTAGGCAGAGATGATGGTTTGATGTGTGAAGACTGGAAGCCAGAACTTTGGTTCAGTGCTCTGAAGCTATTTTTGCACTCCTTACCCAATGAGTGTTGATGTTGTCTATGTTACCCACCCGTGCTCATGAGTTATATGGAGCTGTTGAGAAGATGAAGGGTCTCAGTAGCTACTACTCACAGAGAGAACACTTGATAAAACTTCATTTTGAACTATGCTCTTTCTACCTCTCATCTTACTGACATCCAGTGCAGGAGGAATTTGTGACAATGACTCGGGACAAAAACATGGTGCTCTACGTGACTGTCACATTTACCTTCCAATAATCTGTGTTTTGGTCACAATTCCATCATAACCCTAATCCTAACCAGTATTTCAAACTGAAGCATGTTGATGCTCTGTTATGAGGACATAAATTTCTAGTTTGTACAAAAGCTCACCTAAGTAGTCTAACTATGCAGGTGGAAAGTCTGACCTAGTAAAGGGTGTCTCAATGTTGACTGCATGTTTAAATGTGGAGCTGCAGGTTTGGAACTTCAGCTGGGCCTTGGCTGTGACACTGAAAGCAGTGTCATAGCACACAAACATCTTCCTAAACAAAGCTCAGGGAAGGGTCAGGCTGTCCACTGACAAATGATGAATTGTTAATGCTTTCATGATTGCAATCCTTTCAGTATGAGGGCAAGTTAATGTTATTCTACTTCTACCAAGCTCAAAATCATGCAACAGGCTCTTCATTAACGGGTATTCAGGTTTACAGAAAGAGCACTCTCTGATTAATTTATTATTGTGTTTATGATGATGTTGTTCTGTCTTTAAGGATTTTCAAATGTCCTTTTATTGAGGCATAATTTAGAGGGTTAGTTGAACTTAAAAGCTTTTGGAACTGTATTTTTCAGTGATACAGTGAGGTTATCTGTAAATGCTACCTTTTGTTTTGTTTTTGTGTTCAAAGGTTCATAATTACAAGGTTGGCAATTTCCAAAATATTATGGAAAAGTGAATTCTGTGCTGCAATCTTATGAACTCAATTGTAATTCCATAAAATTCAGTGTGAGATTATAATGTAGCCCAGACATCGATTCCTGAGAGATTAAAAAACCTGTCCAGAAGCTATCCATTCTTTAACAAGTAATAATGTTAAATGTGAAGATTGAGTCATTAATGTATGAGTAACTCATTCTGTGAAGTTTGTTACAAAACCATTTTCAGGTTATTATGATTTCCCCTTATTTAGAGGTATTAAACTGGGCAGATATCTATTGTATGAATGACTTGACAGAACGCATGGTTTGACTGGAATAATAAGACAAGGTAGATGTCATTAAAATTCTTCAGCTTTGTTCCTCAAGTTGTCTAAGTGGGGTGAAGAAGGGAGAAAACAGAGAGGCTTATTGATTAAACACTAATGCTAAAATTAAAACGAATAAATTAGTATTATTATTAATACTACTATTACTATTATTGCTCTTTAAATTTTTGGTTGCTACATGTTCAGGGAAAGCTGAACAGTAGTCAGCCTGTGATTTGAAACATATTGCTAACCTAAGTCTACTACTATTTGCATTAGTTGCCTGATCAAGACACTGAATTTTATCTTAAGATTGAGTCATAGGTTACAGGTGTTAAAAAGTGCAAGGAAACAAATTCTCATGATCAACTAAAGCAGTAGATCAATTCTGAACTAAGAGAACAAGGCTAAATTTTATTAGTTACTGCATGGCTGTAGCCCATCCCTAGACATATCAAAATCAAATCCTAAACCTAAATGAACCAAGCAGTCACTTGTTCCTGAGAACTGTAATAACTTTTTTGACTGTTCACTATGGATTTAGTCTCAGATGAATAATTTCTTAACCAGATCTCTGCTGACTACAAAAATATTATAGGCATCTTATTCACAAGCAGTTACATATATGTATAAATTAGACATTTTAATTTCATACTGTGTTCTACCTGAAATAATTTATATGGACTATCCACCTACTTCCTCAAAAGCAGTGGTTCCAAAATGTCAGCAGCTAAATTTTTCTTATACACAATCCTACCTCATGCCACAGACTGAAGGGTAGCTCAAAAAGCCAAAACCAAACAAAACAAAACTAAAGAAAACAAAACCCCACAAAATTATAAACAAAGTGAAAATTCCCTAAGTCCAAATAATACTGTCCTAAATTTAGCCCTGATATGGGTTTTAACCACAATATGAAAATGAATCTTAATCTCTTTGTATTCTTTGTCCCAAACTTCAGATTTAACTCTGCTACAACATAATGGAAGTGATGGAAAGTCACTTACCATACTACTTCCCTTTCATGTTAAAGCCCTAAAGTTTAGTTTAGTTAGTGAACATTTCTAAACTCAGAATTTACTGAATCTCAGAACTCTCTACATTTCAGAATCCTAACCAAATTTTAACTCTTGCAATCACACCATCATTAGAAACCTAATATTGTATATGTGTTAGAATCCAGGGAAAACACTCTGGAAATATCCAGAAGTCATATTACTCTAGAGCCTAAAGGAACCAGCCATAAGCCTAGGTTGATTAATGTGTCTAGATCCTAAAATAACAGGAGCTGCTCAGACCTTCCATATCCTGAATAGTGAATGCTACATATACTTTACTTCCAAAGAAGTTCCCCAAAATTTTATATCCTAATATAGTTATAGTATATAATTATAGTATTGGATTTATTTCTAGAGAAATTATCAAATTTTAAGACCTTTAAGAGTGTTAGGTTAGCAAACCTACCTACGCTATAGCTAAGCACTCCCTCAGTTCAGGATTACTGAATCCTTAATTGAGAGACCTTAGTTTTTCCAAAAGAAATCATATCAGATTTGCCTTTTCCCCTGCAGAATCAGATGTAAGAGTCAGGAAGAAAACTTCTGGAAACCCAGCAGTTCATGTTCCCTGGCATTTCCAGGCAAACCCTGTATCTAGACCTAACCCTAATCCTGTTTATGTCGCTTGTTCACTTGCACCAAAGTCAAGGAGAGAGAAGAACCTTCAAAGAGGTTACTGATAAAATCTGCCTGCTCCTGTCAGCACCCTGCAGATAACCCCGCTGCCATGTGCTGGCACAGGCCACTCGTGTGTAGAAAAGGTTTGAAGATATAAACCAGCTTCATGTATCTCAAGAACTCCCTCTTGTACTCTTCCTTAGTCATCGATCTGCTTCTCTGTGGAGAATACCCTACAGTACTTCCCTTGTTTGCCACAGCTCTATTAGCAAGGCAACACTTATCAATAAAATAAAAGCAGCTGTAAAAAAGAAGAGGAATAAGTTTCAAATAAAATAAATAAGCAGTGGATTCAAACAGCAAGGAATATTTAGTCTAGACACTAAAAAACTTTTTCGTGTTTTGAATAGCTAATTAGCAAAATGGATTCTTGAGGTGATGCTGTTGTCTCTCTGAAAAATTGGCAAGTTTCTATGCAGGAAAACAACAGGATCATGAAAAGGAGATCTCATAGTTCCTCTTGACTTGGTTTCCTGTGATTTTTACTCAAATAACAGAGTCAGGTGATGTGAAAGAGAACTGCTGTAGCCAAACATAAATCTATCTGTCCCGTGAGACTGAGGAGAAGACCAGCTCTAGATTCCTGCAGTGAGCAGTGCTGTGTGCCAGATAAATTTCATGTCTGAATAATCCAGTAATCCAGATGTTTTCTTTTTAAGTATCAAGAATAAAATTTTTCTAACACTTTTTCCACTGCATTTTTATTTTGGGTCTATGCCTGGCATTACTTAGATACCAATCAGATTCAAACTATGAAATGCTTTAAAGGCATGAAATTTGTATCTTCTCTAGCATAACTAATGCACTTCTTGAGGATGCTCCTATCTATTTGTTCACATTCTTTAAATGAGAAATGTGAGTTTCAATTAACAACCAAACAATTCTATTACCCAGTTCTCTCACTAAAATAGATACTTTGATATCTTCCAGAGTATGCTCTGCAAGACTTTACAGAGTCCAGACAAGCATTAGAGCTTACAGTAAATCAAGTAATCAAGTCTGTTTTGTCAAACCAAGTATCCGGGTGGGAGTAGCAAACAGCATGAAGCTGTCCCACTGAAATATAGAAAAAGAAAATGGCTAGAAGAAACTTAAAAAAAAAGAAAGAAAAGAAAGAAAAAAATGGTAGAGCATAGTTTAAACAAAAGTTTCAAAACTATTTTAGGAGCTGAAGGAAAAAAAAACCAGCCAGCAAATGTCTAGATGATTTATCAAAGCCGTAAGATATAATGTTCTTTAGTGCTTAATGTTGTGACTACTACATAATGCACTGCCTGATTGCAGAATTCCTTGCAATTAATAAAAGTGTTATTTCTTTCTTGTGCACTGTACTGATGTGGGAAAGAACAGTTAGCAGGAGTCATTTTCTAAGGGGTCTAATCAATATAAAATTAGTCTTGCTTAAGTTTCAGTGGTCAAATTCTGCTTATAAGAATAATTTTCCTAATTAGCTTGAGACATACTTCTCTTCCTGCTGAAATGAAAAGGGAGTTTTATTGTTTGTTTATTTTCCTGTGGATTCTCTTCTAACACTAGGTGAGGTGTCAACCACTGTCCATTATCCTTTTTGTACATCTCTTAGTTTCACAGCCACCCTACTTTGTTCTCCATGGAGTTGGCAGATCTATTCCCACTGCCAAAACCACAGCTCAGTGAAGGAGGGCTGGAATGAGTCAAATTTTGATTTACAAGAGGTTAAGAGCCGCAAATCAAAGCACTCCTTCTTCATTCCCAAGGGTGATATAGATTTCAGTTCTGCTGAATTTTGGATTTTCTTTCTTTTCTCATTCTCTCCCCCATCCCACAGTGGGCCAGGGAAGATCTGTAATCAGCTGTGGGGGCTTGTTTGCCAGGTGGGGTTAAAACATGACACTATGGAAGCTTGCACTAGATCCAGCTTTGCTGAATTAAGTAAAAAGGAGCTGAAGGCCAAATCAGAAATGCCAACAAGTGGTAACAACAATTTAACCTCCTGAAGGAAATGAAAAAATTATTTGACTGTGGTGCTGTTTTTCCTTTGAAACGGATCAGGACCTGATGAAACGGAAAATGGAAAAAAAAAAAAATCCATGGCTTAATGAACCTTATGTGTGTAACTGTACAATTCACTATACTGGTAATAAAAAAAAAGCATTGCTATATTATCATATAACCATGATAGCATAGTGTTATCTCATCCTTGATGAAGAGTACAGTGGCACAACATAAATTCTCTATCCTCTAGATACCCATAGCACTCATGACCTGTCACTCACATTATTCTTGCTCTTTAAAATCTGTTTTCAAGTTCAGAATATTCTGTGATTCTGTTGTAAGATGTGTCACTGTCAGATGTCACAAAAGGACGTCAGAAGTCTTGTATGTCCCTACCTGCTGGAAATTTAGGCAAATTATAGGTTTAAATGCTGTTTCAGCTTCTCTAAAATACTGATGTAGGGATGCCTCATAACTTTACATTTTTCAAATTATCCCTTGGAAATGCAATAGCATTTGTAACATTGTTCTGAAACCAACAACTTGGAGGAATAACAACAGTTCGGTATCTCAGTTCTCAAGTGGCACTTCACACTTCCCAGGAAGGGCTGTTTAGCACTCTAGAAATACGAGCAAGTATGTTCTTTTTCATTTAAACAGACTCTGCTCATGTCCTTTAACAGGCAAACTGTTTGCCTTTCAAAGAAAACATTTGGTTAGATGCAACCACAAGATGTGTTTCTTTGATCACTATAAATAGCAGAGTTTATACGATGTGATTTAAGCTTTAGCACAGCTAGAAAGATGTCATAGTGCAGCACATTCTTTGGGAATATTTTTAGTTGAGTTTTCTCTAATATTCCTGGAAAATCAAACCCAAAGTCTGAAATTTCATCACCATTGGGAGGACTCCAGGTCTGCACACGCATCTCAGGCCAGTTACTGCTGTAAAGCATTGGTGGCAGAACATAACTAATGAGTTTTAGCCTGAAGGCACCTATGCTTCTTTAGCAAAAAATTGGTTGCCTGGTGGAGCATGTTCTTCACACAGTCAGGGTTACAGTGGGTGCTAAGCTGTGGTCAGGAAGGGGTTTTTTTCTGGTCAGATACACGGAGAGCTATTTAGAGGGATAGCTAGGAGGAAAGGCTATCTTTCTAGTCTCTGCTCTGCTCTGCTCTGCTTGTGAGACCTTTGTTGAGACCTTGTGAGGCCTCAACTTTTGAGACCTTATTTTGAAAAGTCCTTATTCTGCTTTCTGTTCAATAAAAAAATACACAAGTACCCCCAGATGATACATGTATATATGTTCAGGTAATGTGAATAGCATGTTAAGCAAGGTATGTTCATTTGCATGCTTTCTTTACCCTCAAAATAACAAAACATGTAGGAGCAGGTTGTCAAAGCAGAATACATGCAGGAAATAAAGGGAATTGTTGCTAAAAATTCTGGGGACATTTCACTGAGTTTGCTTTCCTTATACCTGCAAACCACACAGTTTTCTTCACATTTAGCTCACTCACAAATATTTATGTGAGCAAATATTCATGAATAAATCTAAATTGACAGCAGACTTCAGTTAAAGAAAATAAAGAACTCTGTGTTCCCAAAACTTATCTCAGCAGGAAATGAGGGCAAGATATGGAGACAACATGTGTGATTAAACCCGTGGTGCCAATAGGGAACCCTGATGAAAAGCATACAGTAAGTACTGGATTGCAGACAAAGTTTTATGTCCTGATAATGCCCATCACACACCATGTGCACACGTACAGCATGCTCCCCTCCTGAGCAGCTAACTATCTAACAAGCATACTTCATCAGAGTGTTCAGAAAAACTGAACACATATTTCAACACATTCACTGATGGTTTGTGAACTAAAAATGGCTACACTTGTCCTCTATGTTATTTTCAGTGAAACATTCACTAAATTCTTGTAAGGTTGCAGACCTCATCTGTCTTCTGCCAATGCAAAGGAAATGTAGACCATGCAACTGAAAATGTTGTTTGCAAGGTACACCTTGGATTTCATTTTGTATGTTACTAAACAGTCTTTATTGAGAGACTGGAAGTATTTTTATTGTATTCACCACAGTACCTTGCAGCAAATGCTCATCTTTTCTCTACAACATTTTCCAGTTTCAGCAGGGACATAATTAGGCAGCATTACTAAAGAAGATAAGATATCCCTTGCTAGGCATTTGTCTGGTGACATTAATTATAAATAAACACATTTTCATTTCATTTCAAGGAATGTTGTTTTAAGAAAGATGCATATATATTGCTATTAAATTTCAGCCTGAATAGTCATGATCTCTAGTTATTCAGATTGTTTGGGATGTATTATTTCCAATTTAGCAAATATTGTGCTGCAAGAGGATGAGGTTTGGAAAAGAGCTGTCTAAAAATAGAACTGCTGATTCCACAATGGTCGTTACTTTACCCTCAGGCTTTATGCCTAGCTGAACAGCAGTGCTTGCTGAGGTGCTGAAGCAATAACCTCATTGAATGTTCTCTGCTATTTCGGGTTTATCACTTCAGCATCTATACAGACTCCAGCTTTGAAATCTGCCTCTCCTAAACTGCACATATAACAGCAAAAAGCTACATTCTGTGCTAATTGTATGTTTAAATAATTTCAGGATATAATGAAGAGTAAATAGATGCAGGAGCACATCTACAATAGACAAAATGGTTATGAAGAAGCTGTTTGTAATGGAAGGGACTCTTTTCTGAACTACTGTGTTTGCGTTTCTGTGAGTCAGTGTTTTTTTCTCTGGATTTTCAAAATATACTCGGTGTTATGCTCTGGTACCTTCCACAGACTGTATTTAAAGCACCATAACCATAAATCATATGCTACTCGATACCCACAGGCACGATCAGTTATAATTCAATTGGTTAGCCTTGCTGAATGCTGCAAGGGTCTCAACCACCCAGCTGAGGTGAGGTTTAACCATCTGCTTCAAAAGAGTAGCAGCAGAAAAAAACTAACAGAGCTGACACGCAAGTGTCTCAAGGAGAAAAGAAGCCTTGGGCTGCTAAATGTCAGAACTACTTACTTCTCAGCCCACCACAGTGCCGAGTCAGCTGTGCAGTTTGAGGATAAATGACCCACTGAGCCTAAATACAAGTGCTTTGGCAATTGGCTATGGCTGAAAGGAGGGTATTTTAATCTACCATGTTTCTTCCTTTATCAAACCCATTACACCATCTGAAGCATCGTAGCTTTGTTTCCAAATTAACAACATATAAACATATGAGCAAGACAGAATAGCTGCAAAGTGCCGGTAGTCCCTTAACTGCACTTCATTTGCCAGCAAATATATGGCAGAGCAGATGCACGGGTGGCTTTGTGAGAGAGTCAAAATGTCTGCTGTGCTCCCTTCCAACCTCCCTGCAAAGGTGCTAACAAACACTAAACACTGCTTTAATTTTTTGCTGTTTCCCCTCCACACTGAGCGCAGACTTTCATAACAGAGTGATTTGCAGGTTAGTTTGAAGCCTAGGATTCTTTCACCAACAGCCCCCAAACAGAAGTTAACCTACACACGGGATCTCGCTTCTAAAAATCCTGCTCCATCATTACTGCTACTTGTTTCTGCTTTCAAGAAAGCTAGTGCCTAACATAAATAACGGAACAGATCTTCCTTCAACCCAGGAGCACCTTCCTTACAAGGATCCATGTATTTTTTGCATCACATGAAGGAGAAAATTAAAATCAGTATTCCCTTTAAAAAGCAAAGCAAAAATAGACTGCACAAGTTAAAGAGAGGACAGGAAAAGAGGGTAAAGCTTTCAGATGCTTCTCTGTGAGGCCCAGGGCTTGGGAGGCTTTGATGTGGGCTCCGTAGATTCTACAGATCTAGACTGGGTAGCAATCCCAGTGGAGTCCACTTGTTTAGGCGTCCAGTGAACCAGTCCCCAGACATCAGCAGAAAAATTCCTAAACTAATCCACATGACAACAATTTTCCAGAAAGAGATCCTGCAGAGATAATTTTAGATCCTAGCAGTGGTGTTGACAGAGCTGCTACAAAAGGCTCCAGGGGCACTTGCTCTTTCCACCCATGGGGAGACAGACAGGAGTTATTTTCAGGCATGGAACTCTGATGAACCCCATTGGTATCCATCAGCTAGGTACACTTCTTGTTTCATGCACAATGACACCCTACTGACTCACTTAGAGGTTCTGAATTTCAGCTTCCCTCTTAGTAAACTCTCCTTTTGAAGTGTGGTGGAGAGACAGACTTGCTGCACCTTACAATAATGTAATTGATGTTATTTAGAGAAAGAAAACTTCATAATATTTTTTCCTATGCTCTCGTAAATTCTTGAATATTTTTTTGTCAATTAATAGTAGTGATTTTTTTTTATCTTGTACACATATTATTTCTAGTAGTAGAGGTTAATAGTAGTGATTTTTTTAATCTTGTACATATATTATTTCTAGTAGTAGATACTGTGGAGAGATGCCAGGATTCCAACACAGCCCTAGTTCACTCTAACTATGAACAAAAAGTATTTGGCATCCTACTCTCTACATCCATGTTCTCATACTCAAAATTACTTCTTTTTAGATGAAAATTTCAGCAGATATCTGCCTATTCAAGCAAGATAAACAAAAATCTTCAGAGTGCATCATTTTCTTCACACTTTTAGAGCACCTAGAACCCAACCATCTCATCAGGCTCTTCCAAATGATGCTCAATTATAGCAATGGATCTATAAGACTGCATTGAGACCAACACAACCAGTGCTTGTAGAAGACTGCTGATGTTCATAGGTGGCTGGTCCTTCAACAGCAATTTTGCCTTTATATGTTGACTACATGCTTTCTGTGAATGCTGGTGGAGTGGTGACTACTTCTCACAGCCAAGGAGGAAGATCAAAACCTGAATTTGAAAGTTATTTGAATTAAGGAATGAAAGCCAAAACCATGCAAAATTATTCAATTAAAATTCTGAACTCCGGTTGTCTTGATTCAAGTTCAATATTCACTTATAAGCACAGTTCATAAATAATTTAAACACAAAAATTATTGTATATTACGTTACTTATGCACAGTATAAGAGCAAAATTTACAAGCAAGTCTCAAATAAAAGTGCTGGTTTAGAGATATGTGACATTTCTGCTATATTTTTTATGACTGAAAGAGATTTGACTCCATCATACTTAGATTTTGCATAGCTATTACACCCACTGTATTGTTATTTGTTTAATATAAGCAATTCAAATCCATCATCAAAATATTTCAGTTCTCTAAACCATTCCCTGAGCTTAGAGACTGAGTTGGTGTATGGCAGAATGGAACTCTAAAATACTGCTGAAGTAAGTTTTTTAATTAATTCAAGATATAACTCAAAGAAAGTACAACTGTGATGACTGTGCCTTTTTGTCTGAACCCCAAGCAGTAATCACAGGAAATATGTCACCTCTCCTAAGGTTTCTTTTGATCTGAGCCCATCCTATTTCCTTTCTAGTAATTTTACCCTCACCTTTGTGAAAATATGTGGTTTGTGCATTATCTCTACTTCTGGATTGTTTGTACTATCTACCTGAGAAATTTGGTCACTATAAAAGCAATAAAAAAAGATTGGCACTGCAGGATGTGTCTTAGTTGTCTACGAAACAGCCCAGATGATCCAGAATTCTGAACAGAGGGAATTCTCTTATTCACAATGACAAAATTAAGAACCCAAAGTTCATTTTCTACAACACAATCCCATGACCACATCTACACTTTTTCTAGCTGTCACTTTGTATTAATAAGCATTTCCTTATCCAGATTTCTGAAGTATTCGCTCACTCTGATCAAGAGCATAAAAAGTTCTTATCATTTATTTAGTAATAGCCCTTGTATGTTAATCAAGTGCTACACACTTTCTATTGGCAACCAAATACAAAGAATTCAAGGTTCACCTGAGATATGTGCATCAGACCAAATAATTTTCTCCCATAAGGAACACATAACAAAGTGCTGCATAAGTAGCAAATTTAAGTTCGCATACAAACTAAATACTTAAATCCCTGTAATTTAATAATAATGGAGAATTCTGGTATCTTGAAAAAGTATTTTTTGTCTAAATTAGATATATAGTACTCCTTTTATTAAAGCAGAATAGAGAAATGAATTTTCTGTGTTTTAAACCTATTTACTTGCAATATTAATCTATAGAGAAAAAGGGATACAATTTTACCTGAATTACAGATTTCATATACAAAAGACTATGCACTAAAGTTCTGATTCCACCTGGAATCTCAGAATGTAACAGCTCCAAATCAATAAACACCACCAAGTATTAGTTAAGAAGGATGATCATTAACGCAGTCTGTTTACTGTCTGAACAGGAGATGGCTCCAGATAGCCATACCCAAGGGGCAGTAGCATTTTCTAAGTGCAGTTTTGCATTATCATGAAGTTGTAAATGATGAGAAATCTTGCAGAGAAGATGCAACACAATCTCAAAAAGCACATGGATATAAAAAGAGAGGTTTGTCTCCAGATCCAGATCACTTGAGTTGCGAGCAGTGTCCAGAACTAAGGAAGTTAAAAAGAAGTAGTGATCCCCTGAAGCCTGTTTGTTTCTAAATTTGGTAACTGTGTTACTATCAGGGTTAAAGAAAGTGCATATTCAGTTTACATTAAGTGGTTGTCTGACTTTGAAAGTGATTGCAGAGAACTACCAAATTAAATGGCATTCCATCCATAGCAGGGTGATGATCTCAAAACCTGGAGTACTGTGTATCTTGCTTTTTCAAAATGAACAGATTTTAAACACTGTTACATCTAGTCTATTTTAACAGAGCTAGCAAATTAAAAAAAAAAAAAATGGGAGAAAAGTTTAAATCAAGAACTTCCCACTTTACCTACAAAAAACTTATTTTGGGGAAAAAAAAGGCACCATAACTGTTCCAGCACATGCTTATGGCTTCCAGAAGTGGAAGAACTCCTCCACTTCCACGGATCCAGCAGGTGTGCTGAAAATACCCATTTTCCTTGGGATGCCTCACAATTTTCATAAAACAATGGCAGCAGCTTTGGTGATTTTTTAGGAGTTCAGGTCAGACATATCAGCATATGGATCCTGTGTATCTCATTGAGGGCCTTGGACCCCATCAGGCCAAAATCCTTTTGCAGATGTGGGTATACAGAGATGGCTGCTACTGTGGCAGAGAAAGGAGCTCCATTCTTTAGTGCCCTCCACTATCATCTTAACAATCAGGAGAAGCAGAGCAGGGCTGTCCTAATGAGACCTTCCTTTGTATATTTTTATAGCACCTGTTTTGACAGCACATACGACAATGAGACAAGGGAAGGATAAACAAAAAGAGATTCAATTTCTGACTTGAAACCAGGCTTTGGGTATGGAAAAGAGTGGAATGGATGTGGAAATGGGCTGTAGTCATTAAGCTGTGGAATTAGCAATTTGTTTAGCTCTCACAAAGCCCATGACAAAACAGTTATTGGCTTAATGCAAATGTTGTAGCCCCAAGTAACACACAACAATACTCCGAAGTCTCTTTATTATGGGAAAAAAATGCTGTGCTGAAAAAGCAAAATCCTTAATACCACTTCCAGAAAAAAATGTCTTTGCAATGCCTAACACTAGTTAATTTAGAAAATAACTCCAGCTGTGCTGTCTCTGTTCCCCAGTCAGCTGACATCCCTTTTCAGCTTGTTGACGTGTTATCTTGTGCCTGAAAACATTGCTTTTTTTCCCCCTGTTCCATTTCCTTGAGATTTATATTCAAAATGCAAATATATGGAAAACAGCATATATATTGTTTACAGTAAGCAGCGAGAAGCCTTCATTGGTTTACTTTTTGAACAAGTAGGGAAAGTTGATCAGTCTACAGTTAGACAAGAAACTGAGTTCAGAGTTCAGCTCTCATGCAATTTTCTGTTTCATTTCCATGCTCGCCTGTAAATCATTTAACATAGAGCACATTGGCTCTGCATCATATTTCACTGCATGGAATACAAAGAATAATCACTGCTTGGATGAGAAGCCAGAGTAGCAAGGATGCAAGTGAAGAATAGCTGGAAAAGGGTTAGTTCAGGTCAAAGAGCTGTTCCACCAGCTAGCACACAGCATCTGAGTCAACTGCTGACACAGAGAAATTTGGAAGATAAACAGGGGCCTCATATAGAAACAGGGAAAGAAAATGAGTTTAAAAAAGGCCACCAGGAAACTCTATAAGTATTCTGCCATCAAAAAATGATTCTCTAGCATATTGGAAAGGATCATACTAAATTACTTTTTCAGTGAGGCAGAGTAGATGAAATTTTCAGTAGTTCTCTGCAAAAATGAAAGAAGAACCTGAAAAAAAGATACTGTAGGGAACTCGGTGTCTATGGAAGCAAGAAGTTATTCAAACAACATAAGTTACCAATTTATGAAGACCCTTCACCATAGCTACCATACCACAGGGTAAACTATAACCTATGGGCGTGCACAGGTATACATATACATAGGTATAGAATATCGATGTGTAGTGTAGTATACCTATGTATAGTTTACTTGTATACAGACATCTATAGAGAAGATAATAAACTTGCATTATTTCTCCTCTGGGAAACTGGGGCATGGCACATGTTTTAGAACAGAAATCACATATAGAAAATGAATCCAAATGAAAAGCTGAGGAAGCTATGAAAGAAATATATATTAAAAAAAAAAGATGAGTTACAATAAATTTTTGTGTCTATTCTACATGACTTACAAGAAAAAATTAAATAGAGAAGTAAAAATGACATTATTTTAAGACAGTCTCAGGATTTTATAAAAGATGTCTAATATTTTTGCCTTAAATTTTCTTTATTTGAAAAATTATTTCTCTTTGGAGCACTCAGGTAATAATTCAAGCTTCTTGTTGAGTAACAACAATATAGTAAATATAATTTAGGAAAAAAAATAGAACACTGAAAGTTCCAATGTGATCCTCCAATGTCAATTAAAGAAAAAAAAGTTACATTCACAGTATCTGTGGCATTTGGTGATCTCCCAAGTTTCTTCACCTCCTACAACAAGAAATAAGTGACATCCTGAATGTGAAAGGCATTACGCTTAAAAGAGAAAACTCTTCTTGTTCTTCATCCTAAGGTCTTGGTGGAAACCTCCATAGTTCCATCTCATCTGATTCCTTCCTCCCAGTCAAAGGGAACACGATGGATTTACTCACAGGAACTGTCACCCTGGTGCTGTGAACTGCCCAGGGATGACGCCTGTTCTGGAGAAGAACTCCTCCAGCACTGTGGAACTCCTTCCCTGAAAAAATACATCTTTACTCTTGACTCCCACACAATTTTCCTTTTCCTCATACGCCAAGCTTAAAAGCAGAAACTCATAACCAAATTGGCATCAAAACAACTATTCCCCCAGAATGTTACATACCACACGCTCTCGTGCCAAAATGAGAATACAACTTGAGAGGAAAATTGTTGAAACATTGCAGGCCTGACTCTAATTGTGCTGATCTTATGGAAACAATGTCCCGCTAAGACACTGTGCCTGCACAGCACATCCCATGCTGTGCGTTCCAGGCAGCTTTTCTTGAGCCAAAGGAAGGAAATTTGCACAGGACTATTTCATACAGCATGCACAGCTCTTTCTAGCAAACACACTCGCTGCAATGCAGGGTGCTTTTGCAGTGCTCAATTCAGCTTGTTGAAGGGTTTCCAACCCACCAATGGCCAGGGTGTGAAAGACACAACATGCACTGGAATTCTTTTCTGCTTTAAGGGTAAATGTGCTTCTTATGCTAGACTTATGTCCTAGGAAAGTGACTAAATGGCTTCCAGGTATTGAAAACATCCAATTTTTGTTTGTCTCTCAAAGTCACAGTGACACAGCTGGTTCTCCGTACAAGGTTTATGAATTATGAACTCACAAACCTGAATGGGAAAGAAAGCCACGAGCAGAAAAAAAAATGAATCCACATACTGAATATTTACCTAAATCAGCTAAGGTGCTTGACATGAGAATCATTGATTTTAAGACTTGGGAAATGAAGGACAATAGTTGAATACATTAATGTAGAAACAGATAGAGAACAATATCTATTGTATTGCTATTTTTATTCTTATTTTTCAAGGCAGTTCTGTTTCCTGATTCTG
Source organism: Bombycilla garrulus (assembly GCA_013400315.1). Classification (NCBI taxonomy): domain Eukaryota; kingdom Metazoa; phylum Chordata; class Aves; order Passeriformes; family Bombycillidae; genus Bombycilla; species Bombycilla garrulus. The sequence goes on along the minus strand of VXBU01002509.1, from coordinate 414,290 downwards.
TTTTAGAAAAGAAAATCCAAAGCTGGAGCACTGGTACCCAAAATCTGGAGCAGACTACAGTCGTCTCTGTAGTTGCTCTCAGTACAGATAAAGCAGGGATTTTTCCACCACATTTTGCTGCAAGGATGCCACCAAGACAGCAGGAAATATACCTCAATACAAATTAACAAGGCCTATTATTTTGCCATTTATCATAAATGTGTCTCTGACAACACAAAGCATATATTTCATTTCACATAAAAAGCAGCTTTACTGCAAGGCCCAACATAGTGCACCTCCTGCAGTTAGCAACAAAAAACTTTCAAACATTTTCTCAGATACCATTGATATTTCAAAAAAATTCAAAATTTTACTAATTGCAATCCCATTGGGTGGCTTTTGCCTGAAGAAAAAGACACAGAAATCCTTGCTCCAATACCAGCATCACCACCAGTTTCTATTGACATCACTAAGTGCCCTGAGACCTTCAATATTCACAGATTAGCTGAAGTCATTAGTCACAGTAGATCATATTCTTGCTGTTAGTCATTGATTTTCTATTTACGCTTAATGGCAAATTTAGCACTTACCAAAGCTGCCAAATTAACAGCATTGACTAGAAAACTGAAGCAACTTCAAGAATGAAAAAAAAAAGTAACACAGACCAAATTTTTCCACATTGTCAATATTTGCTCCTTGGAGCACATCTGAAGAGAAAGGATCTTCTACATTACTACTCAGTTCACTTTGGTCTCTGTAGAGACAGCCCAGAAAAGTGCTAAAATATGGCAAGGTTTCAAAACCCTGCAAAGATTCCTTAGTCATACTCCCATTTAATTTCCCTGATAAAATTCCATTAGCTGGTTTGGTTTTTTCTCCAAAAAGAATTCACATCTTATTAGAAGGACTTCTTTACTCTGAATATGCCTGATGCCATTGTCTCTAGCCAAATTACTAGAATATGGAAGAGTACAGGATATAACTTATTATAAAGCTTTTTTATTTGTGGGTGAGACTGAATTTGTGGCTTTATATAATAATCAACCACAAAGACAGCTCAAACCTTTAGGTAAAAAAGGACTTATTTCACATTTTAAAAAACTCAAACTTTACAGTTCTCAATTCTCTGAAACTGCAGAATATCAAACAAAATAAATTTAAAAAGTGGATCAGAAATTGTACTGGTAATATTTATATTTTTTTCCTAAAAAGTTATTTAATAAAGCTATGATAAATCTTGGCTTTGAAAAAAAGTAAAATCAAAACTTTTCTCTGGCGTACTATAATTTTAAACATGATATAAAAAAGTTTACTTTAAAAAAATAATAAACTCAAGCTGGGAAGAATATCAAAGAGCTGGAATAAATATGCTGCCTACAAAGACCTCCACTTTTATGAGGGAAGTCTTGTGAAAGAAAGAAAATAACTTTCTCTACCCCCACCTTCCCCTCCTAAGACCTTGTCTGCTTTTACTAGGAATAAGCAGCCTGATAAATTTTGAATTTTCACTTGCTAGGGTAGGAGTGGGACTTTTAGCCAGGGAAAATTACATAATAAACTCACAGTCTGGCATTATTAGCAAACAAAAAATGCCATTCTATTAATGAAGCTTGGAAGATCTGAGGAGTATAAAATCTAGCATCTACTGCTGAAAGCAATCTTGCCAGCAAAAGGCAATATTTTTCTTAATGAATATTTTATCCAGAAGGCTCTTACCTCTCAAATTCTTGCAGCTGAAAACCTAAACAACTGAGGACAAAGTCAAAATATAGAACAACAACAATAAAACTCCCAACCCTTCCCCAAACCTTTTTCAAAATTCCCAAATCTTAAATAAATGAAATGAGAACTTGTCAGAAATCATTAGTCTCTGCTGACTTTAGCAGAGTGTACTAACTAAATGCAAATACTATCAAAATGTAAGAAAGAATTTCAACTTTCTTTTTCACAGAACAGAGAGAACTGACAGGGCCTCAGTTACTGTTTTCAGCTCCAAAGCACAACCCAGATGTTCTGGAGCGTATTAAGAAATATCAGTTACTTCTATCTACTTCTCAGGAGCGACCTTGGTTTTTTCCTTTTTCCTCACCCACCAACCCTCCCATTTCCTGTGATACCTTTCAGCTGCATTTTTTAATCCTCATTTGTATTTTTTATTAGAATTTTTTATAAAATGCTTTGCAGAGTGGGTCAGTTAGGGCTTGTAGACTGTTTTCTGCAGGCCACTGAAGTCTAAGTGATCGCTGTATGGGTTTGTGCATTTGCAAGAACAGGAGTCCTCTCTCGGTGACACAAGTGGTCCCAACAAGACTTATTGGGAGAAGATAAAGAGGTAAAAGGGAAATTCTCCAGCATTACCCTGCTAGGAGTCATATGTGGAATAAAATAACTGGAAGAGCAACACACAGATCTGTCAAGTATCTTGTCTCTGACTGATTGCCGGGCATCGTGTATTCCTTGGCCTTTGCCTGCTCCTCCCATTTTGATTCAGCACCTGCTTTTCTTACAACCTGTACCTGACCAAAAATCCCTCTTCGTACTCACGAAAATTTCTTTTTGCTCTAATTTTTTACTTTTACTTAAATGCTGTCATTGGTCATCTGGGATGATTTGGGGCTCTTTTTGTTCTACTCTATGCAGTTCCAATTCTAAACCCTATAAAATTGGGAGTAAATGCAATTAAATGTTGGTACAAATTCCCCATAGTAGAGAAAACAGAAGCCTGATATTCCAACATATTTCTCCTACACTGGTAATAAACCCACTGACTCTGGCTGTAGTCATACTATCACAAATGAGAGACATTAAGACCATTTTTAAAATCCTATAAATATTACAAACCTTTTTACAGGCTTTTTTTCCATACAAATCACATCCTTGAACCAAGCAGATTTATTCCCATGAATACAAGATTATGTAGAAGAAATAATAAAAGGACACAAATAACTGTAATAAATAAAATGCTGATGATAATTGATATTAATGTATTGTTCTAGAGCATGGCTATTTAAAAATCAACAAAGCTACAATTTGAGTATAGCCTTAGAAAACAAGTAAAGAAATATAGACATTAAAATATTCTATTATTCACTCCTGTGCAATTTTCTGAAAATCACACAACACAATGTTTACATAGATCTTTTGTTTTCAGCGGAAAATGACCTCTTAGAGCCACTCAACTATATTTTTCAGTACTACCATGTGCTAGTGGATACAGAAGTAGATCTGCTTGAAAGTAGGAGATACACATTTGATGATTTACTGGAAGTCACTGTGCTGCATAAAACACTTCTAATCTGGCATGACTAATCATTTGACAGTGTTTATGTTCGGGGAGAAGAGCTACATCTCTTTGGACGTTCACCCTGATAGCCTCTATGTAGGCAAAGATTTTGCAGGAGGGTAATTTACTAGCTCTCAATCCTGAGATGACCAGCACGGATGGTGATTATTTGGTGGTAATCAAGGGACCCTCTCCATACAGCTGCATCCTTTGGCAGTGCTAGGATAGACAAGACATAAATATCTAAGAAAGGAGGATTAACCAATCTCACTCTGCTAGTGAGAGAGTGAAGCATAGATCAGCGAGATGACTTCACACACATAAGCGAAAGCAAAAAGTAAAGCCAGAGCTTTCAAAATCCTCAAGTCTTTTACTGATTTAACTTACTAATTCAGCTTTCCCTTATTTTCTTTTAACTTACCTTCATAGCTGTTATTTCCCACTGTTATCCCACCACATCAAGTGTGTCTCTCTCAGCCTGAAAGTTACACAAGAAAGCAAAACGTCATCATGTACCTCACTTTCCAAAACCCTTTAAAATGTCATTGATTTGTTGTTAGTGGTGTTTTGAAAATGCTGCATTCTCTTTTTGGAATGATTTTTTAATACAAACAGGGTAATTTATGAGTACAGCCAGTTAAATTCTTAACTACATCAGGTTTTATGTATGAGTTTCCATCATGATGAACTAGGAGTTTAATAATACAGCTGTCAGAGCAGCTAAAGTTAGGAGAACTTTAAAAGCTGTCTTTCAAAAAATGGTATCTTAAATCTTATGAAGGATAAAGCACGGAAAAAAAAATTGATGGAAAATAATCCATAGATCTTTGGCCCTAGCCATTAATCTCCTTTTCCTCTAAATTGCCTCTGATTTAAATGGAGGTACGAGTGATGGGAGAAAAAAAATCTGTGTCTGCTACACAGTTCTGAAAGAAAAATTTCCAGTTCAATTCAAGCGTTGGCCTATTACTCTAAGCCCCTTAACAAGGATGAACAAGCCCCCTTGAAGCATTCTTTTTCCCTTCTCTTCTCCTTTCCACTTTGAGGGAGAAATTACAACCTCTGCTTGGGACATGTTTAATTTTACTCATACAAGTACTGTAGATGATGTAACATAAATATTACTGCTTCACTAATTACCATGATCAGACAAATGCATCAAGTGCCATAGAGAAAGCAATTACATAAAAAATTAACCAGACAGAGAATCACAGACTCATAGAATCAAAGAACCATCTAGGCTGAAAAAGACCTTTAAAATCATTGACTCTGACCATTAATGTAGCACCGCCAAGTTTACCACTAAACCACATCTGCATGTCTTTAATACTTCCAGGGATGTTGACTGAATCACTTCCCTGGGGAGTTTGTACTTGACAGCTCTTTTAGTGAAGAAATTTTTTCTGGTATCCAACCTAAACCTCTCCTGACACAACTTGAAGCCATTTCCTCTTGCTCTGTCACTTGTTACTTGGGAGAGGAGTCTGACCCCCACCTCTCTACAGCCTCCTTTCAGGAACAATAAGGTCCCTTTTGAGCCTGCTCTTCTCCAGACTAAATCCCCTCATCTCCCTCAGCTGCTCCTCACAGGACTTGTGCTCCAGACCCTTCCCCAGCTTTGTTGCCCTTCTCCAGCTCCACCTCCTCAGTGTCTTTCTTACAGTGAGTGCCCCAGGAAATGAAGACAGGATTTAAGGAGTGGCCTCACCAGTGCCAGCACAGAGGGACAAGCTCTGCCCTGGTCCTGCCAGCACAGCCCAGGTGCCATTGGCCTTCTTGGCCACATTCACGTTCAGCTGGCTGTTGACCAGCGCCCCAAGGTGCTGTTATGTCTGACAGCTTTCCAGCCACCCAGCCTGGAGTGCTGTAGGGCTTTCCCCCAGCCTGTAGCACTGCCTGGGGTTGTTGTGTCCAGGATCTGGACCTTGGTGTGGTTGAACGTCACACCACTGGCCTCAGCCCATTGATCCAGCCTGTCCAGATCCCTCTTCAGAGCCTTCTGGCCCCCCTGCATATCAACACTCCAATCCTTTGTGTCATCTACAGAGTGAGGCTGCTCTCAATTCCCTTATCCAGATCATTGATGGATATATCTCCATTCACTGCAACTCTCTGGGCTTGGTTATCCAGCCATTTTTTTTTGCCAAGGAACAGTTCACCTATCCAAGCCATGAGCAGTCAGTTTTTCCAGGAGAATTTTGTTGGAAATGGCATCAAGGGATTTACTAAAGTCCCAGCAGACGCATCCACAGCCTTTCCTTGCAAACAAAGTAGGAAAAATGTTTTTTCTCAAGCTGTTGGTTACCCATAACTAAGAAGAACTAATCAAATATTTCAACTGCTTTCAAAAATAGAAGTGGTTCTACATTTTGCCAGAATATATTCTATGTACAGAATATAACATACTTTCAGGTTAGCTTAATTTCAGTAAAAACATTAACCTGGTTTTGATTTCTGCTGTGTTGTGTCCAGTGGAGCTGACATACTGACAACTCTTGCAGTGCTGAGGTCTGCAGGGAAGTACAGTGACCTCTGGTCAGACTCAGCACAGCTGTAAATTGAGAGAGTTGTGATTATTGTTGCTTTAGGTGGGCTGTGCATGCAGAGGCTGTGGCTTCTATAGCGCAGTGAGTGCAGTGTTTGCTGAGGGCTGCACCAGAGTCAGTCCAGCCTGTCCAGAAGGAGAGGATCCACTCTTTCTCTTTGAGCACTTTTTGAGCTACTTATGAGCTACATCCTCCCAGGTGGATTAGAGTGGAGAGGAGCACAGTACATGAAGTGCTGAAACAATTTTTCTGTGCAGCTTTGTGTGTTATTGTCTTGGCTAGCACATGCGGTATCCACATGGAGTTCACACAGAGTGTACAGTCAAGGTTGCATGTTTTCCCTTCCATTGCAGCACATGTGGTGATACACTTGATTTCAATTGCCCTGCTCATCATTCAGTACAATTGCACTGAATACAGATTCCTAGAACTAAGTAACTAATGAGTTAAATAAATAAATTAATAAAACCTGTTGTATCTTAATTTATACTCTACTCATATCTTAATTTATACTCTACTCACAGAATTACATCTTTTTACGATAGTTCAACACTTGGACTCTATGATCTTAGAGGACTTTTCCAACCTTAATGATTCTAAATTTCTATAATTCTATGACTTTTTGAAAGCTAGATGCTTAGATAAGGTAAGGATGTAGTTTTGTGCAAGATTCAGGCAGACAGGCTTTCTCAGATTGATTAATGTTCTTAATAACTGTTAATTCTTTCCTCTCTATCTAAATTGGGGTTCTCGGCATCTTTAATGTTTCTTAGAAACAGCTTTGTCGCACAAGTAGGTTTTTAGTTTTTTTTAAAAAAATCATATTATTTTTATAAGGGAAACATGAAACCAAATAATATTCTTGCTGTGGCAGATTCTTGATGCTCATTTTTAGATGGCAAAATCTTCCCATTAGAGTTTTGAAGTCACTTGAGCAAATTTATTAAAAACCTTTTCTTAGCAAAGGTGGAGCCCAGCAGGATTTTACCATGCTTCATACTTTTTCTGAATTCAGAGTTTACTATTTACATCAAAATTTATGCTGAATGTATGGGACTCTCATAATTTTTTTTTTTCTCAGCCATTTCTTTGCCTTTTCAGTAATTTCTTCATTTTATAAGTTGTAATATAGATTGATTGTTATTTTGGGAACAGAATTATACTCCTCCAATGCATCCCCTCTGAGTCAGTCTGTGGAGGAGAAATTCATTCTATCTCCATGCAGTGTAAATAAATTGTATGCTAAAGAGATCAGCCTTTTTAAATATCATCATGTGTTTTTTATTTTATTCATCTTCATCTTTCCAAGCTCAATAAGCAAACTGTAATGAGTCAGACTAGAAAAGAGAAAAAACAAACAAACACAGAGAAGTGCAGTATTACCTCTGCTTTCCAAACCATTAGGCATTTTAAATTAGATTATGACAATATAATCTCTCAGCTAATATTTAGTTTTCCCTTACCAATTGCCACTGTGAAGTATATTTAATATAGACCATAACTAGAGGGAAGTTGAACAAGATTACTTTAGGTCCATAGTTCTGCAGAAAATACTGTCATCCACATTTAACAGTTTCTGGGTCAGCAGTTAAACTTCCAGCCAAGTTCTAAATCAATCCTGATTCTTGAATCAAGCTTAAATCTTGATTTATCATTGGACAGCACTGATAATGAAATCACTGATCCTTCAAGCATCCTTTTCCTGTATACACTCTAATAAAACTTCAGCCCCCAACCATGTCACAGCTCTCAAAATCCCAATCAATATTGTCCTACGATCCCTCTCCAGCAGCAGCCCTGCTCCTGGGTCCCCACATCCTCTTCTTCCAATGCCCTACCTCAAAGCTTCTTCATGAGTTCCTTCAGCCATTTCAGAATGTTTCAGAAAGCAGCAGAAAATCTCAGACAAAAGGCAACAGACAAGCCACGGGAAGGCAAAGAGGAGGAACCTTCATTGTTCAGGGAAGGAAGAAAAGAGAGTGAATCCAATTCCACCTGCTGAAGAATGCCACAAAACAGCAGACATTAGGAGAACCAGAGGGCTCTTTGTCAGGTCATAAGCCAGTGGGATAGGGATAGATCAGAAGAGCTCTCCCTCAGAAACAAACTTCATATATTCTGAAATCCTTCTCTGGAAAAAATCCCATCACTGAAACTAGAACCGAGGAGTTGATAACCTAAATGTCCGTATAGCACCAAAAGCCTTTGAGAAAATCAAACATGCTACAAGACACATCCAGAAAACAATAACAAATTTTTATGCTTGCTCTAAGCAAAGTTCTTTTGCTGTAGGGCAAAGCTTTGTAGGAAGGGCTTTGGCTTTACACCTGCCTGTGGAAATAAACACTTTGCAAACCCCTGAGAAGCATGTGTGTCCTTTGGCTGATGGAAATATGAGGTGTGAGAAGCTGCCAGAAGCTTGTGCCAAATCCAGCAGAGCCAATTCCAGACGGCTCTATAAGATGGACATGCTGCTGGCCAAGGCCAGGCCAATTAGAGGTGGTGGAAAAGCCTCTGTGATAACATATTTAAGAAGAAGGAAAAAAAAGTTATTGCACAAATGTAATTGTGGCCAGAGAAGAGCAGGTGAGAATATGTGAGAGGAACAACTCTGCAGACATCAAGGATGGTGAGGAAGGAAGGGCAGGAAATGCTCCAAATGCCGGAGCTGAGATTCCCCTGCAGCCTGTGGTGCAGACCATGGTGCAGCAGCTGAGCCCCTGCAGCCCGTGGATGATCACAGGGATGCAGAGATCCACCTGCAGCTTGTGGAGAAGCCCCACGCTGGGGCAGGTGGGTGCCTTGGAGGAGGCTGTGAACCTGTGGAAGGCCCGTGCTGAAACAGGCTCCTGGGCAGGAACCTGCAGAGAGAGGAGCCCGTACTGGAGACAGGTTTGCTGGCAGGACTTGTGCCCCCATGGGACACCCACGCTGGATCAGCCTGTCCTTGCACACCATAGAAGAGTGCACCCTGTGGGGGAGTGACCCAGCCTGCAGAGGACCTTTGACCATGGGATGGACTCCTGTCCAGACAGGTTAGATATCAGAAAAAGGTTCTTCACCCAGAGGGTGGTTTGGCACTGGAACAGGATCCCCAGGGAAGTGGTCACCAACCTGACAGAGTTCGGGAAGGGTTTGAACAACACTCAGGCACATAGTGTGACTCTTGGGGTATCCTTTCCAGGGCTAAGGATTGAACCACAGCTACAATTTTTTTTTTTTTTTTTTTTTGGCTATAGGGACCCTTGCTTCCCTCATCTATCTTTGCTATCCATCCATCATGAGTGTTTTGTTTTTAGATTTTGCTTTTCTGATATTTGGCCTGAAAGGCATATTCCATTTTCTCTTCACACAGCTTAATTTCCTTCCACTCTAAATCTCTAAATTGCTATGTACAAAATACATTACATTGAATACATGCTGCTATAGAGGCTGAGAATAAATGGTTTGGCACCTGGTAGATGCTGAGTTGCCAAGCTACCACTCCAGATATTTGCAGTCTCATTGTGGAAATGCTAGTAGCATTCATCCTTTGCTCACATACACTATAGAGTTATAGGAAATAAACAATCATAAGGAATAGAAAATACTACGGTTTAAGAAGATGATGTGAAAAAAAAAAAAAAAGAAAAAGATAAAAAAACTCCTGGAAAAACCTCCTGAATTATCTCCTTCAATGCTAGTGCCCTTAATTAAATCCTCACCAGCTCTGCACTAACTCCAGTGTAAAATTACAATCCGTGATCTTTTCATTGGGTTTTCTAAAGTCTCCCATTCACCAATTTCAGTTCTCTTTGTAGATAAAGAGAGGCTGAGAGAATTAGGTTTGTTTAGGCTAGAAAAGAGAAGGTTTCAGGGTGACCTAATCCCAGCCTTCCTGCACCTGAAGAAGGAGAGGGACTTTTTACAAGACAAGGGGGAATGGCTTAAAACTGAAAGACAGGAGATGTGCATTAGATATGATGGAAATATTCTTTACTGTGAGTGTGGGGATACACTGGAACATGTTACCCAGAGAATGTGTGGATGTCCCATCCCTGGAGGTGTCGGAGGCCAAGCTAGATGTAGTTTTGAGAACCCTGGTCCAGTGAAAGGTGTCCCTGACACCGGCAGCAAGTTGGAACTAGTTGATCTTTGAGATGCCTCCCTTAAACAAAACCATTCTGTGATTCTATTATTTTTCAAGTGGGCATTTCTGTATCTCCTGCTGGTAATGTGTCAGTTCTTCTGCGTCTCCATCACTGTCTTCCTCTTAGAGACACTTTTGTTAGTGGTAACTATCTCTATTAGTCCTAAAGTCACGGAGTCAAAAATAATGACACTGATAATACTTCTCCTTAATCCACTTTTCTGAGATGGTCACTGTATGGTGATTGAGATATTAAATGTATAAAATATATAAAAAAAATATTAACGTGTACTAGACATCTCTTTTTGCCTCAATGGGTTTATAATTTGTGGTAACCTATTAAATTCATTAAATTATGCTTTTCCTTGTATTTGCTCTTCACAGTCTAACAAATATGTTCTAGAAATTTAAACTCTGTTATGTTTGGCAACTTCAGTACATTTTGGGGGGATTTTTTAAACTGAAACTCATGTATCTAAGGTTGAAACTATGTAACAAGTTCCTAACCTGAAATGAGTAAATATAACATCTCTAGCACAATTTATTAAAACTGAACCTCTTTTTAGATCTCTCTCCACCTTCTGTTATTTCACTCAGAAATTATTGTTTCAGAAATAATTTGGAGCAACAATACAAGTTGGGGATTATTTTATTTCTGAAGTTGTTTATTATTAAATAGCAGCCACATTTTAAAATTTGCTTTTCCAGCAAAATTATGTAATCAGATGATAGCAATTGAAGTGGGACTGAGGAAAGAATAAGAAAATGTATGGAAAGCGTAGGAATAGATGTGGTAGAAATATTATCATCAGTCTTGCAAGAACTATTTTTTTTGTATTTATATTTTCTTGGGTGGGATTTAATTTTGTATTTGACATTGACTGTTTTCCTCATGCAGCACTCTAACACCTTGATGTCCTTTGTCTTGATTGCTTGAATTAATTGTGGTATTAATTGTTTCTTTGGGCTTTGCTTGGACTGTTTTCTGTATGCATTTGCCTTGGGTATGTTTGTTTAATTCTTGCTGTTCTTATTTTATCTTTAATTATTTCAGTGTTCCTCTTTCCACTCCAAGTTGCACAATGCTTTTTGAAGTAGCAAAGAAGTAGGTCAGGAGGGAATAATTCTGTTCTTCAGGAAATGGTGACATTTTGCTTTTTTTTCCATTATGAAATGGAACTAAAATAACTTATAAAACATATTTTCAAAAACATAATTAGAAACATTTGGGGGAATCATATTACTTTGTTACAAAAAAATCTAAATATTTAATTATTTAAAAAATTGAAAAACACATGACTTGTATTAAAATAGAAGATATTTAAAAGTTTGGAAATAAATTATTCAAAGCTTCCACAAATTTCAAAATGGTCCAAATTTCTACATGAAAAAATGTGCCAAAAGAATTTACAAATATGTTACGTTATTTTTCTAATAATTTTGTTGAGATTCAGTACTCTCCACACCAATACAAAGCAGCCAATTCAAAAAGAACCACTATGACTTCTGTCTGTTAGAGAAACCTTTCTGCTTTCCCTTTGCACCCCACTCACCTGCTTCCCCATTTTCTTCTGAACAGCACTGAACAGCAATGCTTTCTTCTCTTTGCTCAGGTTTCTGGCAGCCCCTCTCCTGGAGGCTCCTGTTCATGGCTGATATCAACTTACAGAGCTCCGACCTGTTTTAGAGCTTCACTTCGAGCTGGCTTTCTAGCCTACCTTTGAATTGCCAGCATCTGTTATGGCTTTGTCACAGCCAAAATGCAGAACTGTCCCCATCTGGAACAACTAACAGCCATGCTTTACACTACCCCACTTTTGGCATGTGACTTCCCTGGCTCCAGCTGGTCTTTTTCTGCCCTCAGTCTCTGTAATTTCCATTTGTTCTCTTTCTGTCAGGGATTCAATAGGTCCGTAGGTCTTTGACGTATTTTATTCCCCTCATAGACCCATTTCTGTGAATACAAATTCAACTGCTATCCTGATACTGATGCATCCTACATAACATCCTTCTATCCAAATAAAAACATCCATTTTTCTTGGTTTGTCTCCCCATTTCTGTCAGTCCAATACATCCCAAACATTTTCTTTTCCAAGTTTTCTCTGCCACTGGGCTTTTTGCTAAGCACTACCCTTACTGCTGTACCAGTTTATAATTAGATATTGACTTTGATTCACTAAACGTGTGAAGCCCTACAGAAGTTTATAACTATGTCTTCCTGATAGTTTTCAGCCAAGATTAGTAAGGGCACATCTTCTGGACACAACCATTCTTCAGTAATTCATCCTGCATTTTGATTTCTGCAGCATCCTGAAATTGGGACCAAGCTAGAACTGCTTGAGAATTGTACAGGGTAAGCAGGAAGAAATTGGACTGCAACAAAGGACCCAAGGGGAAAGGGCGAGTAAAGGCTTAATTTATCAGTACTCAGAGGAAGAAGCAAATACTGTATACCTGCTAGAGTGCATACTGTCTGGAGTTTGACCTGGAACCTGGGATTCCTATTTGCCATGATTTTGTCCACCATTAAACAACAATATGGTCTTTTGGTGGTTAAATATTGTTGCTACCAGTTACTTTAACTTCTCAAATGGCAGAAATTCACATTACTCTAAATACTTCTACTCTGCTGGTGAAATACATGACATTCAGAGTCAACATAAGATGATGTTTTTCTTTTTACAGTGTGCCTAGGAAACACCAGAAGACAGTTTTTCTACAGAGAAAATTTAAGTCAGGAGGCATATATCTGTTCAATGAAATGGGTTAAGTAGAAAAGTAGGCGAATGGTTTACAGGAAGATAAAACACCAGGTGAAAACACACTCAACCCTTTAAACACTTCTCCTACCACAGCTGAATTCTCGTTGCACCAAGACTTTGCAAAGCACCCTTCAAGGGAAAAAAATTAAAGAAAAATTCATAATGTCTCCCAGGGACATGAAATATCTGCTCTGAGGTTGGATTGGGGTTTTATATTTAAGGTGACTGCCACATGCCATATTCCTACATAATTTCTTGCAGAGGCTGTGAGTGACGGCAGTACTGTATCAATTAAAAATTGAAAAATTGCACTTTCTGTAAAGTTCCTCTGCCTAGAGTCTGAACTGCAGAAGTGCTTAGTATGTGTGAGTTGTGTTCGTGCCAATGGAAGCTGTGCTTCACATTTTAATAGCATGAGTACTCCCTGCATATTTAAAGGAAAAAATTTGGGACCAGTTACTTTTCAAGCTAACTTTTGTGCCTGTAGTTTAGATGCCTTCCATTTGCACATAGAACAGCAACAGCACACTCTCATCTCAGAAAGATCTTGAGAAGATTCGGTCACTGACACGCACCTGATTGAGGGAGGCCCCAGCTGAGAGCTTGTGAAGGAGATCCAGGCCCAGCTACTACTGACACACTGGCTTCAGTTACTCTGAGGGTCTTCAGGGCAAGCTCAAAGGGCTTGAACACCATGATTCCTAAGTGATGTTTGCCAACGTTGAGCACACTTATCTCATAATTATGTCTTCAAAACACATTTTGAAAATTAAGTAAGGTCTAGAAATGATGGGGTGAACATAAAAATATTAAATGATTAGTCATTAAATGGGAATTACCAAGTTTGTGCACAGGAGGAGATGGACATTTTGTGGAAGAAAACAGCATTTGAACATATCCGAATGTATATGTGAAATAAAATTAATGATGGGTGATGAGGCAGCTTTTCTTATGACACTTCTTAACTGACAAGCATTTGACCATATAGTTTCAGTAGTGTTATTCTAATGAATATTCTGTACATACTCCTGATTTCTGTTGATTTCAGCTGATTTCTGACTGGTTCTTCTCATCAATTTCTCATTGGTCTCCACTACATGATAATATATGCTGCAGTAATGCTGATTCCTAATTACTAGTGAATAAAACCTGTAAAATATTTAGTGCAGAGGAAGTATGGCACATTTCAAGGAGTCAGCACAGTCAGCTCAGATCACTTCTTGTACAAAAGTTAAGCTCAAAAGCTGTGTTGTAGCTCAGAATCTCTGAAGCATGACAGACCATTCTCCATGCTTTCTAGTGACACCTTTTGGTGATAAACCCATGGTCTGTGACCTGACAGAATGCACAGACTCATTCCTGTCTTTTCTCTGTTGACATATTTTCCCCAGCAATGAGTCTATTTAAAGACCCTTTTAGTGGCTGAAGAAGAAAACAAAATAGAAAAATCAATGTATAATATAAATAAGTGTTGAACAGAGTATGCAGTAGCAGTGCAAAGTATAAGTAATCAGGATAAACTCTGGAAGTAAACCCTGTTTGTAGGCTTGCATTAATGACCTTGTCTCACAGCTAGTATTACATCTGGCAAAGGTCAAACATGAAAAGTTATCTTTAGAATTAAGACTTCAAATTTCAGAAAAAAATTTAGCGTCAAACTGGCCAAGGTACACTGAAATACATGAGCCCAGGAGGTACACTCCTGCAGTGATCACATGGACAACTGAGGTTTGAAATAAAATATTCCAAAGTCAATTTTTAAGAAAAAGAATATTCAATATAGCAGCACTACCATAAAATCCTTGCTTGGCCAGATAGAAATGAGTCTTTTATATGCTTTATTTAATAAGATACACATCTGTAATTCAGCTGTAATCTGATTGTTGCAGTTTAATTCTCTTAATTTTAGCCAGTGTGACACAATGACTACGAAGGTGTACTGGATTAATGTTTTAGGAGACATTACTCATTTGCATATTTGTTAATTCTTATGTCTCTTGATTCATAGATATTTTACCGATGACAGACTATGGGACTGTTGTGATCATCTAGATGGATTTCTTGCAGAACATAAACAGTAAGCCAAATAATTAATGTCTCAAATCACTAAACTCTGTTTGAGGTACAACTTACAGAGCAAGTACTTTGCTATATTCCTTCTTCTTCTCACTTGTACAAGTTCTTGTTGCATCCCTTGCTTTTTCCTCTGAAAAAAAAATATGTCTATTTTAATCTGAAAACTCCTAGCAAAAACTCTTTTTCTTAAATCACTCACACACCTCACTCATTAGATACTGCATATGACAGTCACAGATATGTTTATTTTTTGAGCCCCTGCCCTGTACCACTTCTGACCAGTTACTGGCACAGCAATGACAATCTTGCTCCTGTTCTGTAGATAGACACGTTACACACAAAGACTGTGACTCTGTGATACAGTTTGGCATATCTACAGGAGGCAAGGATGCAATGGAGAGTTTTCATGACCTGACTTGAACAGTTTTTCTAAGTGCTCTTGTTGCTGCCACAGCCACAGAAATCTTGCCAAAGGGGGAGACTTCAGGGACTTAATGTTACAGAAGTCTTTATGTTCCTTTCTGACTAGAACAGGTGAATGGCTGACATCCTTTTGTGCAGGCATGCAGGAGTGCTTCCAGGGAGCCAGGAATACTTGTTGATATAGACCAGAGTTAATAAGAATAAGAAAGTGGATCTATGCCCATCCTTTTCTTGTACATGAGCACCTTCTAAGGCACCAGCAGCAGCCAGTCTCTATAAAGAGATTTAATTGGGATGCACAAATAACGGCCTGGAAATATGTTTCTCTTTAAATACAGAAGAGCCAGATCTTCTGGGAAGGAGAGAAGAAAGCTGGTGGGAAGTGGAAGAGACCCTTCAAGTAAGCATTTTAAGGGAAAAATTTCCCATAGTCTTCCTTGGACCTATCTGGTCTCCTCTGTATCTCGAGGCCTATCTTTTCTTTCTTCCCAAGGCCTAGTTGTTCATTGTCCTTCACAGAACACAAGCCCCCTGACTCCACTCTGCAACAGCCACAGCAGAATCCCAATCTGTCCCAAGCTCCTGAAGAGCCATTGCTCTGGCTCCAGCCTCTGGACCTGCTCTTCAAAAGGTGGATCCAGATTTGTCCTTCCAAAATATTTCACTGAACCCAAGAGCCAAGAATTGAGATCAAGACCGCTTCCTATCAAAATATGCAAGTCATTCTTCTGCATTAAGCAATGAAAAGTAACCTGGAGACTGGAGGAGCACAGCAGCAGCCCTGTGATCTCTAAAGAAAGCTGTATATAAAACTACTGTCCATCCCTTGAAGGAGAAATGTTGCATGTCCCCTTACTCTTGGTGCAACAGAACCAAAGAGAATATTGTTGAGCTGAAGACACCATAATATAAGCTAGTTCCTCCAAAAGTCTATATTTACTGTATGCAATACATATTTGCATATATATTTATATGAATAGTGTGTATATATGTATCATACTTTCTGCATGTACTACATTTTAAACTACTATATGGTTTTAATATTTAACAAAATACGATTTTTCATCCTATGTCCAAACCACTCTGGTCTTCTCTTTTATGTGTCAAATGGTGTTTATGCATTCCTAATGAATGCTCTGTGAAGAATGCAACAAGAATTACAGCTGCTTTCAACTATAGATACCCTGAGTGAAGTGTATTGAGCTGCACTTTTCCCTGACTGTCAGAGCACTGCAGTGTTGCAGAGGAAAAGACAGGATTTACCCATGAAAATCAGATGTTATGGCAGCAGAAGAAATGATAATGTGCATAATTAACAAAAGATATCTCTCACACTTTTATCTCATGATTTTACACATAGGGAGATTTTATGTTACAGTCATGTATAACATCTGCAAATAGCACAACAAGTTTGTATGAACAGTGCTGATACTGAATTTATTGTAAGCTGGGCATGCTGAAATGAACAGCTTGAGTGTTTCAAGAAATTACAGTAAATGGCTTCTGCCTTCTCCTCATTAGTAATTTTTTAACTTTTCTTGCATGTTTTTTATTCATTACTTTGTACTTATTGAGAATTTTCATCAGACGCTCTCAAAGTTCTGAGACTGAATATGCCTAAGAGAGGAAAACTATACTGGTTTTTAATAAACTACAACTGAGACTGAGTTAATGGCCAAATCAGTGAAAAAGTAGAGAGTTATTCCCAGTGGGCATCTAAGCTGAGTGCATCTGGGTTCAGCTACAACCACCTGCCTGGAGTTATTTTAAAGGGTACATTAAGGGTATTTTAAAGGTGCTACATTGATGACTTTTCTGATTTGAGTTATCCCTCTCTAAAGAGCTTTCTAAAACGCAGTCCAAGTCAGCTTAGCTGAAGGATGTTATGCTTAGAATAAACAAACTAAGGAAACTCATATTTAGGTGTAATTTCAACCACCTTTAGAAGTACTATTATGCCTCCTGAAATATATGTATATATATATA
>VXBU01002509.1:266757-389990 GCA_013400315.1 Bombycilla garrulus | reverse complement strand
TTTGATAAGGAATTAATAAACTGCCTTGAGAACACCAACAAACGACTCCAGACTCCTTCAGCAGCATGGGCCGGAAACCTGGACTTTCCTACATATTGCGGGGTCTCCTGGGGTTAAGGAGATCCCCGCACCTCTCCTAGGAGGACAGGCTGAGAGAGGTGAGGTTGCTCAGTCTGGCAAACAGAAGGCTCCAAGGAGTCTTTACCGTACCTTCCAGGACCTAAAGGGGAAGTACAAGAAATCTGGAAAGGGACTTCACAGGGGTGACAAGGTAATGCTTTGAACTGAAACAGAGTAGGTTTAGATTAGATCTTTAGAGGAAATACTATGAGAGTGGTGAGGCACTGGAACAGGTTGTCCAGAGAGGCTGTAGATGCCTTATCCCTGGAAGTGTTCAAGGTCAGGTTGAATGGGGCTCTGTGCACCAAATCGAGGGGGTGGCATCCCTGTCTTTGGAAGGAGGTGGGGTTTGAACCGGATGATCTTTGAAATCCTTTCCCACCCAAACCGTTCTATGATTTAAAACATTATATAAAAAGGAGTGTATGGAAAAGAAAAAAAAATATCACAGATAGTTTTGGCCATGGTCTCGTCTGCTTGGGTATTAAAAGAAGAATTGCAGTGAATATTAAAAGTCTAAAAGTCTTACGGACTTGTATTTTCTCAGCATGAGTTATTGAAAAATAATACAACTTTCAATAAAAGTGTTATTTTTTTTTTAATAACCTTAATGCCCACCTTCATTCTGACATTTATTGTAAGTTTTAAGGAATAAAATGCCAAGCACATTCTTCAGTTAGTAACAACTGATTCCTTGATGAGAAAATTCTTGGTGTTTAAAGCATCTGCCAAACATCTTCACCCTAGACTCTCTCTTGCTAATACACTACTATTGGGCGTGTGCCTGTGTGTAAGCATCTCTCTGTCTATCCAGACGCAGATTACAGTGTATATCTTGGCATTTAAAATTTTATCAGTCCATGTGTTTCACATGAAATCCAAGAAATTACATGCCTCAGAAAACTTCATAAAGAAGAGGTATTTGACATGACTGTTGTGACTTCTTGAGCATATCCAACAATTGACTACACCACTTAATTTTCTTCCCATCTATTAATGTTATATTTGATATATTCCACACCATACCCATTCCTTTGACACCAGTAGAAATTATAAGGGTAAATTTAGTGAGAGCAAATTTAAGTACTTACAGGTAAAGATATAGCTTGGCAACAGAATTTACAACATAAAACCCAGGAAGTAGGTTGCACTATTCATCCCACTTAACCTATTATTTTCTTACTCTACTGAGGCAAAAAAGTGCACCTTTTTAGTCAGAAAATAACTCTCCTTCAGGTTTATTATTCTTTTTTGCATTTTGTTTTTTTTTTCTTCTTTCCCTGCTAACTTATAGTCTAGGCTCTAGTATTTTAATCTATTATTTTCTAAGGCAATTTAGGATTTCTAGTTACTAAAGAGATTATATACTCCATATACCTAACAATATGATTTTCAGCTGAAGGTAGGAGAATTCAGTCTGTTCACTTATATGGACTCTGGATCAAGACCTTAACTTTTGAACAAGAAAGAAGATTGCTGGCAAAACTCCTTCAGCAATTTGTCATTAATTTGTAGCAGGAGATCAAAACTTCCCAGCTACATTCACAAAGACAAATTGAAAGGTCAGTGTTTGAAAGAACAATTTTACCAGGGGTTGCTTGACTGTGAGGTCTGTGACAGGAGTTATTTCCTATTTCAAATGCCTGCAAATGCCAAGTTTCCCAGGAAAAAGGCAATAACTAGTGAACACTGAATGTTTGCAGGGAACTACTGTGTCTGGTGTCCCTTATAAAAATCAATTTTGTTCTGGCAAAATCTTTCTTGTCCAAGGGAGTCTAATTATAAATACATCTACAAGGACTTGAACATATGTTTAATTGCTTACGAAATGTCTCTCTCCGCTTAAAGTGAGAGAATTACATGGTGTCATTAAAATAAAACATGCATGTACATCTCCTGAAAAATTCAGGAAAATCTGGAGAACAGTATATTCTATTAAGTTTTGGCTAACCAAGAACTGTGTGCCCTTGTATATTTTAAGAAATCCTCTTTAATTTTAGAGTTTGATTCTTAAAGGAAAAAAACCCAAACAACCAAACCAGATTTCCAATTGACTTGCAGGCTTCCTTCTGTTCTACTAATTTCTTCTGCCTCTCTAATTTTTTTTAAAAATCAGCAGATTAAATGTGTTGGTTTTTGGTTTGTTGTTGTTGTTGTTGTTTTGTTTGGTTTTTTTGGGGGGGTTTGTTGGTTGGTTTGTTGGTTGGTTGGTTTGGGGTTTTTGGTAATTTTATTGTAATTCAGATTCCTGTTCACGTGCTTGCAAGTTAAAACCTGATAGTTATCGCCATTAGCTAAATGTGGCGACAAGATTCTATCTCATTTTTTAAGACCCTTTTTGATGACTCAATTTTCCAATACAACCATTACAATATGCTTTTCCTAAAAGCCTAGCAGTGGTGTGTGAGAGATACAAGCTTTGGCTGCTGTAGTGAGACTCTGGTGAGTATCTCATTACAAGTACAGCTACTGAAACATTTGTTCCAGTTTTTACACATGCATCTCTCTCCTGCATCTTATCCCATAAATGGTCCAGCTGTCCCTGTCTCGGTCCCCTGATAACCTGAAAGTTTAAATGAAGACAGAAGATGTACACGGAACAGAGAATGTGGGCTGCGCATTCTTACAAAGTCACAGGAAAACTGAGTGAATGGAAGAGTTATTTTCTTAAACACACTTTCTCATGACACACATCTGGGAACTCTGAGGCAGCATATGCCTCATATGACAGTGAATGTTGTTATTTATGGATGTACAGAACAGGACAACTCAAACCCAGAAAAGAGAGTTCACAGGAGTATTGTCACTATGCTGATAGTCCCTCTTAGAGGAAGGACGACACAATCCAAGTGAAGTTCAGGAGCCTCTTCAAGTTTGTGAGTAACTAAAGGAAAAGTTAACGAGCCTCAGAGAAATCAGTCATTTCAATTATGACCATACCAACTGCAAAAGGCCCTGAAAAATAGTAATATTTTAAAATGCAAAGGATATAGAACTTGGGATAAATTTGGGAAGCTCTTTCATTCACAGAGAGAGTGATGTGTATGAGGTTTGAAAGCTAAATTGAAAGACCATGTCAAAAAAAATATGGTGACAGAGGAGAACCCTGGACAGAGGGAGCAGCAAAGCAACCAGATATCTTTCTGAACAGTAAAAAAATTTTTTAACATCATAAAATGAATATTATTAAACTAACATTATTTATCAACAATGATTCTTTTCAGTATTTTGTTTCCTGCTTTTTCTTTCATGCAGGATTAAGAACTGGGGCAAAAGGAAGATGTATAGGTAAGAAAGACATGATGAACAAATATTCTTTCTGTGAACTTGCAAAATACCATGAATTGTGGCATATAAAATCACCACTGAAGAAAATAATTTCCTGCCACTTTTGCACTGGCTGCATTGTTGACTCTTAAAAGAAATAAAACAATTACAAATAAACAGCAATGTGATGAGCAATGTAGAAATCACTCATATTAGCAAATTCAGATGATTCTTTATCTCAGGTATATTTTGTACTGTGAGGAAATTTATTCAGGCAAATCTCCTGATTTACCACCATGTTGGATTTATATTTAGACAAAATTAAACAAAAGGAAAGTATGAGTTTCTCTGAACTGATTCTTTCATTAGATTTTTTTTTGCCTTTCTTCCAGGTACATTGTCACCTTCTACTTAAAGAAATTGGTGCTCTGAACTAAACCACCTATTTCAGAGATCAGTATGTAGATACAAGCTGTATAATCAGGGAAGACTTAAACAAAAAAGGAAAAGGAAAGTCAGTTCTATTTTGCAACCAAATTTTAACATCCAGGAAATGTAAAAGATCCATCACATCTTTCAGTGATGCATTTCCTTCTCTAATAGCACTGATGGTCAGAGATTTCATTCCGCATAAGAAATGAGGATTTGCTTGTAGCAGTGCACCCCCCAGGACAGGGGGGGCAGAGTGGGATGAGATTTGAGTTTCTTTTTGTCTCCCATGAAAGGTGAAAAAGCCAGAACTTTCTTTCCCAATTTGGAAGTGTTCTGAACCAGGACACCTCATAGGACTCCCTGGACTTCACACCTGGGGCAGGTTGGACGACTGCCAAGGCCCCACCTGGACAGATACTACTAAAGGCATTGACCAAAGGAACCTCGTGGCATTTTTGGGGTGTTTTAGCAGAGACAAGGACCTCCTTGCCTCTGGCACAGCTTTTTCCCTATAGAGAGTTTGTTATTTTCACAGTTAATAAACCTCTTTTGTTTCCAACACTGCCTGAGGTGTCGATCCCGCTTCTTTTATGCCATTGGGAATTGCAGAACAAAACCCAAACCTAGATAGGTAGAACCTCTGAGAGCTCATAACACCTGGCTCGAGGAGAATTCTATCAATTGCTCACTTCTTCCTTGCTTACTTGGGATTACACAGAATTTCCAAAATATGGGTACTGAAATATCTAAATTCATAACTAAGGGCCTATGATTGCCTCTAACTTCTGAGAAGATAAGTGTAATAGGAGACCTGCATTCCTTTTCATACAGATGAAGGCCCGCAACAGACTTGCCCCCTAAAATGTTCTGGAACACTTCATCACTTCTATCAATTGACATGAATCCTCTATTTGTACAAGAAATATCACAGCCATGTGGGAAACATTTACTGGCCCAAGCAGCAAAGAATTTGAAAATACCATACACAGTGTGTCAGTGACTGATGAGATTTATGTTAGTGGGAGGAAAAACAGGCATTAGATCAAGAGATATTTATGCAAACTTCATTTTACTGTATATTTGGCCTTGTTATGAAGTTATTTGTAAGTATAATTTACTTAACCAATGCTTCTGTGTCTGGCTTCTGTTTCAAGAATTCATCAAAAATTCATCATCTGGTCTGTTCAATAATATATACTTTAAAATGGAAAGCAACTAACTATAAATGACACAGGAGGGAAAGAAAACACATGCTGCTATATATTCATTTTTAATGGGTATGAATCACAGAAGTGAGTGCAGGTTAAATAAATGTGAATACTGGTTTGCAATATAGTAACAGAGTTAAAACATTCTTCTCTTCTATAATTTCTGAATTTCTCCATTACTGAAATTTAATGGAGGGAGGTACTTTTACTACACTCATCAGGAATCTTAACTTCAGATCATTCTGCCACCCTGCAAATTGTACTGCATTGCACAGATCCCTTCTTGGTATAAAGGGCCCTGATGTCTGTGTCCATAAAAACTCATGGGGAGTTTTGGACCCTACCAAATCATTGCTTCTGAACTGGTAGCTGCAGCTCTGCTGCAAAGGTCTGGTCCCGCATTTCCAATCTGGTCCGAGGCAATATCACAGATGTGGTGACAGGATTTGGATACACTATTTAATGTTGATCTTTATATACCCCCACTACCTGAAAGAAAAAAACCTTCACTGAAACCAGCACAAAATTCTCAGACTTGTAGTTTTTGGACATGTATCTAGCAAGTATTGAGTAAGAGGAGACAGCACCAGACAAATGGGGAAATGGGATTTGGAAAAAGCCTTCTTGCATAACCTTTGATTCATCTTACAATAAAACTGTGTTCATGTCATTGTTAGTGACAAGAAGATGTGTGTAATCCTTGTGGGATTTATCTGTTGGTGAGTCTTAATCACTTCTCCCTGCAGGCTAGTGAAGGGCTCATGGCAGCCGTCAGAGTGCAGACAGCGATGCTCAAACAAAAACTTCTTAAAGCCTTGCTGGTAAGAGTTCTTATTTTGATTCCAGTTACTGTCAAAAGAACTGCGAAAATCCCCAGGCATTTCTTGAAGTAATGAAGTGGAAGATTTCTCCCAGAGGAAGATGGACAAAGTTAGGGAGACACATATTACCTTTGTATTAGCAGTGCCGATTCTCAGGGGAGCTCTATGCAGAGCTTTCCGACAAGTCTCTGGAACTGCAGCAAGTAATTGCATGTCAGAGAGTCTTATAAAATGCTGAGATGGACAGAAAGGCTCCCTGTGAAGGTAACCAGCATTTTATGCTTGGAAGAAATTAGGTTACTCTACTTTATGGATTCCTGATCAAAGGATTTGCAAATGCCATACATAAACTTTTCTCAAAACATTCAAGTTCAGTTGTGATGTAGAATTGAGAGCCACATTTGCTGTGAAGTATTTGTCTAAGCTGTGAAATCCAGGTATGGTTCTGCTCCTTGCAGCTTTATACCGATGTAAAGGTGTGAGCCCCATGGGCTGAGGGAGTTCTAATGTGAGCCTGGACCTCCTTCTGCTTTGGTTTCCTTCTTCCTTCCAGAGTCCAAGTCAGTATTTCTGCTGTTTCAAAGTCACTTTTTGTATTTTTTTCCAAATATAAGAACTTATCTCCCTTCTCTCTTTTACCTCTTCTCTCAGATTTTTCTGATGTGGGCACAGGCTCTGAGGAGCTGTGAAACCTCCCTTCAGCCAATCAAACAAATAGGTCAGATAATTTTAGCTGCATTTCTAAGTCATAAATTAGGTAAATGTATATGCTTTTCCATGGGAATTTTTGAGTTTAGCATGGTCTGTGAACACAAAAGATTGGGATTTACTGAATTAGAGAACAGAAATAATTAGAACAGAAATAATGAGAACTGCAATATGTCATCCTGCTGGAGCTCAGCACAAAACTTGAGTATGGTTTTTTCTACAGTCTCCCACATATGTAGTTGCATAGGTGAACTAGTTTAACTTGTTTATAGAACTGGAGAACAGCTAGTAGGGAGTTAAGAGTAGAATCAAATATTTCAAGTTTTTAGGTGATAAAGAGGAAAAATTATATTTTTAAAATAGCTAAATATACCTCAGTGAAATACTCTGCTGGAAAGACAGTCCCCAAAGAGTTGTTTCTTCCCAAATTATATAGTGAGCTATTAGACTGACTTCAGGAAAAGTTATAAATACAATGCTAAACAAGACTTCTTACCAGCATTTTAAGAAACCTTCAATACTGGGCTTAAGAGTGTGAGGGGGCTTTACCATCTGTAGTATTTCTGGGCTGGTTTTTTTTTGTTTTGTTTTCATTCTCTTCCTGGATCTTCTCTTTAAATTCCAGGTAAGTATTTGCAGCAGTTTCAAAGTTCAGACAAAGAAGGGTTTGTTGCTCAAAGGAAAAGTCATCCTTTTTGTTATGTGGACAAAAATGTACATCAGGGTCCCTAACACTTTGGCACTTCATGTTTCTCCTTCCCCATGCCCCTTATTGGGGTGGATTTTACTAAGTAGCAACAGTAATGAAAAGGAGTCCATCAGATTCTTAATCTGGTTGCTACATGAATTGGCCATTTTCTCATCTAAAACCAGTGAATCTTCTGTCTTCCTAGGACACCTGAATATGACAGTCTTTGTCAATTATTATTGCTATCTTATTGTACTGTTACCCTATTGTTGCAATCTTACATGCTCTTTTTCATTGATGTTTTATTTGTGGTGGTTACCCACAGTGTAGCATTTGCAATTAAATAATACCAAATGAATCAGTGCCTTCAGAAGAAAACGTATCTGATAGCATGCTGCTTATTTCTGTGATAAGTATTTTTATTAGAATTAGATTGCAGATTCCTCTTCTCCCCAATTCTCTCTAACCAATCAGAATAATTATGGGTGAATACAAGACAAAATGTTTCTTTATCTTCCCTTGTAAAATAATTGTTGGTAATGGTATAAAAGGATGATTTGCGTGTTTGCATAATGAAATGCAAATGAAGGCAGACTGAGTGCAGAGGGACAGCAATGACAGCAGAGCACAGGGTTCCACAGGCACATCAGGGTGGCTGGTGGATTTGCTAGGCTAAGCCAGAAAGCCACGCAAATACTGTACAAAAGCAAGAGTCAAACTCTCTCTCCACTACAGTGATTATGCTTAGATGTTAAGAGGCATTTAATAGAGTATAAAAGTGAAAATGCCCACAGATTGGCTCTCCTCAATTCATTGTAGTGTGCACAAAAATCCCTTTGTTTGGCTTTGTGTATTTCATCAGAATAATTAATGGGCCTGACAATTTAATTCTGTATAATCATATTATTATAAGCAACTCTACAACTCCTAATTTATCAAATACTGCAGGAGAAGCAGAAATGTTGCAAAAATAGGCACAAAAGAAAACCTGGGCTCCACTGGGTGCTGAGGTACCTGAAATTTCAAGGAAAAAGAAAGTCATAATACATTACTATGAAAAGTAGACTATTCCATCTTTAAAGTAAGGATTTTGTACTTTGCATTTGAAGGACTAGGAAGTAGATTGGACTTTTCCTGTGGTTGAGATTACTGATGAGCAAAAATCCTGAGGAGTAACAGGAGTTAGGGGATGTAATGGGATGATGTGCCTAGTACAAGCCCCTAGGAAAGATATATCTCTTTGAAATCACCATTGCCCTTCCTGATGACACTTTTCCAGCTGAGACACCAAACACTGACCAAACACAAAGTCTAGAGAGTCTCTCTCTCTAACTGTCACCCAGATCCAGTTTTCTAAAGTATCCTCAAATAATTAGTTACTGTTATATTTTTAAAAAAATTACTTAAGCCCTTTGAAGGTTAATGGGTAATGAAAGACAGTGGCCCATGTAGTCTAAGGAGGATTGATTAATGGTCATTTATTATATCAGAGTTTTAAAAAGCTGCTTTATATTGTACCTGGCCATCCATAGGCACAAGTGCTGCATCACACTTGGTACAAGAGTTGTTCATACCATACATTTCCCTTGAAGGTACACTATTAATATTCAAGTCCCCAAAATGGTGAATTACCTAGAATTCATTTTAGTTCTTACCAAAATTATCTATAGTATTCAGTTATCTTCCAAGGGATCAGGCATTAGGCATGCAGAATTCACAAAAGAGATCTGGTCTGCTGTTATGTCCAAACTTATCAGGAGATAGAAAGTCATAGACTCATAAACTACTCTGATTTGGAAGGAACCCATGAGGATCATCAAATCCAACTCCTGGCCCTGCACAGGACATCCCAAGAGTCACACCATGTGCCTGAGAGCATTGTGCAAACATTTAAAATCTGTCAGGCTTGGTGCTGTGACTGCTTCTCTGGGGAGCCTGTGCCAGTGCTCAACCACACTCTGGGTGAAGACTCTTTTCCTAATATCTAACATAAATCTCCCCTGATGCAGCTTTGAGCCACTCCCAAGTCCACTTATTTCTACTCCCATCTGGTGTCTCTGCCAGCTGTTAGCAGTGACTCTCATGTAAAGTGGCAGATTCTGTGGCATTTCAGATTTGAGGAAGATGTCACAAGTTTCTGACAGCATTGTTTGTTTGGAGTGACAGCCCTATGAGACCCTGGGGCAACCTATTGTGACTCACTAGTGTTTTCGAGTATTGGGGTTTGGGGGGGCTTTTTTTTGGTTGGTTGGTTGGTTGGTTTTTTGTTTATTAGTTTGGACCTGTTTCCAAAAAATCATAACATTAGTTTCATGCTTCCAGGACATTAAATCATAACAAAGAATCTTTGTCTTGCCTTTTTATTCACTTTTGTCCTTACTAACCAAGAATGCAAATATTTTGACAGCACAGAGGTTCTTGTTCCAGATTTCTTTTAACCAAAAGCAATAAATGCTAAATACTGATTATACTCTGTCTCTGCATTCTTTCTATTTAAGATTTCTATTATTTTTTGATTTTCATTCTCTGCCAAAACATTGTCTACACATTATAGAGGGTGTGCTTACCCAAGCTATGCATATTTTGCACTGACATTCTAGGACCTGGTTTATCCACTTGGTGAATGTTAATGCATACCTGTACTTCACGCAGGGATGATCTAAACAGCTCCTTTTCTGAAGAAGCCTGACAAAAAAGTGACTGCTTCTTGAGGTTCTAACCCTCTCTATTCTATGTGAGTACCAGAACACTCAGGTTTGTATGGACTCCAGTGATTTCATACTTCTCTCCTGTTTAATCCTCTCCACAGATCCTTAATTCACTGCACAAGTTATTTAGTCTTGTAGGGATAGTGCTCAAACTTACACATTCTTGCACTAGGCCTGTACATGTAGTTTTGCTGCAGAAAGATTCACGACTGGACTTTGAGGACACAGCTAAGAAGGCAGATACAGGCTGGTTTCCAGGAACCAGCACATCATGTTGGATCAAATTTCAAAAGCTGGAAAGTATGAATTCTAGGACAAAAGCTCTCATTCAGAGGCATATGCATATAACTTCCAGCTTTTATATAATCTGAGACATCTTTGAGATGATAATTCCTAAGCATCTGGCTGCCCTTGTCCTTCCTCAAAATAAGTACAGGATACTGGCTCCGTCAGTGGCTGTCACAAGTGTCAGAGCACTAAGCACACTTGTCTCCCCATGGATTTGGCTGCCTGGACTCAGCATACACAGAGGTAAAGGTGCTAGTGTCAGGCCCTGAACACTTGGAGAATGCTCTGCCAGGAAACCTTGTGAGAGCTTTTTCTCTCTGTTTTCACCCCCCATCCCACTTTGTTCAGGGATTGCTCTTGAGCTGTGGTGCAGCCTTCTCTGTGGATGTTCTTTTATCTCCCTTGCTCTGATCCTCTTTTGTGGTTTAACCCCAGCTGGCAACTAAACACCGTGCAGCTTCTTGCTCTCTTCGCCTCCAATGGGATGGGGAAGAGAATCAGAAGGATAAAAGTAAGAGCATTTGTGGGTTGAAATAAAGGCAGTTTAAAAGGCAAAGCAAAGCAAGGAATTACTTCACTGCTTCCCATGGGGAGGCAGGTGTTCTATTAATCCTAGGGAAGCATGTCTCCATCACATATAATGGGACTTGGGAAAACAAACTCTATCACTAGAAATCTTCCCCATATCTTCTTCTTCCATCCCCCATATTTATTTGAGGAGCATGAAGCCACCTGGCATGGAATATTCCTTTGGTCGGTTGGAGTCAGCTGTCCCAGCTGTGTCCTAAAACTACTACGAAGAAAATTAACTACACCCCAGTCAAAGCCAGCACAACACCACTGATTCACTGATGGCTTTCTGGGCTGTGTCCAGACCTGCCTCATCCCTGTGCACTAGATGGATGATGACTGGACTGTTGAATGATCTTGTCTGTCATCCAGGACCTTCTCTCTATGCTCAGACACTGTGGGTTTGCTCCTCAATCCCTGCTCCTTCTGGTGTGGAGCAGTACCTGCCCTTGCTGCTCCTTGACTAATAGAAAGAAAAACTGTCCATGTGTACCCAGAGGGGACATCTGGGTTTTGAAAGTTCGTACATCATTTATTAGCCTTTAGTCTCTGTCAGTCATCTCCACAGAGTGACAGAGACCTGTAAGATCAGAATTTCTCATTCATATAACTGAGTTTCCTGTAGCATGTAGCATATGGGAATCTACCCCCTTTATATACAGAAGCAGACTGTCTGAAAGTCATACAGGTGCTATTAATGAGTATCATGAGAAGACAGATCAGTAGAATGGCATCATCTGCCTTCTCCACAACAAATCTAACAGCGTATTTGTAACTCCAGGCTGGTTCTATAGTGGTAGAGTGATCCAACTGCTCCTGCCCTGGAGAGTGAAACTGGGGGGTGGGGGTGGAGGGTGGTATGAGCTCACACTAGATATCAATTTCTTACCAGGACCTCTAATACAGATTTTTTTAGTTGTTTTTTTTTTTTAATCTTGAAGCTCATTAATTCCTGCTGAATATCCCATGTCAGGGAGGCTGGTATTAGATGACCTGGAAAGTCCCTTCCAACCCACACATTCTATGATTCCATGACCAGCTTCAGTGACCAGTATGCAATCTGGAAGAGACTAATTCTTATTACAGGTTTAAGACCTAGGGAGAGGACTATGGTGGAAAACTCTGCGATTTTTAAAATCAATTTATTACTACGTTCTAAAAATATGTAGCTTCTAATTGTAATTCCTTAGGCATCCCTCAATCCTCACACAAGAACATTCACACACAGACACTCTGCCACCCTGCCCCAATTCTTTACGGAAATCTACAGTTATAGTTGTGCCTGTGAGGAGTTGGATTAGGATGAAAAAGAAATGTATTGTGTAGAGGTTCTTGTGACAGATTTCTTTAAACATCTACTTTTTAGGATTATAATCAATTTAACTTTTTGGAGGAGGGAAGTTGGCTCCATTAGCAAAGAAAATAAAAATGTTATCAGTATTAAATTTAGTTCTTGGGGTGTTGTGGCATCTATCACAAGTCTATTCATCCCACAACATAAATACCATTCCCAAATAATTTTTGTTCTTCCTAGACTATGTAGATACAATGAAATACTTTCTGCCATCATCAGAACCCGCTGCCCTTTTCATAGTAGGATGTGTACATTCTAAAATGGAACACTTCTAGGAAAATGCTGCAGCTTGTTATGTTTTAGAAGAATTACTGTGCACTGTGTATTTTTTGTGATGTCTGCATGTAAGAGGACAATGGCTTAGAGAATGAGGATTGGGAAAGCATGTTGTGGAACAGTTGGCACCAAAACAGGCACAATCAGTGAGGCAGGGAGTTAACATCATAGCTGATGGTATCAAGAGCTGATGATAGACCTCAGTTCATCACATACTGGTAAAGTTCTGTAATTACACTGAAATAGGTGAGCAGTAATAGCATGGACCTAGGTCAGAAAATACAATTTCTTTTTCTCCTTTCACATATGCTAAATTTAGTTCAAGAGATTAAAACATTTTTTTAAAAGACTAGCAAAGACTTTGGAGGAGCCTCATAATGGTTTTAACTAGTTAGCTATGAAAACACATTTAATCAAAGTGCTATCTCAGGCAGACAAGAACTGCAGCCAGCAGGAGGACACTGTGTGTTCAGTTTCCATGGAAATTTACTCAGAGGAAAAGAAAAGGTAAGCACTTAGTCTATAGATAAGTTAGTAAAATATTCTTTAAAACACTTGTAAAGTCAACTAGTCTGCTATAAAAAAATCGATTAAATGCAATAGAAATTTTCTAACTCTCTACCTGTAAAAATAAGCAGCATAAATTTCTAGAGGCAAAAGTAGCAAGGGAAGGGTTCAAAACTGTGCCTGTTAATAAGTTTGCTTAGTAACAGGCACAGTCTGCTGAGTGAACTAAAGCTGTCTTTACCAAAGTCCTATTTTTAGAATGAACACTGCATTTTGCAAGCTCATATGTGACTTCACTGGTTAAATCAAAACATTACCTGGCCTGAAATGAGTCAAAAATTATTATTATTTTTATGACTACATCTACCAATATGAATGAGGGGTTTATGATGTTTTTTAACGATCACAATTTTATACTGGTAGTATTTGGGTTTGTTTAAAAAATTCAGGAGTCCTTAGTTTGAGAGTGAAAAGAAGTGATTTTTATTAAAGGACACAGTTGCTGCTTGAGTACATTAACAAAAGGGATTACTTTATTATTTTATTGTGATCAGCGGTATGTGTATGTTTGTATACAATATTCAGTATTGTGTATTTGTATCAGTATTCAGACTGTTTATTTGAGCTTTTTTGTTACCTGTCTGGAGCCTGCAATACCCTAAGGGAGTCAGAATGAAGTCTTTTACAAACTAAGTCTGCATCAGCTCGGCTATAGGTCAGCATCGTTCAGAAATATAAATACCTTCTTAGTAAATTAAACAGCATTAATCCAAATGCAAATGCTAAATCCCATAAGCAAAAGCTGTAAGGTGATTAATAAAATCAGTTATATTTCAGTGAATCACAGTCCTGTTGAAGTCACCTCTGCTGCCTGCTGGCTGTACATTAAATTGCACATCTAAGAAAAATCAGCCACTGTCTTTTGTGATGCTGGTGTATTTTAAAGGCAAGTTCTTCTCATTATTATCTTGTTGAATGAAGGACTTTTTATGAAACTTTGACTCTTCACTCAAGCCTTCGTGAAGCAAATCACCAGGTAATTCCTGGTGACCGTAAGTCCATGGTACAGGCAGTACTGGTATAAGCCACCCTTCATTATTTCTTTCATTACTGAAGCAAAGCAATCATTTAAGCTCTATTTTCATTTCAACCTACTGATTTCCAGACAGGCTCACATGTGATAAACATCATAATTTCAGCTGTAAATGTTAACTCTTACTGCTTTGTCAGCTAGAGGTTTCTTTGCCTCTCATTTTCCATTATATAAATGGTGAGTCTTTCATATGGGGCAATGCTAACATAAATCCATAGTAAATAATTAGATCTATAATATTCTTGCAGAGACATTGCCATTTAAGTTAGCTACGCTGGAAGTATACAAGGTCCTAAGATTTATGTAGCAATTATCTTTTGCTTTTAGGGTCTGATCCAGGTTCCACTG
Source organism: Bombycilla garrulus (assembly GCA_013400315.1). Lineage (NCBI taxonomy): Eukaryota > Metazoa > Chordata > Aves > Passeriformes > Bombycillidae > Bombycilla > Bombycilla garrulus. The sequence goes on along the minus strand of VXBU01002509.1, from coordinate 375,602 downwards.
AAGTTAATGCACATTTTATCATGCCAAGAGCAGTTGGCTTAGGCCTTTAGGACTGAACTTATCAAAAAAAAAATAAAAAATTAAAGCTTCATCTTGCTTTTGTATTAAAGTAGTATCATATTAAGGAGATAATTTGGTTTGATGAAACATTATGAGTTTGGCAGTCAAATCCAAGAACCATTTCAGAATAAGAATTCTATTTAAAAGATGCACAAGGTCATTGTTAGTCAAAGTAAAATAGTGCTAGGTCAAAATAAAGAGTTGAGAATTTGGCTGACTAAATTTTTTTTTTACCTTTTGGAAGGCACTGGAACTTGTGCTAAAACAGATCTCGGTCTACCTGAAAAATAATTTCATACAAACCTTTATAGTCTCACTTTTTGAGTCTCCCTTTTATTTTAGCCATACAACAAATACAATACTAAGTAGATATAATAACGAATATCACATTGTTAGCATGTGTGCCACATAGCAGCCTTGTGAATCTGTGAAGGCACAGAGCATCCCTCATGCAATGACACAAAAAAAAAGCATTTTATTTCATGTATTTCCCAATGCAGAAAAAAACTGCTGTGCAATTGCATGGCATTTGGCAAGCAAGAAGAACAGTCCCTACAATGCTAAGATATGAGGATATCTTAGTTACGATGCTACTATTTTAGATCATCCAGAATGTGTGTGTCATATTTATTCCTGAAACGCTTCCTCTGAAGAACTAAACTGCTATTTTAATTACCTAATGCAAATTCCCACCCCCAATCAAAAACAAAAACAAACTAACCTCTCAGATGCAGATAATGAGAACAAATCAATAATACCATTGTAAAACAGTACTGGCTTCGGGAGACAGCTGCACGAGTAAATAGGTCCATTTGTTTTGAAATCCTTCCTGAACATCATGACTCATCTTCTGGTTCTATTTTGGGCTCTGTCGTGAGTGTGTGTGTGTGTGTGTGTCTGAGGTCACACAAGCCAGTAATCCAAGCAACTGAAGCAGTGTGTGTTGTCAAAAAAAAATAGTTTATTACGTGGATTTGCTGTATAGAAATACTTTTTCATGCTCTGCCTGTTCATAAAAGGGTACGAGCAATAATCTACCTTGTCTGCAGTGACTTAAATGTTCTTACTCAGAATTGAAATGAGCTTCAAACTCTTTCTCTAGGTAACATCAAATCTAACCCTTTATTTTCAGGTAAAACCATTTAAGAGGTTTTTTTTATTTCATCTGGAAAGCAGTGTGGAAGACATCAGAGAAATAATATATATTTAAAATAGATATAGATTTCTGGGTTTAGATAGTAGCTTTTGCTGTAAAAATGTCCTCAGGAGACTAAAAGGGTCACTTTTACGCATTCATCCTGTAATTAGGAGAAGTCAGTTACGTATGCAGTTGATATAAAGCATGATCATGAGTGCTTTTTTAGCTTGGGTGTTAAACCTGAGGGCTGCAAAGAGTACAGAACACTAATGTGCGCTGGCTGGGACATCTGCGTGGAGATGTCAGGCTGGGGCTCATTCGGGGCACATGATGAGTCATCTGTGGCTGGCAGAGTGCTGCTCAGCAGGGTGAGCAAACCCCCTCTAGCCAGAGCCTCATCCACCCCATGAGAGCAGATGTGTCAGGAAAGGAAGGAGAGGAGACATCCACCATTCACACAGAAAATGCTGTGTTTTCTCCAGTTTTTAAGATTTTCATTTGCCCCTTAGAGAGCTGGGAATATTGGTGTACTTTATTACAAACCTCTGGATGAAATGATGATAGGCTCTTAAATCAGTGAGAAGAATGAAGATCCACTAGTTTCAACTGAGTACTGTCACTGTGCACTCACTGCTTCAAAGCAATCCTTAGTTTTAGATTTGACTGTTTTGGAATTCCAGGGACAGTGTTGTGTTACAAACCCAAAGAAAATAAAGCCTGTGAACCATACTGTGCAGTAAAAATTCCGGGGAAGTTTAGGTCTGCCTCAGATCCTAACTTTCAAAGAAAACTTGGTTGGCATTTTGGTTGGGGGTTTTGCTGCTGCTGCTTTCCTATTTAATTTTCAACTTTTTATTTTATTCTTTTTTCACAGAAGTCCAAAGCCTTTCACAGTATGGAGGACTACTACATCTTCTAGTTTTATTAGGATGGGGATGGGTGTTTTTTAAAACAATAAGATTTCAAGATCCCTTAGGGGGCTTCATCGGACTCTGACATAAAATCATCTCTAGGTTTAATTCTTTTCACCAGTGTCCTGGAAATGATGTCAGATGGGAAGAAAGTCATCTTCTGGCTAGAAACACCAGGCCCAGCACTCCATTTGCTTTCTGACCTGTTAGGCTGACTCACCATTTCATCCAGGACTTGCTGTAATGGGCATCCTGATGCTACCACAGCAAAGCTTTGAAAAAACAGAAATTATTAGCAATCAACAGTAAAATAACCAGTATAAGCTTCAGGAAAAGTTTTGAACACCAGGGCATCTGGACACTTTGGAGTCAGCAGATAATGTAGACGAAAAGGTATTTTTCAAACAACAGTATAAAGTTCCTCATGTTTCTTTTTCTCTCACTACATATAACCAGTATAATATATGGTGGATGGCTTTAAAACCTTGTAAGACCTTTTCAGATTAACTGAAATTAATAACATTAATAAAGCAAATGAAGAAACAGTGGTTATCATTTTCTAATCAACGGTCCAGAAAAGAAGTCTAAGCAGTTCTTGAAGGAAAGCTGATATTTGCAAAAGGTTTATACTCCACGTAATCTCCCATCTCCGTCACAGACAAATGAATGTATCAGTGCTGTGTCTTCCAAATTCTGGCTGATTTGTCTCATATGTAACTGTGGCAAGAGACTCAAATATCTCGAATAGTTCTGGTAAGAAACTTATCAAGGAGTCTAAACAAACAGCAAAACCTAGTAAATTCCAATTAGAACAACATATGTTGTTGTCAAACTAGAGGTATTAAACATACCCATGTTCATTCATCTGGAGCAAAGTGACCTCAGCAGCACACACAGCGCCATTCTAAGAAAGGAAAGGTCCAAAATATCTGATTGATTATTGTCGTCTTTATTTTGTGGCTGTAGTACCAAGATTAGATATTAATGGAACAAGGACATTTGTCTTACATAGTCAGCTGGAGAACTCCTTTCACATGTAGGAGCTCATTGGCTTATGGGTTAACTTGCAATGATTCTCCACAATGTAGTCTACACAGCAAAAAGAATGGCTGCTATCAGTAAGCCCTGCTTTAAAATAAAAAATTAAAAATAATATACTTCTTCCAAGATACAGAAAAAAAAAATCAGAATTGCCTTGCCTAAATTCCATGTTTATCAGGCCGAAGATGTTCAGACCAACTTGTGTCTGTGGCAGAGATATAAAAATCTCTAATAAGGCAAGCCAGTAGGAGCTTTTGCTTTGGCATTTGGAGAGGTTTCCTTTGAGTCCAGACCGTAGTGCTTGCCTACATCATGGCAAAGTTCTGGCATTTTAATCAATGCAAATCATAGACAAGTTGCAACACGTGACAATGAGCAACGGAAGCATAAACTGCTGTTGTTGGTTGTTGCTCTCAACTGTGGAAATCTGGAAGTTGCAGTACAAAAGAATCTGCTGAATTCTATAAGAAAATGAAAAAGTAGATTTTTTTGCAGAAATATTGGATGTCAGTTAATAGGTTCATTTTTCTCTCAAGAGAGAATAGATTTTTTCTTCTGTAAAGAATTCTTTTATTTTCTCAAAGTGTTCAGAGCTATAAATTTCATACAAGGGACTTGGTTGGAATTTACAAATGGCTGTAGCCTTTTATTGTGTTTTATGCACTTGTCAAACTAGAATGGCTACTGTAACTGAAGTAATATAGTAGTCATTTTCTACACGATTTGATTTAAGGAAATCTAATGTCTGATGAGAACTTATTACAGGATTGAGCATTAATATTATTTCCTGCTCTTTTCTGGCTTAGTATCTCCCTTCAAACACAAGGTTCATTGACATTCTCCCAGTCATGCTCAAGGTTATTAATTACGTGATCATTACTGCCTACCTTCAGCTCACTTCTGGGGAATTTCCAGTCTCAGGCAGTTACAGTATTTGAACAGTCCTTCAACAGTATTAAAGTTTTTCAAAAATATGTGATATTTCTTCAGCAGTATGCAAAGCTCTGGGTGCTATTGAGACACCCTGCTGCTCCCACCGTGCCCCACATGAGGAGCTGCAGTGGTAACCCCCAACAGCACAGTGTGCCTTTGTTCCACATCGCTGATGGCAAGGGAAGTTTCCGAGTTTGCCACGTGCCTCCACACCACTCTTATCCTTTAGATGTGTGACTTTTATTCCAGTACACTTAAAGCTATTTCTTGAGATGGATTTGTGCTAAAAATAAGGGCGATTGAACCCAAATGTGCCAGAACTCTATAGGTTTGATTTGCAGCGAATGTGCCGTTCTGCGCTGCCAACTTCGTGATTTTAAGATGAAGTCTCCTGACATTTGCTGTTTAAGTAAATGACCTGTCTCTTGAAGACTGGTGATTGTAAGACTGTCTACTTTCATTTAGGTGAAATCTCTAGGCCTTTAACTGCATGGCAAAGTTTGAAAAGTTATTCTGAGTTCACTTTACATTTTCGGAAACAAAAACAGAAGTCTTCAAACTAAAATGTAACTTAGGATTCAGGACTGTTTGGATTTTTTTCTTAATAAGACTACTTTTTATCTGGTGGAGCTTAGGGCTCTTTTGAGGTTCTTGATTTCTTATTTTCATTTTGGATTATGGCATGTTTTCTAAACACAGACCTTTTGCACCTGGCAAAAGCTCACATTGTGTCTACTGTCATTTTTGTCACTGTGGTCAGTGAAACAACTGTTGAAAAATTCTTTGAAGATCTCTTAGATCATTACTTCTTACTAAATCAGGCTGTAATTATAAGACTTAGCATAAAATATGGATTAACCAGCTAACCCAGGGATCCCTTTGTGAAAATCAAAACATTAGATGTTTCAGAAATGGAATGAAATGAAATGCATTAGGTTTGTCAGATTAGCTCTTTGCTCTTGACCAAAAATACCCTATCTATAACAATGTAGGTATTTTTAACTATAAAAAAACTATGGTACAGATGTCTGACAGAAAAAAACCCAGTAAGGTATTGGAAGGAAAGGAAAACAGAAAATCGAAGTACTTCTCTTCAGCAGTATCAATATCAGAGAGGTGATTAACACGGAGAAGTCAGAGCTCTTGCTGCTGACACAAGGCAAGGAGAGGCTGCCCTGCTGCAGTAAAATAAATTTCTGCTCCAGGGGTGTTTCAGCTGTAGATCTTTTACTACTTTACAGAAATAAAACAGTGGGAAGTGCAAAATACCACTCTGTATAAACACTCTCCAGATATAGTAACTTTTGACAGACTCCCTGTAATAATTTTCTACAACTTCCCTTATCCTAATCACTAAACTTTGAATGTCATAAGTAGGTGGGAGATGTCTCCTGGATGAGGAAAGGGGCAGAAATGATCCCAAACTTCTCTAAAAAGGTTGAAGAGGTAAAATTCCAAGTTTGGAGGGGAATTCTACTATCAGAATTATAAACCAGAATGAAATTAGTATTGAGGAATGCCTGCGTGTTTGACTCTGCAGGCTAACCTTTAGAGCACTTAATTGATGGAGAAAAGACTTTATTTAAGATGCATGCTCCCTGGGGATATGCATGATATGATATGTATTATATGATATTATGACATCTCTGAATTTAAAAAAAAATATTTTATTTATGAACACCAAACCAGATAACAGTAGGTTTTCCACTCTCATATCAGTTCCTTACTTCCCAGTTTACAAGACTGGGATATTTCATCTCTGATATAATTTTAGCCCTCTAACCATGAAGTTTTAGAATATAAGACAGATTTTTGGGTTTGGAATCTCACATTTGAGTTAATATCCCTTCTTTTTCAAACCAACACTGAGGCTTTATCTCCTCCAGTGCTTTGTCCCAGCTCCAGGCAGCATGTCATGGCAAAGCTTACCTTGTATTGGCAACTGCTAAAGGGTAGCAAGGGGACTATTCTGTTTCAACCACTGTCATTCTAAGCTTTCCTCGAATTTCTTTGCCTTCCTGCAGACTCCAGGAACAGCAGGGTTTCTCAGCTTCACCAGTAGCTGGCTGCCACTTTATAATACCAAGAGGGTTTTCAAACAGTACATTCAACAAGTACGAACAGCCTCATTTCAGTATTAAATTACTGCTAGCTGGTAGCTGGACAGTAACCAAGCCATGGAAATGCAAGAAAGACAAAGAATTAACAGTTCATGACTTTCTCCTTCATCTTGACAGATATTTTTTTCTTTTTCTTTTTTAAGCAATCATTAAGGAAGTGCATGATGCAACACAGTGTAATCTAAACATTTTTTCCTCATAAAGTTTCAATCTTCACCAACAACTCAATAACCACTCATTTGAACTAAGCAGACTGTTGAAGCAGCAGAAGTAAATGCAGATTTTACAGCCTAACTGTAACAGTGTTTGTCATGTACTAGAAAATCACTTAGAAATGTTTTTTTTCCATAAGCCTTCTGTCTTGGAGTGCAGAAGGTTTAGCATTTGCAAAAGCTGGGTCAGTAGGCCTTGTAGGTCAGACCTACGTTCTCATTCCATTAAAAATCAAAATATGTTGGAGGTTTTCCCTCTTCCCATTTCATAGTTATTTTCCCCTTTTCATTTTGAAGTTTTTTCCTCCTATTTCTTGTATGTTTTTCCCCTTCTCCTATTCACTTCCCTCTTTTTCATCCCCCTTTCCTGTGTAATTCAAGTTTTGATTATCTAATCAGACTTGTTGTTACAATGGACTTATGCTGTAATTGGACAAAAATGTTTACTCACTTCTCATAAATAGAAAATGGCCAGGAAGCATGCATTCTACCTGTGACCAGAAAATAATTGAAATGGTAAGAAATGTAAATCTGGAGAAAGGACACTCCAGGGTGTCCTTGCAGGTGGAAAAATGAAAGTTTTCTAAGGAAAACGCTCATTGCACTGCTGATAAGAAAATGTTGAAACAATAACATCCAAGAAATACTGGCCTTGGGAAAGGAAATATTTTGTGAATCAAACAGCAAATTTAAAGAGTGTATTGGTGGAAATGTAAAGAAGGGGGAGAAAAATGTCATACTTCATAAAAAAATATCACATATTCCTCTAGAGAGAGTATGCACTTGGGACATCTCACCGGTATTGCACTTTCATCCTCTTTCCTCAGTCACCTTTTTCTTGCTCAGTCTGGACATAGCGTTGTGCCAAAATAAGAAATAAATTTTGCTCACTGTGCCAGAACAACCAGTTCACCAGAAATTCAAGGGAAAATTATGAGGGAGGGAAAGAAGGAAGGAGCTCAGGATGTAAAAGGAACCAATTTACAAAGGGACAAGTGGAATATTAATATCAGCACTCCTTACTGCTAATGAATGGTGACCAGCAGGTTGATTTGAAACAACTGTTTTTCTAAAGTCAATATGACAGCTAGAAAGGAACTGCTATATATGAATCTACACCTACCTTTACAATACACTGCTAATCCTGCAGGGAAGGAAGGAATACAAGGAAGTCTCTTTCCACCATTTGAATAAACAAGAGGGGGCTTTAGGAAATGGATACAGTCCCAATATCTTTGTCTCAGCTGATCCTTTTGTGCAGCTTTGTCTCAACTGATCCATGTGCTGTCCCATAAAATCCCATAAAATAGGATTCTTAATGTACTATAAATATGTTTAGCTGGTTTTCTCTTTTATTTTAAAGAAAGACCTTAGTGCACTCTGCATGGATAGATATGAAAGCTACAGAAAAACAGTAGTTTTCCAATAGAAGTCATAAATACTAAATTCTGCAGAAAGCAGTCACTAATTCTAACATTTGAAAGAAAAAAGAAGGTACTGAAAGGTGATCGGGTTTTGGTTTCTTTTTATCGCAAAGACAGGTCCTTGTTATAGACCTGATGCTGAATCCATGCAAAATTTAAGAGGGATATTTTTAAAAACTCCTGGTGGAGCTGAGGAGCAAAGGTGACTAAACTGCGAAGTGTTCACAAGGACTGGAAAAGTGAACAGCTCACAGAGGACCCTGAGGCAGTACCAGCGCTGCCTTTGTAACCCAGGAGAGACAGAGCCACTGGGGAGATCATTATGCAGGGGTTACTATTCAAAAGCTTCACAACACCTTATAAAGTAGGAAACAAAACCATGGCAGAGACAGATCTCTAGGACCTCAGCACAGTAGGCATTGCCTCAAAAATAGGTAATCTTTGCTTTCCCAATCCCCTAAGAGATCAATTATGGAATTCTTCTGAATAATAAAACAAAAGTCAAATTTCAGTCTCAGCTGCAACCTTACTTTATATTTAAATTCAGTCCTCAGAAAGTCTAGCTTATGGCAGAGGCAGTGGGGCACTGAGGGTCAGAGAAGTTTATAGCTTATAGATTATAAATTTTTTTATCGCTTATAGTGCCCTAACTTGGCATGAATAACAAGTACCTTGCACAGAAATGCTTTAAAAATCTTCTGGTTACAGTGACGGTGGTGTTACTGGTTTTGGGCACATCATTTCCATCCCATCACTTTTAGAGGATCTAACTGTGCTGCTGCAGAGACACAAACCCTGGAGGGCGGTTTGGTGTGGGGAGCCCCAGGCTGGCAATGGCTCTTGGGCTACTCCCCTGCTCTCTCTGAGCATTTGAAAGCCTCCTGCCTGCCGTCCACTCCTGCCCAGGGCCACCTGGCATGGGCTACACCAGCACCACATCACCCAGCTACAGCTCCCCTCAGAAAGGAATATTTACACTTGAATTGCTGCTCTAGGACAAGCTTTTAACTGGTGCAATTTCTTTGTAGTCGATACTTTTGCTTTTTTTAACTTCCCACAACAAGAAGTCCTTTTTCTGCAACACTTCCAGATTCCTGGTTCTACCTGCAGCTTTCCCCAAATGGTTACTGCTGGGGCATGCTGGCTGTTCATTTAACAGTGAGGCAGCACCTGAGAAATGGGACAGCACTTTCTGCATCCCTTGACACATGGAGATGTTCCCTCACTCTGCTATGCGAAGATACTAACATAGCATGCAGTCTCTTCTACTATTTTTGCAAGCAATATTTGAAAGCAATGTATGTAGAAAGAGCTCCTGGGCCATGAAGTAAATTTAGAGCGAGAAAGTTGCAATATGAATACACAGCTTGTTTTCCAGAACGTGCCTCCTTCTTGCTGTGAAATCCCTCTGCGGAATGGCCAGGCTTGCACACAGTTGCTAGAAGGAAAACATGTACCATTGCATGCTTGGATTCTTTTGTTTTTTTGGTTTTTTTTTAAGGAGGGTTTGTATTTAATTTGACAGAAGAGAGAGGACTCTGTGGATCAGAAGCCCTGTAACCCTGCTGACTCTGCAGGAGTTGGGCTGGGAGGCCAGTGTAACAGCACAGCCAGAGTTCCCTGCCCCAATTCCATGGGCACCCAGACTCCAGCTCATGCCCAGGAACAAATCCTTCAGAGCCAGGGCATGGGCTTAAGGGGCTTTTTGAAACTGAAACTGAATCTGAAAAATTTCAGCTACTAGGTTAATCACCATAAATTTCATAAATTTTGACAGAAATTTTCTAGATGAAGCATAGATGTTTGTTGTATTAAAAAGCAAATTGACTATTTAGACCTCCTTTATTAGTAATGCTTTTCCAACACACTGTTTGGAGATTTTGATAATTAGAACAAGTCAGATCATGTAGAATATCAGGATGGTATTTGAAAGGTTAACATTCAGCAGTGAGACTATCAGAAACATCTCAGCCAGAATTGACAGTTTTTGTAGCATCCTAGAAAATATACCTTTACTTTGCTCAGCAGCACTTCAGAGTCTTCATATATCAATCGTCCCAGAAGGAAAATGTGAACATTATTGTTTTTTCTAAACAAAACTATTCTGTTCCAATAAACTTTCTGTCCAAACTAAATTGGGCTAAAATAACATGACGGAATAAATGAGTCCTTAATATTAGTGTGATGTCCACTTGTTTTGGTTTGTGTCTATAGACTGGCAAACATTTACGGAATGTGGAGTCCATCTGAAGTTCCATGGGTTTGGAGCCTATGGATAAATTCAGTAATATAAAAATACATCTGATTTATGACCAGTACTTGAAATAATACCTCAGAAGTATCGGTTGAGGTCAAATTCTTATATGTCCCCATTCCATCTTTCTTTCTATGCAAAATGTCAGTGTATGTTGCTGAAGTCCCAGTGTGGCATGTATGGGTCCACTTGAGTCATGGCACAGATCTTTCAAACTTATCACTGAGTAAATAATTTTTCTGGAGGTCACTGTGGTTTAGATTTAGATTGGCATAGTGAGGAAGCTATGCCAATTCCAACTAGCCAATATAAAGCTCAACAGAGTGCAAGGCATTTTCTTTTGCATTGCAGCTAAAATCTCATAACCACCTCTATCCAAAAGAAAAAATGAGCTTTTAACAGCTCTGAGGCAAAACCTCATAATAATAACTTTTTTTAATGTAGCATTTTTCATTTCAGGATTGCACAAAGCACTTTGATTCATGGAATTACTTTTAAGCCAAGAGAAACCATGATTTTGATCTCCTGTGGTTCTTCTACAGTGCCTCATAACTTGGGACCACTGTAGTAACCTTAGAAACCCCCATCAGACAGGTTATATCAGACTTGTTTTGAAAAGAAGGAAATTGTGGTATTCTGTTAACTGGCTGACTCTCAGAACACACAAGAAGAAGTGGCAGTGCTCAAAACAAATTAAGATTAATCCAGGAATTACTTGTTTTACCACCTGCAAAATGCTTAGCTATTTTCAGACATGCACTTCATACAGGAAAAGCAAGCTTTGAGCACAGTCTCTTCTTTAAGTCTCAAGGATTTATGTAAAGAGAACTCACTGTCTCTAACTGAAAGGTTAAAAGCAGAGATAGAAACATACTGCTAATAATTTTGGGGTGTCGTTACATTATTTGGAGTCACAATGTTACGTACAGGAGGTCCAGTTTCTCTTCCCATATACCAGTAATGAGCCTGGGGATACACTCGTAAAGAGTGCTTTAATGAGATTTTATTACATTTTTTTTACCATTAAAAATGATGAAATAATAATAAAAAAGAGGTAAATCAAAAGGCAGAAAAAGAAATTAGAGATTTAACATTATTTATTTTCCATGCTAGTAAAGGGCACTTGCTATTGTTTTCATGAAGTTTTCTACTAATGAGTAGAACTGTGTGGATAAAGATGGAGCAATTTCCCCAGAATAGCAGGTATAAAGGGGCTATTCCTTTAAAACATTTCTAATGGGAATGATTAAATTTTAAGGTTTCTTTTTATCTGCAACGGTGACTTTCTGAAATGCAGAACAAGGTATGCAATTCAGAGTTAAGATCAATGTAACACAGTTACAGATACAATTTATGGCTAAATTAAAGTTACTGGATTGCTATAGAAAAAATAATATTAACATCAACACAAGTTGCATGTACATCTTTTAGGCTTGGTTTTAGATGCTAGGGCTAATAGCTGTATAAAATGTTTACTAACCCCAACTCTGTGAAATTCTTATTTTACCCCTTTATTTATAAGTTTCCATACAGCCTTTTTAAAAAGATTTGCATGAATGGATTTTTTACCTTCCCTTTGTAAAGCTTATTTCAGATGTTTTTTACTTCATCAAATTACAGGATTTTAAATACCCAGAGCCAGAGATAAGTTTAGGGCTCATAGAGAACATAATTTCCTATAGAAAAAAATATGAAAGATAATATCTTTTTCTAGAAGTGCAATATAACCTTTTATCTATTTAGAAGTTTGAGAAGTGTTTGTTATGCTTGAGTCAGGTCCTGGGTATTGACTGAAAGACTCCATCCTGTCAAAGGATGTCTTTCACTGGAGCAATAAGCAGATGAAAGGGGTGTTCAGACAAGGTCACCTTGTTGTGTAGCTGGTCTCTCATCACTCCAGAAGAGACTTTTCCAGCTTAACTGAAAAAGCCAAGGAAGCAAAATAAAATTAGCCATTTCTTCCCCTTGCACACTTAGAGCCACTAAAGATCAGTGTCCTGTCTTTTATCACAGCAAAATATATGTTGTTGCAGACTCCACGGGAGGAATTTGTTAGGATTTTACATCTGACTTGTAGAAATAATGAATATCTCTCTTTTTATGTTAGTGGCATTTCTTTTAAGGTGATTTTATACTAAGTTCAAGCTCAAGTACCCATGCCATTGATTTTTAAGCACAAAGACATTCCTGATTTCCCACAGATTCAATGATGTTAGGATGCTTGGGAAATGGCAGTATTCTGACTTTTTTCAGAGTTTAGGTGTTCAAATTTTTCTTAGTTAGTGCTGTATTGATTTTAGCTGCTAAGTGACTAAATATTATGGGCTTATTTTCTAACACTGAAGGGGGGAATGACTTTCTCTGTATCAATTTTATTTTTTTACTCCAATGGCTAGGAAACCATGAAAATTTGAGATAAGCTGCATCAGTGAGATTTCAGTGACAAAATGTTGGTTTCAAAGCATTCAGTTTATTTTCAAGTTTGACATGCAACACAGCAACATGACTTCAGACCTCTAAATTCTTTCCTCTACAGTCTGCATTCTTTGCTAGTACTCACAGAAAATAACAAACATACAGCCCCATAACTGTACCATGACATGCCAGCTCTGCTAAAGGAATTTCTCCATGTAGAGATTCTCTGAGCTATAAAAAAGATGTAGAAAAATGTGTAACATAGAAACCAAAGAAGATACTAAATATGAAAATTTGGAAGAGATTAGGAAACTTTTTTAAGACAGAAAGCTTCACTTAATCACTTCTTGCATTACTAGGAACTAGTCTTTCTTGTATCTCTTTTGGCATCTGGGAAATCCAGCTATGAATCCATCCAGGCATATCAGATATATGATATTTATAACAGGAATATATCCTCATCACAGAAGAACTAAAAATGTAGTAGCTGGACATCTAAGGGACAGCAGAGGTATGAATACAGAGAGAGCAGCCCACAGGAATAATTATGTGTAACCTCTCACTCTTCAAAAATACCAATGGGCTTGCAAAAAACCCATATTGCGAGCCTTGATTCCTTATTTTTAGTATTGTATCTGGAAAATCAGATTAACAACCTGCTCTAATGCTCTTTTGAAATGATGTTACAGAAACAATTCTTCCCTTTCCCTGCCTAAAGGGAAGTACTTCTCTGTAGGCACAGAGTTTGTGGTGCCTGGGAATGGGGCTGAGGCCGAGCCCCATCCCCAATAGGCTACAGCAGCGTAGGACAGGTGAGCAGTGTTGAAGGCTGTGAAATATGGAGTGTGAAATGTGCTGACCAATCCCAGAAGGGGAGAGAGGACACACAGGTGGAATGCATGTAAGACAAATGGTATAAAAGGCTGGATGGGAGAACAATAAAGTGTGGATGCTTGAAGTCATTCATGGTGGTAGCTGTGTCCCCCTTCATGGCTCTTTTCAGCTGGGGAAGTGTTTTTTGGGAAGTCTTTTCCTAACCACTCAAATTGCCTGCTTACGGAATGTGTAAAAAATTTGGAAAACAAAAATTTATTTCTTGGGGTAGAGGCAAGTGGATCTTCACTCCAGAGCATCTTTGCTCATTTGAAATAATCTAAAGGGCTGGTCAATACATTTTGTAGATTCATCCGTCATCAAATCACAGGATTATGGGAAACAGGATTGGAAAATAATCATCAACCCTATTCCATTGTTTTAGGGTGGGGTCAGCCAGGTGTGTGGCATTTCAAAAGTGGAGATCTCACGCCCTCAGCTGTGGGTTCTTCTTCATTGGTAGGTTATTCCTGATAATGAACCCCCTTGTTTTCTCCTACAAGACAAACTCATCCAGGTGTTCTGACTGTTCCTCTCTTACTAATATATTCTAGAAAAGTGTATTACAATAAAACTGAGCAATGATCAGTAGGAGATGCATCAATTTTTAAATTATGCTCTCTTCTAACATAGTTCATTTTTTGCTTGTAGGAACACTGTTGTGAATAGAAAGTGAGGGAACTGACAGTATCCCTTAAATTTATTTTTTTTTTAATTAAGGTACAGTTGAAAAATAGATCAGGGAAAAAGTAAATGTAGCACTTAATGCTTTCTGCTGGTAAAATGATAGTTTAGATAACTGAAGTACTCTACTTGTGTTTTTTAAGTAATCAAGCAGAATTTCAGTTTTTGTTATAATAATTGTTATCGGCAATAGTCATATCTTCCCTTAAACAGTACATACAATATGTAAAAATCCAGTTAAAGTCACATCAAATCAAGCTAGACAGAATCTTTTTCTGTAGTTTTGACAACTCCTCCATAAAATTTTTTGCAGTGTGAAGGGTGAAAAACTTAATGGAACTAGTTTGACAGCCCATGATTTTTATCAGGCAAAATGACTTTATATATAGTACCCAAATATTTTATCTGTGATCTTTTTTCTGAACCCATTGTAAAGGCTTCTGCAAGGCTGATTTTTCACACATTCACTTTGGTGTTAGAAAATAATTTTTATTAAATAAATTATTAAAAATTATAATTTAAGGTTGAAATGCAGTGCTATATAAATACTTCATTGTAGTGAATACTACAGATCTGATGGCAGAGTCAATTTACCAAAGCATTTTAAGTATGAGCACAAAAATATTTGATTTCAGTGGAATTTATGCTGAACTGAATATTTTTAACACACTTGTAATTGGTTTAATGCCCATTTTGCAGTGAGGAAAATAAAACTTGCCATTTAGCTTGACTCTCTTTGTCAAGAGCAAAGGTAAATAGTTTGCTTCCTGCACCTTTCTACCATTACTGTGCTACGTCTCTAGGATGAGAGGAAAATGTAATGAAGGGGAAGAAATCCACAACACCTGAACTGTCAAATGTGTGATATTCAGCCTGTGTGTCTGGTAACTGTAGAGATAAGGGAACAGATAGTGCTGTCCCCTTCCAGACCTGCAAGTACAGAATGGGCAGACAATTCCTTCCCCAGGCCTTAGTCTGACAGGGAAATCAAGGAGACAACTTCTAGGCACTCCTCTGATCAGGCTTCCTGTCTGGCCTCAGGTACATCAGTTTTCCAACTGTAAAATAAAGATGAACCTCACTTCTTTCAAGTGTTGGGAAATGATGCATGCATCAGATGCTCAAGAAAGATTATATGGGCAATCTGAAAGGTTGCAAAAATGTTTAGTGTGATGCCTTTTGGAAGCTTTATAATAGGTGAAAATTTAACCTATCTGAAAACATCCTGAAGACTTATTTCGAGTTGCATCTTTTAGGGAAGGAATATATCAAGAATTGAATGAACTGTAATTAGATTTTCATCGTAATTTAACCTACTGAAGAACAATAAATTACTTCATGGCACCAATATAATGTTATCAGAGTGGCCCAAGCACAGATTCTGATCAAGCATTTAGCAGACTAAACATTTAAATTGCCAAATTTTAAAAGAACACTTTCTGAAACACAATCCTCTAAAATTGTTTTAAATTGGTGATTCAAAAGGAGACAGTTCAAGTCATGAGTGTATCTTGAAAATCTCAGACTTGGCTTAAAGGCAGATTACCACATTTTGATGAATCCAAAGAGCTCCTTAAAAACTCTCCTTCAGAAGTGTGGGACATGATATTTAACGTAGGCAATTTCTACAGCACAAGTCATGGGTATAGGTTTCAGCTTAGACACAAATTCTGGCACAGTTAAAGATCTGAAAAATGAGAACAGAATAGAAGGGCTGGCTCAGTGTTAACCTTGTGCAATTAAATCAATACTGTAATACAGACCCCCGTGCTGAGGCAGCATCACCCTTCCTGTGCAGCCCTACTTACTGCATGCTGCAGAGCATTTTGTGAATCCTGCCTTTACCATCACAGGAAATGATTTGAAAATAGATATGAGGTGCAGTGGTTACCTTGGGTCTTGCTTTTGGAAGGGGAGGATATTCCAGACATCAGAGTAAGATTTTATCCTTTCCTTCTAAATGCACTGGGTGAGAAAGGCATCTTGTGTTGGCTATGCCAGCTGTATTTTGACATTGTACTGGTAAAACTCATATTTTTCAATTTTTTGGCAAGTTTGAAAGCCCAAAAGTAGGACCAGACTTGCATATTTGATGCAGAATGCAACAGACTGTCTTTTGGCTCTGGGATCCCAAAATTTTCCAGCAGTTTTACAAATAATTCTGTGGTTTAGTTTATTGTAGTTCAGTTACTGATCAAACAAAATTATTAGATGGACTTAAAAGGCTTTTTCCTAGATAAAACTGATAATTTAAGAAAAGAAAAAAATAAACAAACAAAAAAACCCAACCCAAAGCCAAAAACATGCATTTCCTTTTCCTCATTTTCCATTTTTGAAGGGTATTTTCTTTAATGAATGTCTAAATTAGCCAATCTTTTTCTGTTTAGATAATGTAAAAAAATATTCTGATTCTTCAGGAGCTTTTATATTACCTCTCATTGCTGTATTTTCCTGAAGTTTTCCAGAATTCTTCTTAATTTTATCCAAAAATTCTGAATAAATTGGGGAGGGGAAGATTTCTGTGTCAAAGAGATTTTTTCTAAATAAATCCTCCATCCTGAAGATGTCCCTATCTGTATTCAACGGTCTATTTAAAATGCGTGTGTGTATGCGGTCCAGTCTAGAATTATAATCAGCTTAATACCACTATTAAGCAAAAAATCACTGTCAAAACAGATTCCATTGTTGCCAGTCTTGCTGAGCGGCTCAAAGGCTGAATGGACTGTGGGGCTAATTAGGAATCTGGAGTGGGATCATTTCTTGTCTGTAAAGCTTTCCTCATCAGAACAGGACTAGGGAGGATGATGGAAGAAGAGCGTTCTCTTTCGGCACGAGCCTACTGTGTTATTTTCCATTTCATTTCATTAAAACATAGAGATGTATTACATAACAAGCTGATCATTTAATGGTCATTATGAAACTATAGCAAGATGATCCATGGTTTTAAAGATTTGAATCAGAGTTTGGCTCTGATAAGTATGGAAATCATCATATCGATTTCCAATTTGTCCCGTCAGAATTATTTTTCTGAAGGTTACTAAAAACTCAATATAATGTAGTCAAATATTTTAAATACCATTACAGAAATGTAGTGATCTAGAACAGTATCAATAAACATTAAGGAATCATATTTTAAATCTCTATAATTTGTTACCATTTTTCTTAATTCCACTTTTAATATGGATTTTGTATTCTAAAATTTTCTATTTTTGCCCAGAGATTCTCTCTTCTGAGTTTAATCTTATTAGAGAAAATTTGCATGCTATTATATGGATTAGTTTATTAAAGCTCTTCATCTCTCTGCTTACCCATTCACTTCTGCTGCTTGAACTGCTACACTTCAGTAAGTCAATGCTGAAGTAAAATCTATTTTTCTTCAGAGCTGCCAAAGTGACTGGATTTCTGTTAGAAAAAAAATCTCATTTGCAATTATATTCTGATTTATCAGAGAGCATTCGTACAACTTATTTTTATTTATATCTTGTGGGGATTAATAGTCTGCTTGGGAAATTAATTTCAATGGTTTCTAGGCAAATCTCACCTATTCTAAAAATGCAGCTGAAAGTTCACCAGAATTTTTAACAATTATGTGGCTGCTTCATAATCTTTTCTCAGCATGCAGCAGAAATATAAGATATTTAAGAGGATATCAGTAGTGCCAAGTGTTTTCTATAGAAACACTTGTCTATCACAAGAGTTCAAGAGTTTCATAATCATAAGACAAACCTCTGAAAAGATGAAGTTGAAAAATACATTTTGCATGCTTTAATAACACCCTATGGCTTTACTTTAAGATAAGCTCTTCTGATATATTTTGCACCTCTTCCTTTGCAACGATTTGGTTCCTAAAAGAAAATGCAAACTGAGCTTTTCCAAACAATAAGCTTCCAGAGTCTGGAGGTTTAAAGAAGATTTAGACTGTAAGAGTTGATAACTGTGCCTTAGGGTCTTGCCAGTTAATATGGAGAGTGACCAAGATCTGACTGTAGGCCTTTAGACTGGAGACTTAAGAGGTAAGAGATTTAGGTGGTTGTGATGTTCATTAATCAAGTAACACACCACCAAGAAAATACTACTTCTCTAAACTACTATTTATCTAAAAAACACAACTAGAAGTATTAAGTCACCACAGCAGTGCTATGGAAAACCCTTTCAAATCACACACCTATTCTTTTCCTTTCTCCATTTAGTGTTAGGATGCATGTCTATCCCTGCCTGCTTCGTCCTGTCATGCCATGGTGTACACTTGATGGAGAGCCCAGTGGGTTGTCTGGGGAGTTCTTCCTGGGACATGCATGAAGTGTTGAAAGGTTTTGGGTCCCTCCCTCCTCCAAACAAGTTCATGGTAGTTTAGTTAGGATGATTTGCTTCTTTGCAAGAAAAGAAAAGAAAAAGAAACTTGTCTATAAGAAACATGCGGCACGTGGTTCTTTTTGAAAAAGTCACCATCATGCTGAAGTAGTTGTTACTTGAATTCCGAATTGTTTTAGCCAAATCTGGACCTCATGCCGTGATTCTGCCTACTCACTACAGCGGTCTGTGGTATTTATCTTCTTTATCACGCATTTCTCTTCATGTGTTTTGAAGGTGAGTGTGATCTTCCTGCCACAGGAGCCCTACTTTGTTCATAGGACAAAGCACAATTCCTGTTAGAAAGAGAGGTGTGATAGAGACACTTCTAACTGAAGAGCTGGTGTTGGGCTGAGCTGCTAATCAGGGAGCTCTTACGAGGAGGTAGCTAGGATGTTCAAGGTCATGTAGGTTTAGTTTAAGGTGTCCTAAAACTTTAACATTGGTCTCTGGGAAAAAATAGTAGCATTAAAAGCTTACAGCACTTTATATCTGTGTTGCTCAATTAACATTACTAAATGGTAAGTCAGCACTCTAAGGAAGAGGTGGAATCTGGCTCAGTCATCTGATTTAGATTACTTGTGGTTTTCATTAAAAGATGAGAAAAAGTTACTTTTCCAAGAGAGTAGATTTTATTGCAGATATGAACAGTGAAAAATGTAGTGAGGCCACTTGGCTTAGTTAAAACTTAACACAGTCTCCAATACTTAGAAAATATCTGATCTATGTCTAAACAACTTTACAACCCTATTTAGAATAAACAATATACAAACAATATGTTGTCCCTTGCTTTCCATTTGAATTAGGCTGGGAAGTCTTACAGGGATCAAATAGCAGATGCACAGTTGGACATCCCTCAGCTGACTGTGATGGTATTTTATGATGTAAAACTAAACCACTATTCAAAGCCCTCAAACAAGGATATTAAAATTATGCCACACTGCACATTTCTGAAAATTGTTCTGTATTGTTATAGCTTTATTCTCTCCAAAAAGGCATGCTTTTGAAGAGAGAAAGAAATGTTTTTTCCTCTTATTCAGTATTTGGCAAATGCCATCACAGAGAGTGAATTAAACACCTACAGATGGTCAGAATCCAAGGTATAAGCTGTGAAAAAGACTCAGTCTGAGGCCCAGGTGTCAAGAGCAAAAGTGAAGCCGTTATTTACTCTCAGTCTCCACAGTGGGCTTTGTTTTGTCTTTCATGAGAACCATAATCTATAGACTTCAGGCAGTTAAGTAAACACTATATTTTTTTTCATTCCTATTTTGGAGATATTTTAAGCTAATTTTACAATATAGATGTAAGAGGAGTGAAAAAGATCCCAGCACTTGAAGTTTATGATCAGTGAGTATTTTCATAAAAAGAAGAGCTTACAGTCAAACAAATAGGATAATTGAAAAATAATTAGAGTGATTTTCCCTTAGGGGCATTGCTTTTAAACCTTATCCAGTTTACCTTGCTCTTGGTATCCTGCTGCTGATATAAAATGAACAAATTTTATAATTAGTTACCTAGGTTGTCTTAGAAACTTATATGTCCCAGGAGAAGGTAACCATATAAAAGCAGCTTGGCAAAACCATCAAGCCATTTAAAAAGTGTCTTCAAACACTTGCTGGCTTTTGCAATAAACTTCAGATGCCGGTTGCCACAGCTCCTGAGAGCTTCAGAGCCTGCTTCTCATTTGGATGGCAAAGAGAGTGGCTAGCTCTTTTTTGTCATGGTTGTAATTGAAGCACAGCTCTAACAAGACTTTAAGAATTATTTTAAGAGTTTTGTGTGTGTGTACTATTTTATATAATTGCAGAGGAGACTGGCTGTAAAAGTCAGCATCCCACATTGACACAGTGTGTTCTCTGATGAGATCTGTCTAATCATTGACTCTAACAGCAGGAATTTGTAGCACACAGCACCTTGGAAGGATGTGACAGCAGGCTATATCTATAAGAGGTGTAGAAAGAGTGATATTTCTAATTTCTTAAGTGTTTCTAAGCACACTGGGTTTGCTTTTCTTTTTTTCCAAATTTGCAGATGTCTTGTATAAATAACAGTGTTGTCTACTTTGGAGTTACATGAATGTGTGCTTTCATTTGAATTTGACCTTGAAATGCCTTGAATGAAGTGAAACTTTGTGGTAATAAAATAGCAGGAGGACATTCCATATATAACACTGCTGGAGCACCCTGGGTCCCACCAGAGGATCTGTGAAGTGAGAACACAATTCCAGCTGCACGGGCCAGTTAAAGATCTGGCACCACAGCTGTCGGAAAGAAGTTTTTTTCTAATAGAAGGTGATAGCTATGAAAATTCTTGTTGCAGCAAGATAGTGAGATGCATGTTTGGACTCCAGTTTTTCTGCAGCAGAAACTCACAGAAGTCAGTGAAGTAGGCAGCTCTGGAAGGTGACCTAGTCAGATGACTGAGCCAGATTGTTATTCCTGATAATTTCTACTGCCTGTTCTGTGAGTTCAGACAAGTGAATGATACGAGCAGACGCACTGATAGTGCTCAAACCAAGGTGTTTGGGTCAGTCTGAATTTTCTACTGACTGCTGTCTATTAAACATCACAGGAGGAGCTAATGCAAGAAATGGCCAGTACAGTGGCTAGAACATGTGACTTTCAGTTCTTTATTTCATGCCAATCACCTTCACTTGTCCTGTGTAGTCAGTCATGAATATTCATGTGTAAAGTCCTTGTTTGCAAGAGGAGTCCATGGTTCTCAAACTGCTGTTGCAGAATCAGATGGTTAATGGTACTAAAACATCAGTCATGATCAAAGGGACTATGGCAGTTGTAACTTCGTGGGCATCTGTGACCTTCCAGCATAAATGAAAAGCATCTCTGTGCCTTTTACAGCTGAATTCTGTGGTTGCTTCAAGGAGATCTTGACAACTGCTTTTTGCTCTGACTTTATGCAGTGCTTAGCATAACAGTACCGATTCTGCCTGCTTCTGGATCAGTTACTACAAATAGCACAGTAATAAAATCTTTTAAATACGTTGGTCTACATTATCTCCTGACCTTCAGCTGTCTCCTAACAGCATCAGACTACAACTCTCCACAGGCTTTTAAAATGTTTACATCAATAGCCAGGATGTGTCAGAGGCTGAAATAGGTTTAGCTAGAATAGAAGAGTAATGAAACACAATGTTATATGTTGCCTTCAAAGTAATCTTAATGAGTCTTGATGTTAATATGGCAGTGAAGTGGGGGAAATTAAAGCAGTCTGTGAACAATACAGAACCAAACAAACCAACCAAAAGCCAAAAATAAGAACCCAATGATCAGAATAGGGGAAAGGAAGGACAGAATTTTGAAGACTAAGACTTTGCATGCTATTACTTTAGTTTCAGTAGGTATTTCATAGTTTCTTAAAATTTTGAAACTTTCCTATCATCCTCTCCTTCATTAATTAAGCTAATTACAAATCAGAGCACAGGCAAAATATTGCAAGCTAGAGTATGGTTGTTGTGTTGCGCTCAGAAGTGATTTGGTTTTTTTTGAGGAGAGTACCAGCCACAGGGGAATATTTTCTAGAGCTGTATATGAACCAATGAAGGCTAGAAAAAGGAATCCATATTCATGCATGGAAACTATGAGGCTTTTCCACTAAATGAAACACAGGAAAGACAAAAAGCTCCAGAATGACAAATAATCTCTCTGGTTTTTATTAGACTTGAGACAATGGCTGACATCAGTATTCATTTCGTTTTTTTTCAAGTTGTTTTGCAAAATTTAGGTGGGCCATGACTAATAACAACATACAGGAACTCTCTAACTAACCTCAGCAATTATTTTTCTGCCTATTACTCTGTACTGTGTTGGCTTCTTCTTTAGCATTTGTGTAAGCACTTTTGTGCTCATTATAATCTCAGTCATGTGCTGCCAGCATTTCAATAAGAACCTCCCACAAAAATGTTTCTTTGTACTGTGTACCAAGTGCTGCATCCTGCATCCTTGTGCATAGAAAAGGAGGGAGAATGGGGGGAGAAAAAAATTAAAATTTTAAGTATCTTTTCTAAAAAAGAGGAAAAAAAGCTGGGTATAGGCCATTTAATAGAGGTAAGTACAGAGAAGTAGTGTGGGATTTGGTGGGGTCATTTGTCAACATTTGCAAGGCTACAGTCCTAAAATTGTAATGTTTGGTGACATAAAACCATCAGAATACAGGCCACTGTTGTTATATAGGTATTTTCATAGTGCAGTGAAAACTATTATTGTTGCACATAATAAAGCCATCCAAACCATCTTTAGCTTGTAAACACCTTTTAATGTGTCCCTTGTGTCTTAATCACAAAAAGTGAGACCTAAGAGCACTATTGTAAGTTAATGGGTATTCCTGAGGATAAAAATAATTGAATTTGAGGGGAAAAAAATTATACAAAGCCAGTACTTTATTTAGAGACTTGTAGGTGGGTCCAGATTCTCATTTAGATTAAGTGGCCTGGGATGTTGTTTGCCTGTAATCAATGATATTTGTTTGAAAGAGGCAGTCTGCTCAAAAAGGTTATTTGAAATAATGCAGTTACAATAAAACTGTTTGCTTTGGGAATGGTGAAATATGAAATAATATTTAAATTTATAAAAAGTGATCAAAAATCTCACCGCTGCCCATTCTAGAGATGCACTTGAAATGACATAGAAAAGACATCTGGAGCATTTAAGTGCTGTCTTTTCTCAAGATAGACTTCCTGATTTGCTGTGACACAGTTTCTGGTGTTACTTGCAGCTGACTATTGCACAGAAACAGG
The DNA here is from genome assembly GCA_013400315.1 of Bombycilla garrulus. Lineage (NCBI taxonomy): Eukaryota > Metazoa > Chordata > Aves > Passeriformes > Bombycillidae > Bombycilla > Bombycilla garrulus. Next base: position 352,434 of record VXBU01002509.1, on the reverse strand, counting down.
GGAACTCCTCTATGAGTGCCTTTGTCTGCTAAAGATATTTCCCAGCTTTTATTTTTACTAGCCACACTTTCATTGAGTATGCTGAAATAAAAGATGTACAGCAGTCAGGGTTTCTACAAAAACTTCCTGTCTTCGATGTTCATTAGTGTATGAATAAAAGCATCTCTTACATAGCTAATCTTACAGTTCATCACATGTTTTGGCCTACAGTTGCAATGCAGGTTAGCTCCATCTCTCCTGAAGCTTCATCCCATATCTGCATGTGGTGAGATATCAACGAGCCCTCCCAAGAGTGACCACCAGTCCAGTGGAGGGTATTCTCTCAAGCACAGTGATATGCCCAGATCTCATGTGCAGAGCATGCCTGAAGTTTGGCTAAGTACACAATATGTGTCTGTTTGAATGACAAAAACATGCACACTCTAAATTGCCTGCAAGTGCTCCCGGAAAAACTTGTGAACTTTGTGCAAAACCACAAGTATTTCTTAATATACAGCTTCATGATAATCCACATAACTGTTAAGGTAGCAATGCCCAATGGATGAGGCCTGAGCAAGTGTTTAGAAAGGTCCTGGCGATATCCTTTGTGTGACCTTGAAAAAAGGCTTTCCCAGCTTCACTTTGCTTCTTGTGTTTTTTATCACTTTCCACTACTGGAGATCACTGAACAGTAGATCTTCAGCTTCAAACTAGCCATTGATGTAGTACAAATAGCTAACAATCATAATCATTCCAGTAGCAATAACCTCTCTTTTTTCTCTCTCTCCTCTTTTACCTTCTTCTCCTCTCCAGATGTACTTTAAAAAAGACAAGAATACACCTAAGAGGACTTGAAATGTGTGGGGCTTGAAGTGTGTTGATTTGCTGTTAATATCTTGTAATGGTTTTCATTATTGTGTCTTCCATATCCTGTATTTTGTTGTATTTTCCTTCTCTGGTGAAATAACTCGACACAAATTTCTGTAAAAACGCAATAGTCCATCAGCACTTTTCTTAGATTAATGTGCTGAGTTTCTGTGCCAGCAGTGCTTACCTTTATCAACCCAACCTCCAAAGTAAAGTCCTACTCATTAGAAGTCTTTCAAAAGGATAAAAGCTGTCTGAGGTTAAAGACCTTGCCTTACACAGATACTGGCTTTAACTGCTCTATTTCTCCTAAATATCTTTGCTTAATTCATTAAAAATGTATTAAATAGCAGGAAACCAAGAAGCTGTGAGAAAGTGTCTTTAGTCTAGGGTCAAAATTCATATTTTATCTTTGGTTTCTTGCTTTTAAAGGACACAACTACCATGTTTCTGTGTTTTCTTTTGATTTTTGGCTGGATATTTCAGCTGTCCTGCATTCAAAGTCATCTGTGGGTAGATTTTTTGGCTGAGGCAGCCTGTGTCCATGTTGTTTCCAGTCTCACCAGGGGCTGGATCCTGCAGTCTATTCCTGAGCACAGAGCAAACAAAGGGCTGTGCTCAACCACTGCGGTGCTAACAGGAGAGCATAGCATGACTGACCAGGGATTGAGCAATAGGTACCACAGGTTTTGTGAGAACCCTGCAAGGACCTGCAGGGCTGGAATGGGGTGGGCATGGGGCAGGAAAGAGCTGGAGAGAAGCTCACTGGGGTGTGTTACAGGTGGAAGAAAGCCTTGGGAGCTAAAGCTGGCAGAAGGGGCTGTCCAGCTTAGGAGAAGCTTTAGAGAAAGAAGAAAGTACAGAGAACTGGGGGTCAGAGGAAGTGGGTACCTCAGTTCCCAGGACCCAGAGCAGTGCGTGAGGGAGAGCAGCTGAGGTGTGAGGTGAGTGGGAGTCCATAATGAATGACTGCCAGCTAGGCTGAGGAGAGGACTTCTCTGGGGAGAGGAGCAAGAGGTTCTGAGAGGATGAGAAAGGCTGGGAAGGCAGGCTTGTGAGAAAGGTTGGGAAGGCAGGTTTGTAACACAGGTTGCAAAGAGGTCTGTGCCTCCGTGGGACTGATGTGAACACTTCCAACCAGGACCTGTGCTGGAAAGTTTTACCAGACAGCCTCCATATGGATTTGCACTGATCACTCTCATTCTCCTCATCTCAGCTACACCACCAACTTTTAGCTTTATGGAGCAATACAGGACTTTTATAGGCAAATAAAAATTGAGGAAAGGATAGTTTTTTTCTACAATTTTTAGTTTTTCTACAGTAATTTGTTATGTTTGATACCCTGACGTGAAGGGTAAATCGCTTGCCATTGAAGTCATCCTGCTGGCTGGAGGTCCCCAAGTGAAAAGACTTATTCGTGTGTATGAAAGTGAAGCTTCTGACCTAAAACCTTTAAAGAATTGCAGGCATATGGAACCAATTCAGATTTCTATTTCTATGAGATAATCCCCTGGTACTAATGACTGAGGTCTATAATTTATTCAGCAAAATGTCCCAACTCCTTCTTCCTGGGGCTTCTGAGCTTTGGGAGTTTTTTATCTTTTTTTTCTTTGAGATTTGATAATCCTGTTTAACCCTCCTGCATATGGGACCCCAGGGAGAGCTTTTCAGTTACACACAATTAGTTTTATAAGCAGCGTTATTAAATCATCCATTGGCTGTTTGGTATTTTTAAATTCCTTTATTAATAGCAATAGAGGCTTTTCTATGAAGAACAGAGGGTAGCATTATATGAAATCATTTCAGACTCTAATAATAACTTTTCCTGCTTGCGAGTAAAACCAAGAAATGAGCTTTCTTGTCTAAAATTTTGTTCAAAATCTGCAACTCCTTTCCCCCACTCATCCTTTCTCCTCATCCTGATTTTCTCTCAGATGCAAAAAATAAGGCGAAATTGGATCCTGAGAGAAAAGAAAGTTCATGGAGCAGGGCCAGCCCTGAGGAATCTTCCTAGGCTGATGTCTCCCTGCCTAAGGTTGAGGACTTTGCTCTCTGACCAGTGACCCCATTGCCAGAGGCAGAGGATCACAGCGCAGTCCAGCTGCTCTTGGACTCAAGGCCACAGAGCGGGAGAAGGGCCATGGTTGTTGCTAAATAAATTGAGGAGCTGTTGCCTGACCTGGGGCAGGTGCTGGAAAGGAGCCTGCTGGGATGTGTGAGGACCGTGAGTCTCATAACCATGGGAGTCTTACAGCCATGCTTATAAGAGTGCAGGAAGGCTTGGGTGAGAGCAGGCATCGGCCCACTCCAGACCCACAGTCTCCAGAGGAAGTGGTGAGAAACAGGATAAATGGAGGATAGTATTTCTCCCGCCTGCATTTTCAGTATCCAATTATGTGTTATATGAACCTGGTGGCTGTAGACAAACCACCACATCCACTAACAACTTTTTTTTCTCTGTAAATTTGACCAGTTTTCTTTTGCACCCATGCGTGATTTTGTCTTCAGCAATATCCCATAACACATTCCCCAATTCCTCACTGTATGAAAGGGTACTTATGTTTATTTTTAAACCCATTGCCTGATAACTTCATTCTTGTGAGACACTGAGCAGTCATTGCATATTCACTTCCTCCTTGTCACTCTGGATTCCCATTGTTCTCAGGGTATTGTATTTGACAAGGCTGTATGTAAGATCTTGTACTGAATTTAACACAAACATAATGTTTAAGGCTCTGAAGTTGTGGAGTGGAGCTGAATGCAATCCATCTTTGTCTGCCCTCCCAGGACAACTGTGCTGCCGCCCCTTTTCCTGCCAGGCCACTTCATTTACATTTTAAAACCTGGGATTTAGAATGGTTATGTAAATTGACCTTTCAGTTCATACAGTAGCTCCTAGACATAGTTTTAAATTTAAATCCTAGCCATAAATTTAGGATTTAAAATATAGACTGTGTTCCTGTCCAACTTATACTGAATAACTTATAAGAGTTTGATTTGAGAAAACTGAAATAAAAATTAAAATAAAAAATTAATCAGCAGTATTATTTCTTTCTATGGAAGGTTCAGAAGCTTGTTTTAAATGTCCTTTTCAAATGAGGATTTATCTTTTTGAACTTACATTCAAGATTCTTAAACAAACCAAAAAAAAGAAATTGGGAACGTATTCTTGAGAGAAGGCCTGGTTTCCACTGCAACATCCCCAGACTGCCCTCTTCTCAAGAGTGAGATAATTCTGCTTCTGGAAGCAATATCAACAAATTACTTTTGCTTATGAACACAGTAAAAGGAGTGTGCATTCATCATTTTAACATACAGGATTTATACATTAAGAGAAATTTGTATAAAGACATCATTGTCATTTCCTGGTATTTACAGAACCATACCTTATGGCCTCTTCTTCTACTCTTCTTAGTCTTACAAAACCAAAATAAAATTCGCAAAGGATTCCAGTGGACAATATAATTTTTTTTATTTTGTTTAAAAATATATACTGTAAGCTAAAAAAATAGATTATATACATATATATATACACATTGGCAAGAAATAGAAAACGGCACTTTTGGTACTAAGAATAATCACAAGTTATTTGAATATCCCATAGTGTCTGTAGATATTTATTGGCAACAAATCTTTCAAGAACAATGGTTATCATTCACACTAGACTAATATTTTCTTTACATATCTACAATTGTTCTAGGGCCTTTCCAGAGAATTTAACTGTTGGTGTCTTACACTAATGTGAAGAATGTAACTTGCTACATTCTGTTCCTGGGCATGGTGGGAAATACCACCCTCTGTTCTCTACTTTATTGCTCTTTTCACAGGAAATATTCATGTCTATGACACGAACACAACAAAACAGCACAGCTTTATATTCCTATTTTTTGGTACAGCTGTCCATAGCTGAACAAGCTGTTAGATGATGAAAAAGCAGGATCCCTGGATTTAGATGGGAATACAGCATTGCCATCTGCAGTTCTACACAATTGCCTTTGTTATTTAGTAGGTCATTGTCAGCTGGATCACTTATTGAGCTCAGAGATACTTTAGGAGTAGGTCTTTAGATCTGCTCAACACAAAAAAAAAAAACCTGAGTTGCTCCTTTGGAACTACTTGGAGTTTGTTTGCCCCACAGATTAGGTTTACAGAAAGGATTTATGAAAAACAGTCTTTTTTTGACTGTGAAAAAATTACCTAATAAACACTTGCCTGCTTCTCTGCATTTTTCCATTCTCAGTAGGAAGAAAGATGGCTTGTGCCACTTCCCGTTTTCTTCCCTAGACAATTCCACAAAGAACACCCCATAACATGTAGCTTGGTCTTGGCATCCAGCCTTCTGCCTGGAGCCTGGCTTGGGGAGTAGCCCTTTACTTACATTTTAAAAGAAACTTCCTTTTCCTTCCCTAAACCTCTGCTTTCCAAAAAACGCAAGTGAAACCTAAGAAACTGAACCCTTCTCCAAACCCAGCTTCTCCCCCCCTACTTCCGGGGGGGAATAATTTGCCTTTTCTCTCCCATCTTGTAACTAATTCGGAAATATGTCACTGCACTGTGTCATTAAACGGTGTGAAGCCTCTGCACAGCAAGATGAATGGCTTCCAACTGATAAAACAGCATTTATAATATGAGTGATAGGTTTTCCTTGCCACTGCCCACCAGGGAAGGTGTCTGCCCCACTCAGGTGCTGACTCAGCCAAGGGAACCCTTTATTCCAGCTTTCATGGGTAGGTGGAATCGTAAAGCAATAGATGCACTCGCAAATTTCATTTGCTTAAGAAACACCTATTCAGAGGATAGAAGGATGGAGAAAGGTGAGGGGGTTTTCTGCCTACAACTTCAAAGGGAATGGAACTGGCTGACACAGCTGTTTTCCACACAAAGAAGTTAGGAAACCTGGAAACACAGGGTTATTTAAGGCAAGGACCAGCGGCTGGTATTTTTCCTTGTCTCCTCCCAAGCAGTTGTTAATCTCATCTCACTTTGAAGAAACCCAAGAAAGTATGTGTGCAGGCTCATGGGAAAGCTGTTCTGTCTTGACAGGGTGGGAGGAAAAGAGAAAAGGTCAAGAACAGAGCATGTTTACCTAAGCCATGTGCTCCAAGCTGTGTGTTGCTGTTGAGTGCAGCTGCTTTCACTCTGAGCTGGCATTTTGTGGTTTTGAATACTAGACCACTAAATAAAATATGGGGTTTTAATACCTTTTTTAAAAAAATATATCCAGTGTGGGCTGCTAAAGTAAACAGAATATTGCACGAGTGCACATTTCATTCATATGAGCAGAAGCTTAAAGCAAAAACGGGAGTGCAATTAGCAATCAAAACCAGCAGTCAAAGGCCATGGAATACAGCACAACTACAGGCAGATATAAATTTCCTTTTAAAGACATATACTTGGAGGACCAGTTGCATAATTCTGCAAGCTAAGGAGAACACTGACTCACTGAGTCAATATTTGCCAAATTCAACTCTTGTTCAGGACAGGAAAAAACTTTCAGAGCAAAGAAAGGGCCTGGTCATGAGAGTCACAGGCAACAGCCTCAGGTCCCTGTGCCTTTCTCTTCCTGAGACCATGACCACAGATTACCTTCTCAGGATGGATTTTCCTTCAGCTTCAAAGATTTTGGGCAGCTTGTCCTTTAAATATGATATTCGGTAGACTTGTGTCATTAGGAATTGATGCCTCTGGTACCTTGTTCCACTCTTTTGACTGGTACTCATAACAGAAAAATACAGGACTGAACAAAGAAATTACTACATGTCCTGTTGAAAAATAAAGTAAACACAACATTTACTAAAGATAATAAATTAGGATGTGCAAAAAAAGTATGGAAGCACAGACTCATTTTCAGAAACAGATGTAAGCTGAGGTGCTTAGCTGTTGCAGCCAAGTAAACAAAAGAGGGGAAAAATGAAAGAAAAGAAGTTTTTAAAATTGACTTAATAGGGCTTTAAGCAAGGGAGCATGGCCTGCTGGGATGCATGAAAAGCAGATAGTAAGACAACGTAGTGAAGCTGAAAGATTTGCTTTGTGATTTCCTCTGGCATTTCAGCTCTGAGGGAGCAAAAAATGTATTTCTCTGAGGTTTTAAGTCGATCTGGTGTGTGGCCTCTTGCACCACTACAAAATCCTGTTCAGGTTTCAGAGTCTGTTATGAGACGGGTCTAAGGTGAAAGCAGAAGTAGTCAGGAAAACCTAGAAGAAATTCTCAGGGAGTTAGTACTAGTTATTAATATTTTATATTTTAATATTTGCATGTGTCTTTTTACCTTTAAAGATATCTATTCATATATTTTATATCTTTTCCTTACCTAGCAGCACAAAAGAGTAGGACAACCTACTTTTTCATCTTTTGGGGGGGCTTCACTACCTGCAGAAGGAAGGACAAGCTGGCTCTGCAATGAAGTGCAGATCACAAGAGAAATTTTTATTTTCACTACAGCTCCTCTTAAAATTGTGTGGGAAAAGATATAAAATCGGTGCTGGCACCTGAAACAACTGGAAACTTTCATAATCTGAATCCTTTTTCTCCCCCTTTCCTTGATCAGCAATAGCAGACAGTGCTCTGTGGACTGAATTCCTCATTGTCTTGCAAATCAAGGGCAAATCCTCTGAAGCCAGATAACTTGCACACGTGCTAATTCAGTCAATGCCCTGATGCTAGAGGACCTCGTGGTGAATGAATTTACCTATTACTGGGGCAAATACTCCTTCCTCAGCCTCCTTCCTGAGCTGTGGGTACTTTGGGAAAGCTTAATGAAAGCAGAAAAAGAAAAGGATAGAGGAAATGAGAGGTGAAAAAAATTGTCTAAATGTAGTTTTATTTTAGAATTGCAGAACCTGCCTTAGTAGAAATGAACTAAAGAAAACAGAGGAAGCACAGTTGCTGGACTGAAGTCCTGTTTTGTGGTACTGCTGAAAGAATTTGGCTTTGTCTTGTCAACCACAAGTGATGGCAGAATGCCAATTCTCTTTTCAACTGCCTGTCATGAGTATTTGCTAATGTTTCCGAATGAATGTTGACCAAAGGAGCTCAAAATGGATTTAACTTTCTAGATCTACCACTTAACAAAAATACATTTAATATGTTTAAAAAATTACGTTGAAAATTTTGGTCAGCCTGTAACTATTATTCAGCCCGTATTTTCTGTACTTCTCATAAGTTACTCTATAATTGAAAGATTTTACTGATAGCATCTAAGCAGGGTTCTTTTTAGAACACATGACTAATCATAATTAATTGCTCCATAAATAAATTAATCTAAAAAGCACTCCACTGTGAACTTCTTTTGGGAAAATAGAAGTCATCTCCCATATCCAGTGAGGTAGAAGAAAACAATCAACAGATGCAGGTATGAATTGTTTCCCTTGTACCTATAAAGTCTCCTTTCCCTATGTTCTTATTTAAAAGCAACAGAGAAGGAGTACACAAATGATCAGAGGAATGGACAGTGTACATAAAGAAGGCTTCCAGAATTTTCTGGAATTTCCATTCAGCAGAATGTAGAAAAAATTGCTGAAATATAAACTAACAAAAATACAAAAAAAAAGGACAAAAACCTGTTGAGTTATAGCAACAAATAATTCAAAACCAAACACTTTTGAGATTTTATCTTGTTTCTCTTCCAGTCTTTAAAACAGATACCAGAAGCTGTTTTGGAAAAGTGCAGCACACACCTATTTTTTGAGTGCATGCAGCACACACCTATTTTTCCAGGAACCATTGAATTCCTGTGTTGTGAGACAACTAGGTTAGCTTTGTGCCAGGTGAGGATGAAAGAATATAAAAGGTTTTTTTGTAGGCTAACCTGCACCCACTGACTCAGAGTTGAGGGGTTTGAGCACCAAATACTAAATGCATTAAATATTTAGATTTTAATACTTCACTGAAAACAGTGTAAACCTAGGCTCCACATGCTGAACTCATCCATGAACAGTTCTGTTTTTAAAACTGATCTCTTCCTAGAAGTCAGTGCAGTCAGAAATATCTCCTTTTAGAAAATACCCCATAGAATACAAGTATTTTTTTTACTCCATTAGTTTAATCCCTCACTCTTTTCTTTTCTCAGAAGCCACTAGCATGCCCTGACAATCTGTAGCTGAGAACCATAAGGCTAGACCCAATATTAACAGGTAAAACAAACTTCATTCTGTCATGCTCTACAAGTATCACTGAAAAATAAATGTACACAAATAAACTCTATACACAGTGGTAAAGGTCCCTAACAGAGTTCCCAAAAACGCATTTTGGCCATCTACTCTTCCTCCATTTTGGAGAAGGCACTTGCTCTTAACACCTCCATGCAATTCACAAGAATCAGAGCTCCAGTTAACTCTCGCCACTGTTTTGTTACTGGGTTTTTCATTTTATCCAAGGCTGATTGCAGGTCTTGTAAGACATCCCTGTAACCATCCCCGTAATGCGCAGCCCAGGTGTAGAGAAAGTCATACGCAGGTTTCCACATCATCTGAAAATAAAGGGAAAAAATATTAGTGGCAGAAATTTAGTTATTGAGAAAGAAAAATAGCTAAATAGTTCAAAAATTCATAGAAAATAAAAAAGAAAATAAGTGTTTAATCACTAGGCAGGCTGAAATGCTTTCTAAAAAGAGGCATGTTGATATAAAAGCTCCAGTAATCTTACTTACATTATTTCTATGAAACTCTCAAATTCTCAGTGAGGTAAATAACAGACAAATTCTTCATTTGGATGATTATCACCGAGTCAAAATATATCTTTGTCTGAAACTGTAAGTCAAAGAACAAGAGTGGAAGGAAAATTCTTTTCATCTTTTGCAATGCATACACCCAGGAACAGTTTTCCTATTTGGATCTACTTTTGATGGCTACTGCCCCATTTATCAACATCCTGCTGTCCCTCTACTCAGCCTGGAAGTTTTACACATGTTTTTTACTGTTCAGAAATGTTTTCTGAAAACTGCAGCAGAAGCTTAATCTGGCTACTGTTGTAAAAGACAATAAAAAATGCTTCTAGAAAGACCCCGGCATCACCAGGAGGGCTAAGGAGAACCTCCACCCTTTATTGGATACAGGGAGCAATATTGTGACAAAGGATGAGGGAAAGGTTAATGACCTCCTTGCCCGAGGCTTAAATACGCAGACAAGTTTCTCTCTGGGTATCCATTCCACTGAGCTTTTATAATATTATTTTAATCGGGACATAAAACATAAAAAATTTCCTGCAAGAAAAAAAGGAAATTAAAAGATTGTTACCAGTGCTTTTTTGGTTTTCAAACTACAATTTATTTGGTTTATGCCAAACAAATGGAGCAGATCCTTAGCAGGTGTAATTTGTTATTGGTCTAACGACATTAATTAAGTTATAGCAGCATGATTCAGATATCAAGCTGGACTTTCATCTTTCCAAGTGCTAAGTAAATTTGCTCAGTTAACAAACAAAATAATTATTTTCCCAGCTACTGCTTTTCCAAATGTTACTTGGGCAATCAAAATTCTGGTTTCCCTCTCCTCATTGGCAATAAAGGTTTTGCAAATAGTAATTGAATTAACAATTTCAGGGATGATGCACAAATCCACAAAGAAACCCTCCTAAAAGGTTGTGTCACTGTTTTAACAGGAACATACTTATGCATAGTAATAAATGTATATAGATTGATGACTGCATATATATATATATATACACACAACAAAAGGGATCAGGAACTTGAGGGTTTTTTAGCATCTTTTCCTCTTTTATCGAAAAAATTATTTTTATGGTTGTGAAGGATAATTCTGAAGGAAATTGGTTATTTCCTCAATATTATCTTATTAATTTACAAACAGTACACAACATAAAGCTTTACTTCTTTGATTTAAGCTTTATTTACTTGATCCCTGGAGAAACTGATGCAGAGGAGAATTTATTTTCTCATGGTTCTGAAGTTTTCTCCATATTTTTGTGCTAAGATCTTTCAGTTTACCCAAGACTGATTCTGTCATTATTTCTATAAACATTTCCCTCAACTTCTGCTGCCATACCCAAATGGAAAAAAAAATTAAACTTACAGCCCCACAGTCTGATTAGTCTATTCTAGTCTAAACTTATTGTCTCACAGTCTGATTAGTCTAGTTTCTACCTTGAGTTTAAGTGCCTATGCTTTCAGTGAATTTTCTCATGTCAGGCCTACAGGAGAGAAAGTTACCACCATTTAGCCAAATGAATGGTGCTTACTTTTTTCCTTAAGCCAATCTATCTCAAGTCATAACCATAAGGTTACAGAAGGAGAAAAGTACATTGGTGGTAGGTGGGAAAAAAGAGATGGATTAATTCTTTTGGGTTGTTTTTAGAGAGGCTAAGTTGAAATTAATTTTCTAATATATTACTGTAGATATTAGATATTATATTTTAATGAACTAAAGCAGGTCACCACCTGTTGTATTTATGCTGGACCAGAAAGTTTCTGTATTCCTATTTTTAGCTTGATAGCCAAAGTAACCAACAAGAGAAGCTGGTATGTCCTGAAATTCTGTTACTGGCTATGCTTTTTCTTGGTCTCTTTTTCCTTTTCTTACATTCCTGTTAGACTGGAATATTTTAAGAATGAGGGTGCAGTTTTCTATCTTCACAAGAATGTGAAAAGACAATGAATATGAAAAGAGGTTTTGCTTTGACTTATGCTGAAGGTCAGTCTGACATTGTAATAAGACAATTGGCTGAAATATCCTTAAATACAAGCCTAAATACTGCAAACACAGCAGTGGTTCTAAGGCAGATTCTTCTCCATATCCACATTCTCTAATGCATCGGGTGAACTGAATTACATTCAAAATTCATAAATTGTATAAAAGAAGAATCTCAGGCAAAAAAATTAAATCACTGCCGCATCCCGGTCAAGTCTCATTTTAGCTGTGTGCATNAAGAAAGAAAGAAAGAAAGAAAGAAAGAAAGAAAGAAAGAAAGAAAGAAAGAAAGAAAGAAAGAAAGAAAGAAAGAAAGAAAGAAAGGTTAAAGGAGAATGTAGGGATCAAAAGCTTTACAAGCTGGTGACTATTGATGCATAATTAACTCAGCAATAATCTACACACTCATCACATTAAGCTAGTACTGCAAACACAGCAGTGGTTCTATGGCAGATTCTTCTCCATATCCACATTCTCTAATGCAATGGGTGAACTGAATTACATTCAAAATTCATAAATTGTATCAAAGAAGAATCTCAGGCAAAAAAATTGAATCACTGCAGCATCCTGGTCAAGTCTCATTTTAGCTGTGTGCATGAGTTTTCTCTCTTTCCCACTCTCTCTGCTATGCACTGCTGCAAAGTGATTTGAAATTTACTGATGAAAAACGCTTCATAATCTCCACAGCAATTGGTTTACCCCAAGTTGCCTCTGTGATCATCTGCAAGATTTCTCCCACCAAGAAAAATAAGTCTAAAAGCAGAAACATTTTTCAACCAATCAATCCTCCTGATGATGGAACAATACTTGGTGGCGAATGAACTAGTTAATATTTTCATATAATCCTCAATAACTAGTCCATACTTATTAACCTCCCCCAGCTCTGCTGGGTTTCAGGTTTTAAGGCCAACAACTACTATCAATAGAAAAGTTTACAGGTTAGAATAAAACAAGGATATTTACTAGAAAGTGCTGAAATTCAGGTTAGATTCAGAAGACATTAAGGCTACTGAATGGTCACACAAGACACCAGTGCTAGAAACCTTATGCTTTGAACTCACACCCATGTGGACATGCAGAATAAAAAGCTCACCCAAAACCTATAAATCCTCCATAGGATTTATATAGAATATAATTCTTGAGATATGACTCAGAAATACAGCAAAATTCTGATCTTTGCTTGTTCAATGTTCTCTGAAAAAACAGAGTGTACTGTATTATGGACTTCTAATTGTGATGAATTTGACTGCACTATGTTTTGTCAGCAAATTTTGTCAATGAAAGGCAGTGAGTTTTCTGAGTGGTTTGCCATAAAAAATTGTGCAGAAAACTCTTGAAAACAGATGAGTAAGGTCTATGAGGTAGAAGATAGGCTTCATGGAAAATAAAACCTATTTAAAGTGAAGTAAATGTTTATTTTTTGAATTTTCTAAATATGTAAAAATAAATAAGTATGATGCTAGAAAAACAGCTGTAAGATTGTTTTATTTCTACTGTCTATTAGCAAAGGAGAAACATTCCCAAATAATACGGAGACCAGCAGAGTTGTATGTTGTTCATGTCAATAGTTCCTTCTGTAGAAAGCTGGAGGTTTTTAGGCCAAACACAGAAAGCTTAGTAACTAGAACAAAAGTGTAGGAAAGCAGACGAGGCATTGCCTAACAATAAAAAGAAAACAAAAAACAAACAAACAACAAAAAAAAAAAAAAAAACCACAAAAAAAAAAAAGGGGGGTTTACCAAAAAAAAAAAAAAAAAAAAAAAAAAAAAAAAAAAAAAAAAAAAAAAAACAACAACAAGAGAGTAGGCATGGGATTGGAAAGGCTGATAATTTTATGACAAAAATTGGAGGAAGGTGCATCCAGACTTGACTATCCAGAACAGAAAAATAAAAATACACAAAACAGCTCAGGAGAAAAACTGGATCTGAGAAGGAGGCAGTGATTGCAAACAACAATTATGGAGACAATTTTGTTGAAAAGTGCAGAAGCACATGAGTAAACACGAAGAATTGTGATCAAATATTGATTGGGGAAGGAGGGCAGAGCATTCAAAAGGAGTAAGAGGTAGTAGTTCATTATGAGAGCAGAAATACCTTGATAGTTATCACCAAGCAAATTAAAACGAGAAGACAGATTCACTGGATTCAGACAGTGGAAAGAAGAATACGTTTAGCAGGGAATAAGAATCAGCTACAGGGAAATAAAAAAAAGGAAGAAAAAACTATCTTGAGTAGTTGTGAACCTGTGAATGGGAAATAGCAATTCTTTTGGCACTAAGAGGTGAAAGAGGGAGAATGCTGTCTGGATCGTGTACATTACCTGCAATAATCAGGAGATGAAGGTATAGGCAGAGGGAGAGTCAAGCCTGAATGTAAGCTCTCAAGTCAGAAAGGTCATTCAGCAACACTCATAAAAAAGGGAATTTCAGAGTAAATCCAGTCTGGAACCTAGAAGTCATTGGCACATAACTCTGTGGGAAAGAAGGGCAGGAAGCAACCTGGCTGTCCTGGCAAAGGGATGCCAGGAGCAGAGGCTGGCCCCCAGCTCAGCAGTGTGGACAAGGGGTCACCCCAAGTCTTGTGGCACATCTGACATTGCATGGATGCCATGAGCATCTCTGGTCACCTCGAATGGCACTGGAGATCTAATTAGGCACCTAAATTGCTCCTTAGATGTGTATGCACTAAAATACACCTGAGAGGATAAATTGACTGTTATACAAATCTCAAACTTCTGAATTAGAAAAATGCTTTACAAAGGGAAAAAATAATATCATGACAAACTATAAACTTATAGCATAGATTTGCCACATTCATACATCAGAATTAAAATTCATGTCAGGGCTTCCAGCTTCTTCTCGTGCTACTTAAGCCAAATGATAACAACTGTTATGCTGGCACAGAAAAGCATTAATGATAGAAGTCAGCTTCCTTTTTGTGGAAATAGCAAGAGCTGTACAGAGTGTGATTACAAGTGGCTTCTGCAAGGACTGGCTGGTCCTCCTCACTGCAGACAGCAGAGGTGTGGGTAAGGTTAACAAGTGCACAGGAAATGAAAAAGGAATTGAACCTAGCCCTGAAGCTCAACAGGGACTGAGACTTCACTGGAAATTACAAAACGAGAGGAAACAAGGAAGAAGGAAGGTCCCTGGCTGTTTGTGCAGAGGAGGAAATGTGCACACACTGTTACACCAGATTCTTACCTCCAGAGCTACTGCTCCATTTTTCCCTTGGTGGGGCACTTCGTACGCCTCAATTTGCTGCTTTGTCAGCCGGGCTAGCTTCTCCGCAAGCTCCCGCCAGCTTTTGCCAAGCTTGACAGCTGAAGTCAAGATGATGGTCTCCTGAGTAAGACGTGCCACTAATCCCTGGCAGTCTATTTTCAAAAGTGCCTGCAAAAGTGATTTTCATTAGTGATCCTTCACCGGTAATTACAAACAGAACAATTTCATTTAATTTAATTTTAATTTAATTAAATTTTATAGCACTATACTGCATTTCTATGCAAACAGGAAGACTTTTTTTTCCTTTCCTTACAAATGTTCTTACAAATATGTGTTGAGGATTTTTTCCTACAAAATGGTGATGCCAACATTTTCAGAGGAAAACTGCCCACGATCCTAAGAAAAAAATCAAGCTAGCATTCAGCTGCTTCAGCACTCCAGTGTCAAATGGGTCCTGCTAAGCTTACAGATCCTGAAAGAAAAACATACTTCTCCATCAAAAATATTTGGGGCCGAAAAAAAAATTAGCTTCTTAGAAGTATGGCATGAAACTTGAAAATTAACTAAGAGCATTATTATACTAAGGTGTGGTCCTTCATCTAAGGCTTTATATGGAAAATCACTGAGCACATTGACCAGCACCTTTTTATTTACTCCTCCCACAGGATTTTTTGACCATTAAGGAGAAATGCAAACATAAAACCTTTCCCTCCTCCTTGCTAAATGAGCATTTAATGACACTCATATTAAAATGGATGAAGGAGTAAAACCTTGAAATGTAGATACATTGCATTCTCCTTTCTTTGTTTGTTTGGTTAAGAGCTAATGGGAAAATTAAATGTTTTTTTTCTTCTCCTCAAATTAACCAAAAAATTCCACTGAAACTGCTGAGGTTGTCAGGGAAAGATCAAGAGCCAAATACAGAAATTTTCCTTGTTTTTTAGATATTGATTTTTATTGAAATATCAAGCATTTCTGCAGAAATCAGACATATGTGTGATTTAATTTTAAAGTATTAACCAATAAAATCCTCACAGGAAACAATAGAACTTTGGTAGACAGAGTAGTGAGAAGCTGACTACAGTGCATTGTACAAAATTCCCCTAAATTGGAGACAAAATTGTTCAGTTTGTGTTTGCTCCGATGAGCAAGAACCCTATAAAACACAAAAAATGGAGATTTCTTAAAAAAGGTAAGTGAAAATTCTACCCAAAACTATAGGCAACTTAGCATAGACAAACATCTATGTATATAAATAGATATAGACATAGATATATAGATATAGATTATATATAGATATAGATGATCTCTATCTATATCTATGTATATATAGTGGAATTCCCACAGTATAATAACGTTACTTAATACTTCGCAACAGGAATGTGAATTTTCAGAAAAGCAATTTACTAAGACAAAAGAATTTCAATCGTGACTATTTTAAAACCAAAAAATCATCTTAGCCAACCTAATAAATGGACACAGTTCCTGTAGCATTAACAGAAGACTGTCCAGAATTAACTGATCAATTACTATTCTTCATGAGAGTTTGGATGTATTTTCCACCTATTGGTGTCTACAACTTTTAGTAATATATTCAGGTTTATAAAGATCCTGCAAGGACACAGGATCACATTTTCTTGTTCCTAAATTACTACTGACTAGTTTCTTGGCAAAACATTCCCAATAGAGCGATACTTACAACAATGAGTTCATAAAGAAAGAGTCTTTTTTTTTTGTTAGCATGGCAGTCTTGCTTCATCTTCTTCACAACATGTGCAACTCTTTCTGATTCTTTATCAACATGTGCCTCATTAAAGTCATCCAAAGACATATGTGAGTATCCCAACACCTCAGCTAAAGCTCTCCAGTCATAAACACTCTCTGATACTGTAGTCAGAACTACTGAGTAGATATAAGTCAATTTTTTGAATGGCAAAGCAATTTGTTCAACAAGATTCTTGGTTGTTAACTCACTATCAGCAGTGTCCATAGCTTGTTCTTTGGAAATCACTTTTATGTTTTTGCAATGTACAAGACCAATCTTTCTTCTGAGAACTCCCACATACCACTCCTTCATTTTAGTTTGTCCAATGGCTTTAACTTTATCTTCACCAAGCAGTGCTATTGTGTCTCCTTTAAAATATTCCAGCAAATAGTCGATCTTATTTTGACGTAACACGGTTTTCAAAGCCACTCCGTAAGTATTCACACTCAAAGGTTTGTCTTGAAACTTTGGATATTTTATTGTTGGCATCAAAAGCCATGGTGCAGACTTGATTTCTTTGCGGCTTTGAAGGCACTTTGGCCTGTTAATAATCCCACTTAATTTTGGAGCTGGATCAGGAGTTGTAACATGGAACTGTGTTACTTGGCTACTTTTCAAGATTTTAATCTGAACAAGGAAAACAAAGAAATGCATCTCCCTGCATCCTAGCATGGAAAACAGGAATTGTTGGCGGACCATTTCACCAGTTTTCAACTGCTCCTTTTTAATATTTTTGCTTTGATCTTCCATTTTAACCTGAAAGTGTGGATCACAGGATGTCAAAGAAATGTTTAGATCCTGCGGTTTTTCAAGCAGAAATGTATGCTTTCCCCACAGCTGAAACACCACAGGAGGCATACTCTTCCCCCCTTTTTTTATATCACAAATCGTGAGTTTTCCTGGAATGTAGTTATGACCAAAGACTGTAAAAACTGCTGTAAAAGATGGATGAATATATTTGGGACCATAAATTCCAACTGAGACCGTTCTGTGGACATAGTCCCACACATTAGTGGCTGGAGGCTGGATTTTGCTTGCTTGTACAGCAATCACTGCATACATCACATGACTTAGGTCCATTAGCTTCACTTGTACGGTATCTTGATAAATATAGCAATTCTCTAGCTTCTTAAAAGGCCCTTCTTTGTTGAGACTAAAAAAGCACACAATATCACTCATAACTTGGCTGAGTGGATCATTCTTCACTTTAGCCGCAGCTTTCACTTCTAGGAAAATGGCTTCGCTGGTGTTGAGGTTGCTTAGTGTAATTTCTATCAGAGGACTTACAGTGCTGGACAGGTCATTGTTGCATGACAATGGAGGGTTAAGGATAGCCTTTAAACCAACTTCTTGGAATTCTCCTGGTAATACATGACCCGCAGGGACGTGAATGTTGATGTCTGAGTCAGGTAGCTGTACTGAACCCCCTTCGTGATTCAGTTTACAGACTACATGAATGTCTGTAGCTTGCGTTTGTGCCCATCCAGGGCTGTGGCTCATGGCTTCTAAATCCAGGCAGGAGCGGGTAAGCTGCCGGTGACTCAACCAAGCCATCTTGTAGGCTTCACGGTCATTTTGAAGCCATGTCAAATCAGAAGATGTAATTTTTTGAGGCGCTGTCTTGTGAGGATTAAATCTTCGGTTATCAACTATATCCAGGAAGTCAGAGACACTCTTGGATCGCCCAGATCTTCTTGTTGAAGTCCTTCTTAGGAGACAGTCAATATCTAGCTCATCACCTGAGGAATCCAAAGAGTCCCTATTGCTAGAAATTTTAGAGAATAAATAAGGTTTTTCCTTTAAGATAGAAAGATGCTTATTATTTTCATTTCTGTTGGAAGCAGCTATGTCATGTACGAAGGGGTTGGATCCTGACAATTCATTCCAGAAAGGATTGGTCTTGGAAACAGCTTGAGTGTGTTTGAATACACCAGGCCAGTCAATATCCAAATCCAGTTTCCTTTCATTGGCATCTGTTTAAAAGAAAAAAAGCATTTCCTAAAGCACAGAGACTTGAGATGTTCCATTCATGTCCAACTGATAGTCTGTTAAAATAAGAGGTGGCTAATTTTTCCTCCTCAAATACACATAGATAATTTCTGTATTTCTCCTTCAGGTTTTTAAACAGTATCAATGTTGATTTAATTAACAATCTTTCGCAATAGAGAGAGTGCTAACAAATTAGTGCTGAATAACAAATTAGTGTTGAAGGATGTAAAGCATCTTCTATGAAGTGTTGATCATTATCAACTCATATGATTATTAATTGGCACTGAGTATGATAAAGTTCCATAAGGTTCAAACCATTATATTCCATTAAACTTTGGCCTCTTACAAAATGCTGTGGATTTTTTTCCTTTGCGTCTGTCTCTTTGCAAAGATTAAACAAATACAGTTTCATTTTTCAAATACTTCAGAGTGTACAGATAAATGCATCATTCAAGATTCCTTTTCATGCTTGTGCATGTGCACTTAATTGATAACAGAACTCTTATAATTTGTTTCCATGTGTGTGGAATTTTATACTAGCTTTCCATTAGAAAACAATCATTGATATAATTTATGAGACCTTGTACAACTTGAAGTTTGGAGAGAAATGCTTGTGTGACTACTAATTTTCTGAGATTGAATTTAAATAGACAAATACACGTGTATAAGTAATAGTTAAGTTTTCTAATAAAAACATGTTTAAAAATGAAAAACATTGTTAAAAATAATAAACATATTAAAAACATTAAAATTTAACAGTAATATTTATTCTTTTCTGAAGAAGAGACATCCTTACATTGATATTAATAATTGTTCAGAGAAAGTGGTTTACATTTGATTGTGAGTCACCCTTCTTGCAATGGAATATCCGCAACTTTTTATGCTAAGGGTTTCTGTGACTTCATTTTACCATTTTTTCCCTATATATAGAGGCTATACCATCCCTTCTTTATATATGCTTGCAAAGAGTTTAAATTTTAGAGGGAAAATTCATTGATACTATTTTTTCACCATATCTACAGCTTACGTTATTACACTTTCCATGGTAATTTCCATTTTCAAGGAAAATTGCTCAAATGAAAGCATGACAGTGCATACAGACACACACAAAAAAAAATATTTAGTAAATCTCTTTTTATTTCCTTTTTCAAATCATAATAAAAAGCCAAAAACATGAAGTCTTTCCATGGTTCCAGAAAATTCCCAGTTTGGAAGACCCAAGGTGGAATTTACCTGTTTGCCAGCTGTGCATATACAAAGCTCTAACACTGACTTGGCAGGAGCCTTCCAGGTGAGCTGCCAGTGGGATTGAGCCCGGGGGCAGCCTCCTTTTCCTGGAGCACCTCGTCTTGACCAGGGTCACCAGAGGCAGATACACTGTTCAAGAACCCACTGAAAAGTTCTTTTGTCTCTGCCCATAGGCCAAAACCTTCCCTTGTGCTGTTATTACAGTCAGATCAGTATTGCATATTAAAATATGGAGTAATTAAGCCCAAAGTAAGCATAAGATATTAGTTTGAGTTTTTTTCCCCCATCCTAAAGGGCATGTTTCTACAGGAAAAATAAAAGCAGAAAACTCTGTCAGAGCCTGAGTCACTAGAACAGATGCTTTCTCATGCCAAGGCAACAGCACAATTACAGGGGTGCCGCATGTCAGCAAAGAAATAATTCCTGTTCCACAACTTACACAGCAAGTGTCAGGCTTGCTGTTATAGCTGCTACTGGAAGCTAAGAGAATGCTTGCCTTGTGGAGGACATAGTTTTCTCTGCTTTGGGGTTAAAATAGCAAACAGATTAAATCAACTTTGCCAAGACTACGGTTTTTAAATTGAGCTAACTTCAAAGTTACCCTGCCTTCATGTTCTTAAAACCCTAAATTAATCTATTTTGGCTAAGAACTTTCTCTTCTCTTCCCCGCCTTGACCCTCGGTAATCCTACTCTACGTAGCATTTGTTAAAGTAACGTTAAAGATTTCAGCTCTTCCTTCCAACCTGCCTGACCCAGAGTTTTGCAGAAATAGAGACTTTAGTTGGAGAGCCTTAGTACAGAAAATAGCAGAAGAGCCATACTGTAGCAGTCTGAAGGTGTCCCGTCATCCACATCAATCAAAGTCCCCTCTGACCGGCTTCTTGGAATCTCTCCACTGCTTAGCGAATCTGTTCCACTGCTGGAAGAATTTTCCTCCTGGAAGACAGTTAAACATATAAAACATCAGCAAGTATGCAGTTTGGAAACGAGGAAACTGATGAAGAATAATTAAGCAGCTTTGCTGCTGTAGTGTGACATGAAAAAAACCTGAAGATATATGAGTAAATTTATGAACTCTTCCCAAGAGCATCACAGTCCTAATTCCTACGATCGTAGGTGCATCAAACCCAGCAGATGCTGCAGCCACAGTACAATATGATGCCCCAGCCCATAGTGAAGTCCAATAACGCACAAAATTAAGTGTCTTGCTATTGCAATTGGGACAATTATACAATAACTTCCACTCAGATCTTGAATTTTTTTATTTTTTTTTAAATAGCCATTCTGCCTCCTGTTTCTGGGTGAGTTTGAGTAGAATTATTAAAGAGGAAGATCTGTATCTGTTCATTTCCATGCCAATAAATAGAAAGTATTTTCATCCCTTTCTACTCTATTATTCTTCTTATATTCCTTCCTGAAGGAAGATCAGACCATGTTTCCTTTTAGTCAGTCCAAAGATGACTTAAAATATTCTTCCTTAAAGACCACACCAGCAAAGGAACAGCCTAAGAGAGGATATTCAGGTCTGTCTTCTTCCTTGTTCTGGCTACAAGAGTTTTGTTTCATTTTGGTGTGGTCCCTTTGAGGCAAGCAACAGAAGGACGAGCCTCTCAAGGTACATTGCCTAATGCTGAAGAAAGCAGGAACTGTTGTGTCTCCTAAAGAAAGAGTTACAGAAGTTTCAAATAAGCATTTAATATCCTACATGCTGATATTACTGCATCCCAGAAACAGAAACTAGAGGAAATAAAATGAGATCTTTTGCACAAAAAGCTCTTCAAGTTAATGCTAAAACCCATAACATCACTTTTTCAGAATCTTCTCACACAACCTATATGTAGTGAGATATAAATGTTGATGACCAACAGATACATTAAGATATCTTGGGGGGAAAAAATGAGACAAACGGAGAAATAAGGAAGGGGGAGGAAGAGAGAAGGAAAAAATCCAGGAGTTTTTTGCATCCATACATGGGATAGGCAGCTTTGTTCGGGAGTCTGAAATATTGCAGCCTGTTCTTCCTGCAGCAAACACTGAGGTCTAAGTAGATCTCTTTTAGCATGTTTAAAATGAAGAAAAAAAGGATTGGGCCTGTTTTTGCTGTGGCTGTAAGAAAAAGGTATTTTCAGTTCCAGTTCCAGTAGGTGACTTATGGGAAAAGGAAGCATGCTTTACACCTGCGTGGAAAGCTGAAGCCATCAGTTTGCTTTCATTGCACAATTCCGTGGTTTAAGGTATCTTTTTTCCCTGCAAATGTAAATTGGTACTTTTTGCTCTTACCACAATCGTTACCTTCAGCTAACAGCAGTCTGTTCAGGTGCTGTTTTGTACAAAAGCAGGTTGCAAGGCTGAGGTCAAGCGACCCACACACACCCAGCACCTCCGAGGGCTGTATGGACTTTCAGGTCCCTTTGTTACCAGAAAACTCTTTTATTTGGTCTCTGGAGTCCTGATTTTAGCTAGTAGGTAAAGCCAGCCTCCAATGCCAATGCATTCTGGCTTCTGCGACTACTACCCCACCAGAACAAAAGTGGAGACTAAAATCCCAACACCATTAATTCCAAAATCTGGCATTCCATATCTGTATAAAGATATCACCGATTCTTCTGAGAATATTTGATAACATATACAGACTCCTTCAAAGGAAATAAATTTTGCTTTGCTGCTGCATCTCAAAATGCTGAAAAACATGACATATTGTATAAACACACAAGATTATCTCTGGCTTCTAAACTGTGGAGGTTTAATCATGCCAGCATAAGGTATCCATAGTCTAAAATCTCAATAAATGTACAAAAAGTAAGTCTTCCTTTTACAGTACCAGTGTACCTGTTGCCAGCACTAATCTCTGACTGACGATTTACTGATAATTCACAAGTGAATTTAAGAACAGTTCTTTAACAGTTAAAACACCTACAGTTATTTCAGTAGCTGCATAAAGTGGGAGACAGTAAATAAGGACGAAAAAAGGGCACAAGAGAGCAAATGTACAGGGACTAAAATAAGAAACCCGTGGAGAAAGGAGAAGAAAAGAGAGAAAGAAAAACAATCTCTTTACACGGGGGATTATATTGAAAGAGACATGACAACAAGACTGCATGTGGAAGTTTTTTAAACAATAAGGACTTCTGCAAATAGAATAAACCATTTCCTAAAAGTTCCCTCTGGGAATTCCTCAAAATGTTCATCATTAGCCTGGCATAGAGATAGAAAATGCAGATACTGAAAAGGAAAACCGCTTTCAAAAATAATCCTCTACCCGCATGAAAACATTTCTTGGTATGACAGGATGATGAGGGATCCCTTGTGACTGAGGCATGTCTTCAGGCCAGCTAAGCAGAGGATGAGAGAAGGGAAGATATATAAACATTCCTGGACAAAAGACGACCACATTTGGCCAGCATGTCAAGGGATGTGGGAAATGCTGGGGACAAGCTGTACACACCCCTGGGTAGCGGGCAATGTGCCTCCTGTAAAAGATTACATGAGCTGACACCAGGATTGGGTTCCACCTCTTCTCTGTTCCAGCCCGAGTGCTGGGAATGGCTAAAGCCACAGTTTCTTTCTGTGAGACTAAGAAAATAAGAAACCAAATGCTTACCCTTTTCCATGGATACGTTCTGTGATAAAATAGCGTCCCAAATTAAACTTTTGGTAGCACAAACCTATTAACTGGCAACTTACCTGAACAAATTCTGAAGAACAGTCATTCACAAGAGAAGTGAGATTGATGCACATGGCATATACAGCCATACTGCTCAACATTGAAAAGGAAAGGTATAAAAAGTTTTTGCTGCAAAAAGAGGGAGCTATGTATAGGAAGAACTGGAGACCAATCTTTCCATTTGCTGTAGCAACTGAATAAGAAAGACGTAAACTGACAAATGTTTAATAGTGCAAGGAATTCTTTGACTAATGGCATGTCAACTCACAGTGGGAAGTCAGGGGTGGATGTAGAAGTGAAGAGGTTGGAAAGAGATCAGCTGTGGAGGTGATCAGTGAGTGAACTTCAGTGACTGCTGTGAGATGTGGTACTTTTTTATGAGGGTAAGCAACAGTTAGCCAGGTGCATTCTGCTGGGGATTGCTTGACCCATAAGAGCATGTAACTCAGGACCCAGAGCACTGCTGGCAGCATTGTTACAGAGGAAGCAAAGTGCACCAGATGCCCTAGAGGAAGAAGAAGAAAGCCTTGGGTAGAAAATTCAGTTTCACAGAAGTCAGGAGATAGATTTGCTGCAGTCGGCAATTTTGCTGCATAAAATGCCTCCAGAAATTTCTTCCAGGTCTTTCAAAATTCAAATGCACCTTTTTTTCCCCCCAGTCTCACTACCAATAAAAACATATCCTGTTGTGTCTATAATAGTGCTAATGAAGATACTAAGAAGAGCTGAAAGGCAAACACTTTCCCAGTGCCTTTGCCTTCAAAAATAAGAGAGAAAACATTCCATTGTATTTGTTAAATATCAACCACCCAGAGTAAAACACTAGCAATTTATATTCCATTCTACCTTAATCCTTCAAAAGCAGGTTTTGTTAAGAACAGAGCTCTCCTGTGGCCACGTCTCCTCATGGACTTCTACATGTTTCCCACACAGACAGTGCTACCCTTATTCAAAAAGATTCATGGCCTTTGTATCCAGAGGATGAACTTTATGCATTAGCAGTGCAAGAAATGGACACAGGTGATGGTGATGTGTCGCATTCCTCAGGCTCATTTTTGTGTAACATGGGGGGAAATGACTTCCTACTTACATAGGTTGGGTTTTTAGACTTTCAAATTTCTTTCTGAAAAAGGAGAAATGTAAATGCAACAGAATGTTAAACAAAATGCTCCTTGTCTAACAAAATACTGAGTATACTGAATTATTTAAATTCTATTATACAGAGAGAAGAAAAGGAATTCGAAAGAGACAGCAATACACAGAAGAGGGATTGTTTCAGAAGTACTGCACATCACCAGTAAACTTAAACCACTGCCTATTCTCAGGGGACTAGCACATTTTGGAGTAAACATTAGCTACAGCAATAAGCCATGTTTTAAGTGTGCCTTGGCTCTTGAGGCCTAGAACAGCTTTATGCAGCTCAGAGTTTGATGAGAGGCTCTTGGACCCAAGTTACTAATCTTTGATTACAGAGCTGTACTGTGGTACTGTGGCAGTACAGCATAGCAAATGGAACTTTCAGCTGAAGTGAGGAAGCCTTTGACTTATTTTAGTCTGGTGCATGTGAGGCAGTCAAGGAAATGCATCTGTATCTCACTTCTAACAGAGGCAAAATTAGCATTTAATGTTCAGCATTGAAAGTACTCAACCCCTGATGTGCTAATACTCAGCAGCAATATTATGATTTAGTATGACCCAATACTTTGCCATCTTGACTGTAATTATAGAAAGAAATTTTCAATAGATATATCTACTAGTTTACTCTGTTGTTAAATAGTTGCCAAGTTTGGTACCTACTTTCTGAATGTCCTGAAAATGTATCACCCTGTGGGAACAGCAGAGCCATTCACACTGAACCCAGGGCTTAGACTTTCTGCAGACCCAACATTTGTCTTCATGGCTTGGAACTGACACAATCACTGCTCATAATACTTCAGCCAAGCTGGCGCTAAAGGGTAGAGCTGGTACTCTCAGCACAACAAAAATGGGAATTGAAGTGGGTCATCCTCTCAGTAGATTTCCACTATTTGTAGGTGGTTTTTTATAGCCTCTTGTCAGGTCTGCACAACCCAGAGCTGACTGCTTTTCAGCCTGTTTGGGGAACACTGTGCAAACAAAAATATCTACACCATAGACACTCCCTCCACAAAACAAGTATCATTCGTATCCTTCCTTTCCTTCCACACGTCTACACTTCTAAAGCTGCTTGTTAGAAGCATAAGTGGTAGAGTGTTTATTTTCAGTTATAAACTTTCAATTGGGAATATTGCTTTCCAAAAGCCTCAGGAATGTGTAGTTAAGTTTGGACGTTGTCTTTTAGATTTTAGCTACCACTCTGAAGTACTCCGCTCTTTCATTTAGGCCTCAGGAAAAAAGAAACTGGTTGCTTTCTACTTACTTTACTAAGTAACTTCTTCAGGAACAGGAAATGGAAACTAAAGATCTCATTAACAAACTAATTAAAGGATCCAACTTCGCATTATGAAATTGCAATATTTCTTCTTTTCATGAACAGAGAAAACATTGCAAGTTTATTACATAATTCTTCTATGGATATCCTTACACCTGTAAAAACAATAGTTAAAAATCACACTTAATGTGAGTGTGTCTATTTGTACATGCTTTGGAAGCACAGTTAGTTTCTTCACATTTAGAGGTTCTGTAAAACAACTTTTGGTTCACAGAGATTACAATACTACATTTTAATACTGACTGAAGCCAACAGCTGTTCATTCAAAGTGGGTATTGAAAGTACTCTGTAAGGAGCACTTTAATTTAGAAGCTTCATTACAAAATAAAATTTTCATTTCTAGGTGGCACAAGCATTTCAGTGTCACCGTAATTAATGCATTAAACATTTCAGAGCAAGGCAATACCTGTATCTACCCTGTTCTGCCTGTGAACTAGACACCTGCTGCTTTTCTTTAAGTACTTTTAATGTTGGCTAGGATGACACAGAAACCTCAGTTTAAACATTTTTAATCAACCTAGAGAAGTGGGAGCTACCAGGATTCTCAAAATCTCTGATACCTATTTATATCCCTGTGAACTGTAGCTGTGATCACAGGTTTTTAAGTACATGATACCTCCAAAGCACTCTATATTTCATTACCCTGATTTCTTCTTCTCTTTACACTAAGTTAGACGTTTTCTCACACCCAGGCTGCTTGCAGGAATTACACAGGGTCTTTAACTGAGCAGCTTGCCTGTCAGTGGCAAGTGGAGATAAAGGCTGAGACATCTGCCCACTAGCACGGCTCAGAGAGTGCTCCCAACCCTGCACGTTATTTATTGTGTCCTTTCCTGGGAAAGGCTCCTGTCTGAGTCTGTTAGTGCCACACGTCAGCTTTGAGCAGGGCAGATATGAGCTGAGGCCTTTGAGGGCAGGAAGCAGCGGTGGGGGACAGAAGAAGAGTAGCACAAACTGGAATCCTTTGTATGTCTCAGAGTCACTGGGGCATGACCAAAAAGGAAAAAAAAATGCTTTCTCTATCCCAAAGATTTGATTCTGGCAACACTCCTCCAGGTTTTCCAGTTATATATAGAAAATAGCACATAAACTATCCAGCCAGAAAGCAGGCAAAGGATCCAATTTCCAGACAATCAAACCCAGGTCAAGTATTGAAGTACTTCTTCAGTTCTTCCGTAGAAATTGGCAATCAGGCACTTCTGAATTACATGTTTCATAAAAATAATTACTTCTAAATTTAAGGGCTGAGCACAGGCAGGGAAGAAATCCCTCTTGACTTTCCACATTTAAATGTTTCATCTGGCCCAGTGATATGATTAAAAAAAAAATCCTGCAAGAGCTGTGCTCTCTTCACAGCATCAGGGTAAAGCAGAATACATCAAGGAAGCCACCTACAGAAAAAGATCAGTTTTAGTTGTTCACAGCTCTTAAAGCTCTTGAAATCATTACTGTAATTAATATTAACAACAGACTGAGCACTCGAATCATCTGGATATGTTGCAAATACGTAGGATGGTTTTTCTGCTATTTCAGTCTAAGAATGATATGACAAAGTGACACGGCTGACACTATGTCAGGATCTAGTCCTGAACATCAAACTGTGGAACTAAATTGCTTGTCAGTGTGCTGCCTGGATAGCAACACTTTATTTTGGACAGGTGTAGATTAAAGATGCTTGAGCAAAATACGCTTATGAGAGCCTTGCAGGAAATTGAACCCGATATCCAGGTATATAAAGGTGCCTTTAGGCTTCTGGTGTCCTGGTTTCAGCAAATTGAAGTGAGTGCCCAGAGAAGGATAGAGGGGGACACTACACTGTGCTGTGCTTTTGATGAGATGAGGTACTAGAAAAGCTTCTTTCCATGAGCATGACAGAATTCTGCCTCAATACAAAGGAAAAAACATGTCAGAAACTCTGTACTGTCAGGTGGACCTTTCTGCATGGAAATACTTTGGTTTGATGTTGGTTAACTTGGAGTGGAGACAGAAAAACACCAACACACTTACCAACCAAAAGATTATTAACACAGTAACACACATGAAGAATTTGCTTTGCAAGGTTTAAACTATCTCAGGCAAGCTTTCAAAATGTATAAAATGGCAAAAAAGGTACTCCAGTTGTGTAGGGCAAGAGTGGAATGGGGAAGGGGGGGAAACATGTCAAACACTTGCTCCATTTCTCTTGAGAAATATAAATACTGAGATGACAGAAACAATGGAAATTGTGTGACACATGATCAGCTCAACATGGAAAAATTAATAAACCTGTTTGGGAAAAATAATTATATTAAATATAGTAGAAGAAAGTAAATCCATTTGGCAAGGATTCCTCTGGTTATAATTAGAGGTTAGTTCAGAGAGTTAATAACTGCAAGCATAATCATTCTTCAATGCATCCATAAATTACATTTTGCTCTATTTGACTGACCACATAACAGACACAGGGAACAGGCACCAGCACACATAGTATGTTCAATAGATTGCAGTAATATTCACAAGGAAAGACTGTTACCTATTTTTTTGTGTATTGATCTGTTTTGACTGAAGGACTTGTTTAATAATCCTTGACACTTTAGGAGCAGGGCAAAAAGAGCATCAGAGAGGGAGTCTTAATCACAGAGACAACTTCCAAGACATACTGCAGAAAGTGAACTTTTCCTTTGTTGCTTTTTATGGCAATTAAAGTTCCCAAAGTTTGGTTTGATCTTTTCTCCAGAAGTGAGACGTCATTGCATTTGAAATATTTGTGCCTGTGTTGTTAATAATAGTCTGAGCTGTCCCTTAAGTTACACCTGCCAATATTTTACAGTTATTTTTGACAATGTAATTTTAAAGGGAAGAAGGGAGGGGAGTTCATAAAAATGCATTTTGTTCTCTAAAAGCCAAAAACAGCACCTCTCATTATACTGCACTCTTCCTTTACATAACAATCACATGCTCTTGACAAGAAAAGGCCCAATTATTTCTGTCAAATAGGATACATGTTTAAACGAATAGCTTCTCTAACAATGAAGGACATTTGAGCCTCTGAACTCTACTCTCAACTACTACTCTTTAATAGTATTAACTGAAATCTTTCACTGAAATAATATGACTGCCAGATAGACTCTAAAATTATAAAGGTCCAGCAACAAAAATGAGTCAGAGGAAGATAAACTGCCATGTAATATCAGGGTCCATTTAATGATCCATCTCTAATTACAGAAGACTGCACATTTCAGAGGAAAAAGGAAGTCCTAACTATGAAAATAAGGAACTGCTACTTCCAGTATTGCTGGTAGCTTTAGAACCAAAATGACAGTGATTCAATTAAAAAAATTATTAAAAATTAAATAATAAAAAAAGAATTAAATACAGTGCTCCTTGTCACTGGAGATCTTCTTCTTCTAAAGGAGCAATCAAGTTCAGGAAGATTTGAGGCAACAAGTTTCCAATATATTGTATGCTTTTATGTGTCTAAACTTAGTTTTTAAATCCAGCTGCTTTGCAGACTCATTCATTGAACTGTCTATTCCTACCTGTTTAGAGGAGGGCATCTATACTTTTGGTCATTAATGTTTGGTACCATAAGCACAATAACATGTTCAATCTCATCCACTTTTGTGCGGCAGTTATGGTCAACCTTCAACAAATTTCTCTTTACAGACATGTAAGCAAGAAGTGTAAGAGGCAATTGTTCCATCCCTATATTCTTTAACCACCTTCATTCTCTTCAGTGCACCACAATATCCAGCTGTGTTTTCAGCAGCAGTTCTGGTGCTGCACACCTTTAGCCTAGATGCAGTGTCTCATGGAAAGCCACTTTTCCCATCCAGGAAAACCACACTATTCTATTGCAATTGATAGTATTACCCACTGGAAGCATCTTAAGGCTGTGTATTCTCTTGTCCTGGCTCCCTGAAGAACTCAGACACAGAAGCCGTTCCTGAGGTTCTCACCAGACAGTTGGCTGATCTCCAAAATCAATCCGTGAAATGTTTGTACAACAAATTGGATGCCACCTTAGCCCTGGCATTCCTGTGCTGACTTTTATCTCACATTGTCTCTATTCCATCCAAAAGCAGCAGCAGAGCTCCAACTTGCTTTTCCTGACATCCCTGTCCATTAGGTTGCTACAGGCACCCTTCCTTCCCGCTGGTTCCTGCTCTTCCTTCTCAGCCAACATCACTGAGGGCAAAATTTGATGAAACAGATATCTGAGAGAGTTGTAATTGCTCAGGAGTTGTATGACCTGGCACTGTACACTGATGGGTGCCTAACAATGCAAGAAATCTATCCCACACAGCTCTATAATGTCTTTCCATACCATTTGCCATGAAGAGAGCTTAATGTTAACAAGACATTAATGTTATTTCTTCTCTGCATAATATGGCAGTGGTGCAAAGAAAAAGAAGACATAAAGCTATTGCTCCCCTCTTTCTTATTTCCTTCCCTATGTCCACACAGGTTCACTGGCTATGACACTGTGTTGGAGATTTTGCGGGATGAGCATCTGACAGAAAATGAGGATGTCAGTGGCTCAAGCTCTAAATAGAAAAGATTCTCCACTCCAGTCACATGTCAAAGGGTAAAATAAGCCCTAAACCAACCCCTAAGCTATCATAAATTTCATCCTTTTGCATACAAAAAAATAGTCAGTTTTGTTGCAGAAAAATTTTCATTTATCCCAAAAAATTTGGCTGACATCCTGAAATAAAAGCAATGGCTGAAGAGATGTAGTCACAAATTGCTTAGAAAGTTGGACTGAAAGCAAATTTATCAAATTCCCAAAGAGAATCTCTCAGAAACCCCTGCAGAAAATCTCCAGGACAATGAATAAGAAATGCTGTTGATTATACTCCATCAATTCAAAATATCTGCCCAGACTTTTCTTTCAATTTTTCTGTCTCAGCAAGCTTTACTATTTTTCACTACAGTTGAAGTTATTGCCTTTCCAGTGGAAGTGAAAAGCTGTAGATCAGTAACTCTTAGATAGAATCACAGTGTTCATGCAGTATGTTATGTCCAGCTTGTCCCTTAGTCTGTCCCTGTCCCCTTCCCCCTTCTAATAAAAAAACAAATGAACAAACAAACCACAAAAAACAACAAAAACAACAACAAAAACCCCACAAACAACCAAAACAAAAACCCAAACCCTAAACCAAAACAGATCCACCACTCCAACCAATCTTGCATATTTCCCAGAACTTTTACAAGTATAAAATTAATTTTCACCAAGAAAACTGGTGAAAGGACTGGCAGCTCTTAAGCCTTGTGACAATCCTGGTGTCAATCCTTTGTTTTGCCTCACATTCACCAACACTGAGCATGCCTTTTGATTTTATAGAGACTAAGCAAGTTCAATATTTTATACTAGAGCTGAAGCTCCATGAGCTGAAGCTCACTGGCTTCCTATGCAAAAACCCAAAAGAACAAAACCATAAAACTGGGTGGAATTTATCATCTAAACCCACCTGTGTAGCCATGTGATGCTCCACTCACTAGAAAGAATCATCTGGTATAGAAAGTGAAACTGCTCTACAGGCTATTGACTATAGAAATTACAGAGTATTGATTTGAGACCACTAGGATATGTAAACATCATACAAAACCACATTAATTTCACAACTACTACTTGGAAATGTAATTTTCTTGTGATGTCTAGAGTTCTTTTTTCTGACAGCCTGGCTTTCAGGAGGGGAGGATAATCTCTCCCCGCTGGAGGAAAATACCAACAGTGTCCCGTGCATTTGCTACAGCAGATTGAAAGGAACAGATATCCATCTCAAATATCACTAAACAGCCCAGGGCACAAAGTCCCTACAGGCGCCAGCACAGGCCATTTCTTTTGGGATCCAAGTTTCTGGGAATCTAGAGTTTTTCTATCTGGCCTGTTTCAGTAGATCAGTAACAGCAGAGCAGACTGTGCTTTAGATAGAAATGAACCAAATACAAGGTTAAAAATGAAATAAACTAAAATCAAAACCTCACTTACAATGGCTTTTTAGTGCTTTGATTTTCCTGGTTAGGAACCTGAAGGTACCTGCCATGTGTTAGCTCAAAGAAATCAGCCTATTCAGGAACACAACCAAAATGCCAGCCCTAAAGAAAAACTTACTTTTTCTGGTCTCACCTCCATAAGTTTACTGTCCTTGCTCCATTTGTACCACAATGTGGGAGGAAGAATTCACAGCCCTTCCATAAGGTGGCTGACCTTGATGATTAAAGCATTCCCTTACCCATCTCACCTCCTTGGCAGCAAGTCTTGAGTTTTACACTTTTAACTAGCTCCTACTCCTCAAGATAATAAGGTTCAAAATGTGTGTTTTATTATATGAAATACTGCAGAACCATATATGCAAAATTCCACTGTTTAGTTTTTT
Organism: Bombycilla garrulus; assembly: GCA_013400315.1. NCBI lineage: Eukaryota > Metazoa > Chordata > Aves > Passeriformes > Bombycillidae > Bombycilla > Bombycilla garrulus. The sequence goes on along the minus strand of VXBU01002509.1, from coordinate 320,224 downwards.
CCTAACGGAATTTGTTATTTTGTGTTGGATTTTTTTTCCTATAAAGATCAATATACACAATACATTTACAGTGCAGTTGAAAGACTTTAGGTCAATCAGCTCACTCCTGCCATTGCACATATGTCCTTGCCATCACTGTCAGTGGTTCTTTGATTAAAGTATACAAATGTCATGATGTCCTAAATAACATAAACATCCTTTTAACATTTAGCTTACAAATAGCAATTCAAGCTCACACCTTGATGCGCACCTTGATGCATGACACCAACTAACTTTGCTCAAGGCATTTTTCCTTGGCTGTAATGAGACAGGAGACTCCTGTTATTTGTTTTATCTCTATCCTACAGACACATGTAATCCTGATTGTGCAATTTATTGAACGTGTTTTTCAGCCTCCCTTTCATGGAAATGATTCATCTATATTTCAGGTCACTGACAATGACAAGCAGATGTTTGCAGAATACAAGATTCTCCAACAAAGTGTTGTTTAATGCAGAAAAGGAAAGAAAAGCATGATGTCAATCAATACTCAAATTAAATATACTCTGCTGCCAAAACTTCATCTAAACTTCAATTTGGCAACTATTCTTTGAGGTGCAGCACCCAAATGTTGGGCAGCGTGAAGTTAGTTTAGGTCAGCTCTGACAGATCACCACCCAGGGTTGTATTTGTATAGGCTCCTTCATCTGTAAAAGCTAGAAATATGTACAACTTCGCTCAAAACTTGAATCATTATAATCTAAACACCTTCTATAATGTAGTGGGGTTTTTTTAGCTATTATACAGCTATGTCACATCCACCACAAGTGAAAAGTATCACACAGAAGGTCATCAATGAGAACATAAGATATTTGTCTAACATGGTGCAAGTTCTAATCTTCACAACTTCAGATTTCACTCCACATCAAGAAGAAATGATGTTACACCCCAACAGTCTTGATAAATGTAACTAAACAGGTTGGTCTGTTATGAAAACTGGTTCAGATAATTTTATTTTACAGTGTAGATTCGTCTCAAATTGCTGATTTCAGCAATATTTTAAAATGGTAAGTCACTGTCTATCATCATCATCATTCAGTATGTTGAATCACTAGCATCCACACAAGTAACTTCATTATCAAGTTGTTTAGAGATTAGCATTTAAAAAAATACCTGAGGCTTAGCCCATAATCCAAAGTTAACTTTCTGCCTACAGGGAAACAGAGTGAATTTTTGCTGCTCTTTCTCCATAGGAGAGATGTGATTTGCCACCTAGGAAACATTCAGGCTTTCCAGCCTCATAGACTTATCTGTGCCAATACACAGGTTTTGGCACCACAGGCACAAAAATCTAGTAGGCAAATCCTATGGTTGATAGTTTCAGAATCAATAAATTTGGTTTATTCATAGATTTCAAAGCAAAGCAAAACAAACAAATCAACATTTCTCTTCCTATGAAGAATCAAGGCCATAGAATTTTACATAGCTGTTATTGTGGACAAATTGTGTAACTGTAACACTTTTTACTGAACTGAAAAAAAAAAAAAATCCAATTCTGAGCCTCAGAGCTTGTGTTTATATTATGTTGGGGCCCAAATCAGGGTTTTCTTTGACTTTTTAATTGATATTCTGCTAGAACTAACTGGAATAGCATCCCTCTGCTAAGCTTTGTACAAACACATAAAAAGCAGAGCCTTGTACCAACAAACTGATTGTTTAATGCACAAGATAAGGAAGGGTAGAGATAGGGGAAAATGGAGATAAACAAATTTACATATCATAAAATCATAGAATAGTTTGGGTTGGAAGGTTATCTTTGAAGGTTACCTTTGAATGTTAACTAGTCCAAACTCCAAGCCAAGATGGGAAGATCAATACACAAAGAAACTGATAACTATATTCCAATGACTTCCCCCTCGCTGTAAGAATTGTGTAAACACGTGTTAACTCCTTAAAAATCCATCTCCAAACAACTTGTCCCAGACCACTCAGATAATCAGTGTATGGGAATAGGACTTGAAAGTGCCATGGGAAGAGAGCAGTCACGAAGACCAAAGGGATGAAAATAATTGCATAAATATCACAAGAGCCCTTCTCTCAAGCGCTTGCGCCCTGAAAAGGCAATTAACTGGAGCAAGGCAGGAATTCATAACACCTCCTGGCATCCTTTGACACTGCTGTGTTTGTCTTCTCTTTCCAGCTATGAGCAGAAATCCGATACAAGTAAACTGTAGATGTGTACAACATGCAGCAGAAAATTACTGGTACACACCACACACACACACACCTTACAGTGTTTCTCTCTCCTATGACAGTAAAACAATTTAATAGTAGCCAAACTAAGGAGTCTGATACTATTTACTATTGGAAAAAAATATTTGCAGATGTGGAAAATGCAACTTCCATTAAATTCAGACTTCCAAAATATCGTCCTTCTTTTTCTGCTACCATTTACTACATGAGATGAGAAAAAGTCTAGGGAAGTTCTTATATATCTGGGGAGCACGTGAGTAGTGAACACAATTCCTTTGCTGTTTGTTTTGTGACTACAGTAAAATCATTAATGGCTAAAATACATCAGGGAATTCCAAGGTGCAAAGGGCTCTCCTACACATTTTCCTGATTAGTAGCACTTTTCTGCTCTGCCATATTAGTGTCCACTGCTCAGTGCAAGCCAGAAAAAAAAAAAAAAAGAAAAGAAAAGAAAAGAAAAGAAAAGAAAAGAAAAGAAAAGAAAAGAAAAGAAAAGAAAAGAAAAGAAAAGAAAAGAAAAGAAAAGAAAAGAAAAGAAAAGAAAAGAAAAGAAAAGAAAAGAAAAGAGTCCCTGAGCAGAACAATCTGTCAGTTCTCATGTTTGAGACACTGTAATTTCACACAGAGCAACAGGTAACAATTAGTACTACAGGAATTAGGACAGTCCCATGAATAAATTGATATTTCTTGTCTCTCTGCAGTGCCCCACCCCTCCCTCCTTTACAGAGATCCTGCTAAAGCTAGTGGATCAGAATGAACCCCAGAAGGTTATCATCACATCACAGCCTTTTCTCCAGGGCTCAGAGGTCCTGTCTGAGATCATGTGTGAATAAAAACAAACCACTTTAAAGTCTCATCAGTTGTTCCCCCCCTGCCCCCAAATTATTTCAGACAATATTGTTTCCTTTTAATTATGCAGCTTAGCACATGTAGAAAAAATAGATTATTCTTTTTTTTATGTAAGTGCATATCCAAACTTTGGTGCCGTTGGTCCCCTGGCACAATGGACAAGCAAGGCTGTTGGCAGTAATTAGTAGGTAAAGAAGAAACCTGAAATAACAACATTATATCTAACTAGAGGTCAGTGCAGATTAAAGTATAAACCAATATGCTTTAGAATAATTTTAATCAATTTAAATACTTGTGAACACCCATTTAATGCAGGAAAATATTGTATGCTTCCATAGCGAGAGAGAGAGAGATTAAAGAATTTGTTCAGAGCAAGCCTGGAATAGAAGAAGGGTCAAGTCTCTCAAGTCTTCAAAGTATTAGAAAAGAAGGGAGATGATGTGGCACTGTGCTTGAGGCTAAGCCTGGTCTTGGGGATGCCATCTGACTGGTGGCTGGCTGTCTGGCTGCTCCAGAAATCAGTAGTCCTGCATCTCCTTTGCATCAACAGTGGTGCTTGTCTTGTCTCCCCAGGAGCTGGTCCAGGCACAATGAGTCAGTGCTCTCCTGAGCTGGCCTGCAGGAAGCAGTGGCTGGGTACGAGAAAGGGGATTACCCCGTCCTGCAGCACGCAGCCATTACCAAGCTTGAATGGAGGTCAAGAAGTTACCCAAAGAAAAGTGGCAGCTTTCCCTCTCACAGGTGTACAGCAAAGATCTCAAGGATTTGGAAGTACTTTGAGTCTCCAGTGAAGGCCAACTTCCTCTAATAATTCAAAAATATCCTTTCCCCATTGAGACAGCTGAGGAAAATGGCAACATCCTTCACTCTTTACATTTTGGACTCAAATAATTGTCATCTAAAGTCTTTTGTAAATACATATCCCAAACCTAAGGCCTCAATTATTGTCTTCAGGGCTGTGGGATTCCAGAGCATTTCAGCCTGCAGAATGCTCACAGAGCAAGGGAGAGGCAGCATATAATATAGTTTTCAGCTAAATTGTCAGACATCTTCTCCTTGATCAGGCTGCCTTACAAGGTGAAATTCAGCTGCACAAGAAAAGGATTCCTACTCTTACAGCAATTAATCAGTACATGCCTCCTATAAGATTTCATGTAGCTCCAAACCTAAAAACTTTCGCTCATCGTCAAAAGGACACCAAACCAGAGCCCAAAACTTCCCTTGCCACAAGCTATACAATTGTTTCAGCTTTCTGATGCCTTCAGTGTTTCAAAGCCCTGATTCAGCTGCACCACTGCTCCTTGGTAGGGGTGTACTGCAGTGACTCCAAAGCACACAAATCAGAGCACACAATAGGCACTTTGAGGAAATTCTGGAGGGTGGAAAGGGAAAGTCAGTGGAGAGTGATTTGACTGTGTTTGCTCACAAACCAAAATTAGTCAGATTATTAACACTAGAGCAGACTATGAAGAACTATGGGAAAGCCTAATAAATCACACAGAGTGAGATTAGGTTTGTTGTAGATAAGAAGAGGTGGTCTCAAAGGAAAAATTTGAAATTACTCATAAACATTGATTTTTAATCTAGCTGAACTTCCTTAGGAAAAGCTTAAGCATGACCTTCAGCAGTTTAAAAAGGATGTGTAGAAATGCAAATAGGATACTCATCTGTACTGAGAAGCAGATGAAAAGATGATAAAATATAGCAGGGCTAATTGAGGTACATGTTTTCCATTAGTATATGATATCACTCTTTACTCTGGAATTCAGTTTCTAAAAAAAACACCTGTTTTCTCCTGAAATTACAGACTTGAAGGAGATGAACTGAAAATAATTCCAGAAAGAGGGCAAGAGATGAGAAGAAAAGGCTTCCATAGAAATTTAAAAGATCTAAGGTAAAATTAGACTAAATATTTGGGGATAGCAGCAGTATACAGGACACCAGGAAAGGGATGATATTCTAATAGCATTTTTTGTCTTTCCAAATCATCTTTTATTTCCAGTTGTGGGATCTGTAAGGTAAATTACAAGTTTATACAGTAGGAGAAGTGATAGAAGAGCCTATAGCTCCAGACAGAACTATGCTTATTGTTTTACAAATTTTGTTACAAGAATGCACCATGTTTGTGGTGTAGAAATATGATGAAGTACAGCTGCCGCTACTTCAGAGCTCAGCTCTTCAGACAGAAGGACATCCTCTAGAGGTCATCAGATTAGGTTGACTAATTGGCTGTTCTGCCCAAAAAAAGCCAGTTTTTTTTACTTTTACAGCAGTGTGATTTATATTTCTGCACTGTATCTGTTTTTGTGTTTGTTCCACATATTTTGTATCCATATTCCAAGGGTGGACTTCCCTGCAGGGACTTGTGCCAAACTTTACAGTAGCGTGAGCACATGTAGTTTCTCAAGGATCTTGAGTTTATCTATTTTGAAAAATAGAGAGGAATGGCATCCAAGCTCAGAGATAGTGAGCATCAAAGGTTTGGGTTTTTTTTTCCCTTGGATACCATTCACAGAAATCTCTCACAGATAGTCCACCAAACGTAAATATTCCTGGGCCAAAGGGGGAAATCTATGAGAAAGATTTAAAAAAACATTAAATAACAAATAAATGTGCAATTGAACTCAATTAGCCTTTCTCATAATAACAGGAGAAAGACAAGGAAGCGAGACAGCACAAGAACTTAAACCAAACATTAAAATGCTAAATAAACCTATTACAACATATTGCTGTGGCAAGTATGAAGAAGGGCAAAAAAGTTGATGAAGGATGTACCACACAAGTATTTTGGGGAACAGCTGAGGGAGCTGGGGTTGTTTAGACTGGAGAAAAGGAGGCTCCAGGCAGAGCTTGTTGCTCTTTACAACTGAAAGGACGAAAAGCCTGAAAAGGAGGCTGTAGCGAGGTGGGGGTCAGTCTCTTTCCCTGGCTAACAAGCAATAAGGCAAAAGGAAATGGCTTCAAGTTGTGCCAGGTAAGATTTAGATTGGGTATTATGGAAAAATTCTTCACCAAATGGGTTGTCAAGCCCTGGAACAAGTTGTCCAGAGAAGTGGTGGAGTCACCATCCCTGGAGGTATTTAAAAGATGTGTAGGTGTGGCTCTCAGGGACATGGTTTAGTGGCAGACGTGGCAGTGCTGGTGTAATTGTTGGACTTTATGTTCTAAGGGGTCTTTTCCAACCTAAGCAATTCCTTGACTCCATGACTCTCTGTAATTAGCCTGTTGAACACACTCCCACGGGATATTGTTGTACCGTGTAGTTTAGTGAATACAAATGTTGGTATTCCTTGTTTTTAATGCACCCAAGGCAAACACCATTCTCTGGATTCTAACACATCAATAACCAGCTTGAACTTGTGCTGTTAATCCTGTTGTGTATGTCCCACCCAACACAGACACTGTGCAACTGTTTTCGGTATTTAAGTTCAGTGTTGGAGCCTTTGATATGAACTACTGTCAAAGACATGATTTTGGCCTGGGGAAAGTGCTGCTAGTGTGGCAATTTGTGCCTCCCAAGATCTGCTCAGTACAAATAATTCCTTCACTTTTTCTCTTCCTATATCAGTTACTCAGGAGGACACCTATTTCCCTTTTATATTAAAACCAGTCAAAAACAATTCCCAAGCTGTTAAACTTTTGATCTTTCTTCTTAAAAAATACATCTATATGAAAAAAAAGAGGTATTAGCTGCGTGGTAACAACAGATAGGAAAAGAACAAGAACTGTTTCATTTTTTGTCTTTCACTTAAACCTTTCTATTTTTAAACAGACCAGCCAGCTCTGCTTATTATTTTTCAGCCATAAAGGGAGTTGGTTCAAGGTATGTCAGCATGATAGGTCTTGTCTCCATTTAGGCTGGAGGTATTACCTTTCAAGGATTCTTTTAATAGAGAATGAAAATTTTAATGTTCAGAAGTATATGTGCTCTTTAAACTCTCTTTTTCTGACTTTTAAAGGCTGCCTTGTTTGCAGGGAGGATTGTGAGGTTGTGTTCATCATTCTGATCTCCAACTCACAAAGCCAGAGGCCAACCTAACAGCTGCATGTGTGGACTGTTTTCGTTCATACAGTGCTTCAATAAAACCAAACAACCAATCAACCAGCAAAAAAAACCAAACCCCACAGAGGTGCATGCGCACACACACACACACACAGAGACATCCAACAGCTCATTTCACAGAAGTAAAAAGACAGAGAAAGCAAGCTTAAGACTGATTAAGGATTTTAGGAGGTTCACCATTATTTATGCTCTCAACAAAGGCAATTGCCAGCACTTAGCAAGTGCCTTTCTCCCTAGGAAACGATATTATGCAATTCAAAATGTACATAAGTTCTGCACCTTCTCCAGTAGCACCTGGAACTAGCAATGGCCAAAAGATGATATTGGACTGATGCAATAGTACTAGGCAAAAAACTATTCTGATATTTCAGATCCTCCAATGTACTTTAAATGTAATAAAGATACTTGAAAGAAAAAAAGCAAACTCACCATTCTGGAAACTAAGAGCTTTTCCCTAGATCCAAGTTGTGTTTTTGTTCAAGACATCAGTACTGTTGAAGGAGCACTTATTCCTGCTCTGGCTTTGAAACACTGTGGCGTGCTCAGGGTTCAGGTGGTGCTGGAGCACACCTGGTGAGCCTCCCTCTTGGGAGTGCTGAGCAATGCCTGCTGGAATGTGCAGTCTAGCAGGAACCTGGCACCGCTTCTCCAGGCAGACAGGCGTGAACCACGGGACTACATTACCCATAATTGCCTTGAGCTGGTTTATGATTACACCTGAAACCGGGAGAGGTGCTGTGGGAGTTTCACCTTTGCGGGGAGAGAGAGATAAGCAGAGGAGAGGGAGGAAGCATGTGCTCCTTGTGTGCCCCTGGAACAGACTGAGGGTTTTCTACTTTCACAGGCCACGTTGCGGATATACTGAATTTTTTGGAGGGGTTCAAAGAGTGGCCTTCTGATTAAGGTCAAGTTAGAAATAATTAGATTTACTGGCAGCGAATACAGTGACTGAAATTGCTTGAACCTGTATGACCGGTTTAGGCATCTCTGTGTGTGTGAGAGAATCAGACAACTGGATATAAGGAAGCAAGTGAAGGAGGGGTGGCAGTGACCTAGCAAATCTACAGAGGGAATACTGACACATTTGGCAGGGTGAGGAGGAAAATGCTCATTTTTAGCCCAATGTCCTTTAGGAAATAGCAAATTTTCCCATATGTTACATTGCAGGTGTTTTTGCAGTGATTTAAGGATTTCATAGAATAAAATTTACAAGGACAAAGGTTACAGGAATAGAGAGATAAGAAAAATGTGCCAGGAATGTCACAGGGACTTGGAGAAGGAATGATTTGCCTGTCCTGTTTTTATTTGCCACCTGTGGGTTTATGACACTTAGGGCTCACAGCGGAAACCCCCCTTTCATAGAAAGAGGGTTCACAGGATTGCTAAACCTGCATCCAAGAAGTTGAAGTGTAATTCAGACAGGATAAAAAAAAAATAGAGAAAGGCAGAATCCTGGCTGTTTATGAATAGTGTTAATTAGTGTGCAATTTCCACCAAATAAGCAACCTGCCAAAATAAGTGCTTATATTTGATCTGACAGCAAAGTGGGGTGAAACTGAGCAAACAGCTTCATCCTGAAAAAAACAAAGCTGAAATGGCCAATTATTTCAACTAAATGTTCAATCCATTACAGCACCATTCGGAGAACTGAACACTTTCTCTCACGCCCAGTCCAGAACACAGCCTTTCCCACCTCACCATATGTGACAAAGATGAAAAAAGAGATGCCCCATCTCCAAATGATTTTAGCAACCAGAGAGATTTTTGGGAGAGCTTTATCCTGCTGTCAGAAGCAGGATGTTAGAGTCATATAGCATGGTTATTCACCCTGTGCTAAAACTGCCAGTTACAGAAAAATTAGGTGATTTCTACTACCACTGCTTCTCTAAAGGCATATTTTGGAAAATCAAGATCTGGAAATAAAAAATGTAGGACACATAAGCCCTATCAGACACCAGGAGGAGAAGGGAAGAAATTCCAGTTACATTTAGTGGTTTACCCAGAGCTATTAAGAAAGAAAGTACTTAAATTTTGTTACATGTTTCATTTCCTGGGTTTTTTGAGTTTTCTTGAGGTAAGTGTTGTTTATATGTGTGTCTAATACCAATGGCAATGACAACTCAAACCATTTGAAACTCAGTCATATATTATTAGATTATACTATATACTAATATAATCTAATAATAAATTAAGATCTTGGTGACCTAAACTCTAAATTTCAATCCTTTTTCTGTTATCTCAGACTACTCTTTAAAATTTCTGTTTAGGTAAGACACCTCTCCTAGGCTTCATTTCTCTGAATGGACCATTAACTCATAAAAGAAACATTGGTTAAAAGTAGAAGTATTTTCAGAGCCAGATGCTTTTAACAATCCATTCTTCCAATAGTACTAGGCTTTAAAAAAATATTAGTGGCATTTTACCTTAAGCAGAAAGGCTTTAAGTTTGAGCTGATGATTTTTAACTTTCCTTTTTATAGGAATGAATAAAAACTCAATTAAAATAGTACCTCTCCCAGCTCTTTCTCAGGTAGAAAATGAGTTTAGAACCCATAAAGCTGCAGCTGGGACCCCGGTGACTCACATAAAGTATCTACAAGATTTGAGTTGATCTCTGGGTCTCATAAAACTATAGAATCATAATATTATTTGGGCTGGACATCTTGCACTAGATCGGGTTGCTCGAAGTCCCATCCAACCTGTCCTTGAACACTTCCAGGGATGAAGCATCCACAACTTCTCTGGGCAACCTGTTCCAATGCCTCACCACCCTCTATTAGGAATTTCTTCCTAATGTCTGATCTAAACTTATTCTCTTTCAATCTAAAGCCATTTTCTCTTATCCTATTCCTACATGCTCCTTTGAAAAGTCCCTCTTCAGCCTTCTTGTAGCATCCCTTTAGGCACCGGAAAACTCCTACCTACAAAAGGGCCCGAGTATTAACATAGTCTATCTGGGTTTTCCCTACAAGGCTGACCATTAATTAGTTCCCACATATTTATTAAAGTCTGCCACTTCTATCTTGTTGCATAATAAAGTTTACCTTGAAGGCATCTAAACCAGATATTTACAAGACAGCACTGCATAATCTGCTACTACTCCAGAAACAGTTCTGGCTGGTCAGCTTTCATTTCCAGACTCCTCAGAAACCCAGACACTGCAACAGCTTTTTTTTGAACCTCATTTGATGAGACACTGCAGTTTTCTGCAGTTTGACTCATTTTCAGAGCAAAGTCTTTCAGAAAAAGATTTAGATTCTTAGGCCTTAGGAATGCTAAATAATATGTGAACAGTTAATAAGCACTTGCATGGGTTTAATTAACTGCACTGGTTGTACGTGCACGCTGTACACACAGACAAAACCAATAGCAGATGCTGACAGGCTCACCAGGCAATTTTTTTTGTTGTTCGCTAAGTTTTATCCACTTCTCAGATATATTTCTGTCATTTAAATCAGTGGAATTTATGGATAAATCTCTTGGAAAATAAGAAATCTTTTGGAACAGAAGAGGGATGAATGAGGATAATTCTGAGATGGGAAGTCTGGAAGCTGGGAGGACATGTCTATGGAAAGCCCTGGATGAAATCCAGACATGGTGGGTCAGTCCACCTGAGCCCAGAAAAAGTGCAGCAATAGCAGTAGAGCTGGTCTCCAGCAGCTGCCAACTCCAGGGCAAAAGCAACCCCACAGGATAACCTCACATTGGAGGTGGCTGAATGCCACCAAGCCACATCCTTTAGCTTTTGCAACCTTCCTGGTAGTGGTGGCAGGATCCTGGAAAGTTTGGGAGCATAAACAATCACATGCTGGCTTGAAGTAACATAACATGCATGGGAAGTGGCAGCCATGTCTTTGCTTCTTGTGTGATTGCAGTATGTGCTTTCCCCTTCGCTGATTTTGTATTTAAATAACTGCCTGTTTTGATGGCTAAACCTAGCAATGACTGGAGGGTCAAAGGGCACACTTAGGCTCTGTGTAAACATATTTTATTTGCTTGCAGCAGATGGAATAGCTGGGGCAGAAAGTAGAATACACTCTTGCAGCTGCATCTCCTTGCTGCAGCTCTTATCAGAAGAATGGGAAACACCAAGGCCTCGCTGTACATTGTGTATTGTTCTCATCCCATTTTTTTTTCTGTTGTTCCTAAAGCTCATGAGAAAACAAATACAAACTCATTGCCCATAAAGACATTAGAAGAGGGGCACCTTTAACCGTAGGCTACGTGACAGTTACCTCTATAATTATTTTCAACACAAATTGGCTGTGGTCACTACACTATGATTTATGACTGCATCTGGGAAAGGAGAAAAAGGTTAAACGTCAGGACATTCTGGATGTAAAGAATCCACTCAGACGTGGTCAAATACATTATTCTCTCCCTGCCCCTTCCCAAATAAAATTTCCCAGGCAGAAAATATTCGGGCCAAAGGTATTTACACGTGAGGAAGCAGCTTGCCCATTCCTCCCAATAAAATAATAATTAATAACCAAGAGAAGCATGAAAACTAGGCTTCTGACAGGTCTATGCTAGAAAATGTTTAATAATATAGTAATGCTGGCAAAAGCAGTTCTGGCAGCTTTTACTGATTCCAGGCCTCTGAGTATATTCCATACCAGCAAAAGCACTCCTGCCAGTTCTGTACCACATTAGGGCTCTTGCCAGTATCAAACACTGCCAAAAATCACATTCTTAAGAGATATGACTTATACTAACACACGTATCTAAAACAAAGCAGGCTTTAAAAACTCTAATGAATGCTCCACCCTGGCAGGCAAACCCACTTTTCCTGATAAATAGTGAACCAAAGGAATCAGAACGATTTTACCTGGTTTCTGAAGGGCAGGACACATTTCTGGGCAGCATTAAACATCAGAAAAACAACTCTCAAAATATGTTGTATCCCCTGCAGGCAGCCTCTTGGATTTTAGTCAGGGTGAAGATTTGGTTTAAAAAGACCTGTGACATCACACTTTAATGAATACACAGAATTTGTGGCAAGAGTATCATAGTATGGGAAGCCAAAGCACAAGTGTTTACTGAAACTGCTGAAGGCAGCAGCAGGCCAAACTGAAACAACACCATCCAGCAATGAAATTTGTAAGGAAGATTCTATACTGAGCAACAAAAGCTATGTCTGTACTTACTACTGTACTCACTAGATCTGCTTGCGCTCTGGAAAGAAAAAAAAAAAAAAAGATTTAATCATTTCTCCATGGAAATCTGAGCCAAGAACTGAAATGTGTGTTTGGGTTTTTTTTTTTGGGAGGTGGGGGAGGTTGGATTTTGTTTGTTGGTTTTGGGTTTGGCTTTGTGTTTTTCTGGAAGCGAGATTTTGTTTGTTAGATTTGATTGGTTTTTTGTTTTTGTTTTTGTTTTTGTTTTTGTTTTTGTTTTAAGAGCACCCAACTCTACAGAAAACAGAATTGTTCTGGTTTTCATATAACAACAATTCAAGGAAAATAATTGTTTTCATCTAGTATTTATCTTAATGAAGGAATGAGTATACCATGTCTTAATGCTGGTGGAACATTAAATTATATTAAAAGAACATTTCTTTCAATAACAAAAACTTTAAAGAGGATCATTCAATCAATGATAAATTAGCTGGCAAACTAGACCAAAGAATATCACAGCAGGAACATTCCTGAATGGTGAGCATATGGTTGCCAAAAGGGACTTGGAGGAAGAGCTCTGAAAGTGGTAGAGAAAGATCTCTTTCTCTCTTGAAACAACAAGTGGGTTGGAACTTGTGCCCTAGGGAAACTTTCACAAGATATCTTTTGTACCATGAAAACATTTGTTTCCTCTCTGTAAATAAAGCTGTTTAGTTTGGTTAGTTGCTAGATTACTTTATGCAAAGTGTGTTCATTAAACAAAGTATTTTTTTGTTTATACCATTTTCATTCTGCCATTAGCAAACTTCTCTCTGCCACAGCCAAATCTGCTGCACTCTGCAGGGAAGGTTCACTTAGTCCTTTTTTACACAGAAAAGGTACAAAGAGACCTCAGAAGAAGGCAAACATTTTTGGCTTGAGCTTACATTCCTACCTCTTCAGTCAGTAAAAAGGCAAAGACCCCCATGGCCCAAGCAGTCTTTGCAGAGACCAGTCCTGAAGTCCTTGAAGTGATGTCCCCAGACCCAAAGCAGAAGCAGCAGCAGAGAGCAGGGCCACGTGGCACTTCCTCCTGTAGCATCTGACTGGGCAAAACAATAACATCTTTCAGGATGGGAAAACCCTATTTCGGTCCGAGTTCCTCATTTAATCCCACTTCACTTACATGTCACCAAGGAAAGCATTCCGTGTTACAGTAAATGAAAATCTGCAGGCAAAAGAATGGGTCAGGGCCAAAAGTTCATGTCTTAAACAGCAGCAAGCAGTGAGGCAAGAAAAATACTCTCTCAAGTTTTTTTTTATTATATTTCCAGAAATTCTTAGCAGCACACTTGGGTAGAATATAGGTGATTACTAGAGAATGAGAAAATAAGATTTTTCTTGTTACATTTAGCCTAATTTCCTCAGGAAACAAGGTCTACATGATCATGCCACATCTCTATATAAGGCTCTAATTGATCCTCAGCAGTAGTCTGTGAAGTCATGAGCCAGTGCAGCCCAATGCAGGCACAGCAATCTCAGACTGGGTAGAACACTAGGTTTAATGAAAAGGTTTATCCAAGTGAAAAAGAAAGCTGAGGATATCTGTGGAGGAAAGGTTCCTCTATTACTAGACCTCAAAGACTCACAGAAAACCACAAATGAAAGAGAGACTGAAATCAAAGCACAAAATCCAGAGAAGCTTTCCTTTTTTTAACTGGAAAAAATATCCAGTTCAAAACAGAAATTCAAAAGGAGTTTGAATACTAAAGCTGCTCTTGCTCTTAGGAACACACAGACATCAAGAGTTTGAATCTGATCTCATTGTAGATCCCAAGCAGCTCTGCTGAATTAAGTAGTAGGTGGCTCGCTTTGACCGTACACGTTGTCAACATGGACCTGTTTTACAGCAATGAGTATGTTAAGAACTTGAAAATCTGGCCATGGGTGCCTCAGTCTGGGAGGCAGGAGATAGCAGGCGCCCTTGAAAGACAAGTCTTTGTTTAGGTGCCTGTATGGTAAGCAGCTGCTTCTGAAAATCGGATTTAAAACATCAGGGTAAGACTTGAAATATGCATTGTAGCACCATTAAAAGCTTAAAACTGATTCTCTTCATATTAGATAGGGGCTGAAAACTGATGTAAATAATAAGTTTCATATTCTTTATGCCATTTAAAGCTGAAATTAAGTAAGCTTTTATCAAGGTTATTCAGCTTGATAAAAATGCAGTTTTGGAAGTGCTCAAAGGCATTAAATATTTTGGACTATACCTTCTTACGAACTTGAACAATTTGCTAGATATCTATCAATTGCATCATAAATAGCTGTAAATCAGCTATTCATCCCTTTAAAACAAATTTTATCTCCACTAATATAGGGGTTATTAAGCCCTGAAAACCTAAAAAACCACAAATTCATTGTTTTCTTCATTGCAAAGGGAGAGTTTTTGGGTTTCATCCCTCCATTTGAGAACCTTTCATCAGTTCAGTAGAAAACATTTCTCCTAAGTTTAAGTGTGCCTGTATTAACAAAAAACCCAAATGTAATTGTTTTTATGAACTTTGGTCTAAAGAGCAGATAAATAAGAAGTCAGCCTAGAAGCTGTGAGTGGAGCTGATTTCTTGTCCCTTCTCACAATCACCTGACCTCCTCAATTCAGCAGCATGGCACTGCTCGCTGTGGCACAGCCTTGAAATGTGATCTGTTAGAATCAGCCAGATGACTGCATACATCTGCAATTACTGAAGTGATACTCCAAGGTTACCACATTTTTGACCTATCATATCCGGTACTTCATGTCTAATACCCTAAGTATTCATTAGTCATATTTACTGTGTGGTATGGCAGATAAAGAAGTGTAAAGGTTACCTTTCCAGTGTTGAGTACAACTAGAAATAGGCTTTCAATAATGTCCCTAGTATAAAAATAAAATTATCTTTACAACCATCATAGAATTGCATGAGATACCTGGATTGATCACGTTTTATTCATCAATTACTTACACATCATTTCTGAAGATTAAAAAGGCACTGGGTTTGGTTGTGTTTTCCTTAGATAATATGACCGTAGCTATTTTTATAGGGACTCTAATAATTTAAGTTCTACAATGCCTTTGTGATATATTTTTTTATATAGGATTGCACATCTGAGCTCTTACTTTTTCTGTATTTATTTCCTGGGAAAAAGTACTCGGTTTCTCACCATCAGGTACATCAAGCAAAACAAAACTTTTTATAACAATTCAAAGAAAAAAATCCCACTGCTGATAAAGAAACTGTTCAGCTATGTGTTCACTCAGGTGCTCAATCAGGGTTTTGAGTCAGCACAGTAAATCTTGTTATTGTTGCATATTTATGGTTTTTGGTGTTTTGTTCTTTAGGAGTTGTGTTATCATACTTACACTGCATATGTATGGTTTTTTTCTGAGCCAGAATGTCAGCTCTGTAGCGTGTATCTCAGCTTCAAAAGCAATCAGTGCTACACCATCCTGATAATTTTGTCTTACTTTTTAATAACTGAAATGCAATTTTCAAAAAGCTCTACAAACACCTACCTGATCTGAAAAGATTGCTTCTGTAACTGGAACTTTTCTCCTTTAACAAGGTATTTCTCATGCACTTTGAGTACATCACAATTACTCCTAACTCAGTGACCCCACTCATTTCAGAAAAGGCCTGGCATTGTCATCCTTGGAACCTAAAAGCAAGACCTGACTTTAATTCCCAAGTGACTTCACAAGGTTAATCTGCAGCTCACGTAAAGGCCCAGAGATGGGCTTTAATGTTGCCTATTAAAAGGGAAGATCATTTCTGGCTCCAGGGCAGGAACCCAAGAGCATTTCAGCTGAAAAGTAACCCTGAGACCTGGCCAGCTCCGGGCAGAGCTGCTGTTACCTCTGTGCCCATGGTACTTAAAAGAGAACCTCTCATTCAGTAATACCTCCAGTTGCCTTTGATTACCATAATGACTGTAATTAATGCCTACACCACCAGAGCAGTGTGTGCTGCTCCAGCAGCCCTCCACCCACACGTGGCACCCCCGGCCATTTCCTGCAGCACACGAGGCAGCAGCCGCTGAGCACTCCCCGCCTGTGCTGACACCTTTTGCGCTGAGGCTGCTAATATGGGAGTAAAGGTAATGCAAGAAGACAATATTCTGACTTTATCTTCCAGTAACATCGTCTTTCTCTTTGTTTCTCTTCTCAGGCTTTCAAAGGTTCTGACTAAAAGTGATTTTGCAGCTTAGAGAAAACCTACAGGGTGCAATAAACAGTAGGATTTAAGAACAGCGTATGCTGAGAATGCAGATATAAAAAAATGTAATAATGCCAGATCTGCTAGTAATCAGGACAACTCTGCTGAAGTGAAGGAATAATTCCAGTTTGCATTTTCTGAGGATCTGATCTCTACCAAAGCTGTTAAACATGGAACGTTACTTCAGTACACTAGGCGCCTGTTAACTGAAAGATGTGGAAATAGAAGCATATTTGGTTTAGAGGTCTTTATGCGATCTCTTCTGGAAGGCAGGTCTCTGCAAATCACTAAATATTTTGAGCACTGACTAGCTCGAGGGAGTGCTCACTCAAAAAATCTTGCAAGGTTCGTTCCTCTTGCCTTCATCTTGAATGCAATGACTTATCTTTGTTGACACCTACAGGTGCAGATAAGATCAAATAATGAACTGCTTTAAACTTCTTTAAACGACATGGTGGTTTCAGTAAACATTTTCCATCAAAATAATGCAACCAATGCTTAACTTGGCATCTTTCAATGTCACACACAATTATTTTTGGTTTTTAAATCCAGTGCAATGAGAAAACCATGAATATTCAGAGGCAATGAAATTGCAGTTCTGCTGGTTGTGGTGTTAAAACTTTGCAAACTTCAGACAACTTATGAGTTTCGATCAGCAGTGGTGCTGCCTTGTGGCTGGAAGTTCAGGTAGGAACAGGCAATAAAAGGGGTTGTAAAACTACCTTAAAATGGTAAGAAAAAAATAGTAGTTGTATTTCAGTAAATGCATGCACCAAAGTTAATCAATCTAAGATGGTTTGGAGCATCTGTATCACAGAGGATCTATGAGGATTCCCCATGGATGCATTTCTTGCTGAAGGCAAACTTCAAAGCCATACATAAATTGGACAGTGATGCTGCCATACTTCAGCAAAACATACAGACTACAGTAATGCAGATGCAAAAACACATAAGAAATGCTGGTAAGTACTTGCACATGTAAAACCCTACATCTTTGCTTTTATATTACTAGCCACTCCTTTCATTTGGTTAGTTTACTGTCATTTTGGACTTAATTTCTAAATAAAAAATACTTTTTTGTAATCATTATGTCACTTTAACAGTGGACAAGTTTAATCATAGCAAAATACCATTCAAATATTAATCTTTTAAATATGAGGGAAAAGAGCAACTAACAAAACTGAAAAAAGCTTCAGAGACTAGTCTTCCTGATGAATGTCTTGAAATGGATTCTTCAACAACATCTGCAAGCTATAAGTGATATGTTTTTTCCCCTCATAAACATGTAAAATCATATACAAGTTCAGTCATGATTGTTAAATTGTGGATCAAAGACACAGTTCGTTATGATGAAGAGAGAATTTAAATACGCCCACAAAGAGCGTTCATTACCAGTGCCACCAGGCCCGTTGTTACTGCCTTTGCTGCTTTTGAATACAGACACTGTAGCTGTTTGGTTGAACAAATATACATATTTCTGATCTGACATTAACAACCTTGCTGTGAGCTCACACTGTCTTGGAACAGGTACAACCTGTCAAGCCTCACCCACTGAGAGGTCGAGGCTTGTGTGCGAATGAGGGCTCCTGCTCCTTGGCAGCCTGGGCCACCTCCTGCACTGGCCATGCACTGCCTTCACTCTGGCTCCTTTACCAACATTTATCTGCTGACCAGCTGCACATGGAGCATTCAACTATGGAATAGCAAAGCATGCTGGACTCCCTTTTGTGACACAACTTCTCCCAGGACTCATTTCTCTGGCCAAAACAGTGCTGCATGATACCAGCCCCTTCAACTCAGGTTCCCCTTTCCATTATCCAGAACCTTCCTCATGCACTGATTTGGACAAATAGTGGCAGGAAAAATACTAATAAAGTAATAAAGTCTGCCAACCAAAGCTGTATTAAAAGTCGTTCATCCAAAGCATGTCTGCATGCGTGTTTCTATTAAGTTTATATGAAGGACCAGATCTTCTATAATTGGTGTCTCTTCTGTTCAAAGTTTGACCAACTGCTGGACATTGGGAAATGTATTTATGAGCCAAGGAAAAATGTCATAAAATACTTTGATGAATTCGAGTGTCTAGTTTTGTCAGACACACTTTCCTTGGAACTTTCCTCTTCCTTGGAATCTCAGGCACTTTCAAAAATTCCTAATTTACAACTTTTTGGTGGATTTGCCCTTGACAAATCATCGCTGCCAAAATGTCTGTGGCAGCTTAGAAATTACACCCTTCACAGATTTTTATCCTCTTTGCCAAAGATTCTGTAGCTGGAGCTCTTCTAGCATAACATATCAAGTGAGTGCTCCTCATTGCATACATAATCTGAAATTGTGCTTTGAAAAACCTCCTACTGCAGACCCATTCTGCCATTTGAATTACAAGGTGCTAAGCTGTGCTTGATATCTTACTTCTAGATTTCGGGAGTGGAGACAAATAAGATTTGTATTCTTTTGCAGCAACCTACATTGGAAAGATCTAGCGTCTTTGGAATTTTTCCATATAATTAAGTATGAAAGAAGGTGATTTTTAAAACTCACAACACTTTGCAATCAGTGCAAACAATAATTTTAAATTCTTTCTTTGCATGTGTCCGAGTTTTCCTATTGTGACTTGTTCTGGTCAGCTCAGAAATTAAAAGCATTTCTTCACCACTTATACGCTATCCTTTTGGTCAAATTCCTTATATCATCATCATGATTTTTCTTTTTATTTTTTTTTTTATTTGGCCCACAAAATAACATCTTATTTGTGTAATTTGAATTGAATTATATAGTTTGCTATATCTCCACAGGGTTGTCCCATACTTACAGTCTGAAACTATGCCGAATTCCAAGCATGGGCATTACGATGAGCAAACAGAGCCTTTGCCATCTCCATTGTGCTTCCTATGCCACCAAACTCTCCGTAGAATTGGAATCCTTACAGAAGTTTCCATGACCAGTGCTGAGTCTGAGGGCTGAATAAAACACTGGAACTTTATCACTACAACTTCTCTACACTGAGTAATCTTGGGGTAACTGGATATCATTTACAATAAATCATTGCAAGGTCTTAAGATCCATGATTTTTGTTTCCTAGTTTTGAGTAAATGGAACTGTACATTGGTTTTAACCCTTTTCCAGTTGTTGTAAAATACCAGAATCAAATCTGCTTGCAAAAAGCAGTTAAAACAAATTGTACTCAGCTTCTGAGAGACAGGCACGTCTTCAGGTTATCCAACACAGTGACCTTAGAATTTTACTGCAATTTGCCTTTTTCATTGTTTCTTCACTGAATACTGAAAATTTATCAAGTCATTGGTATTCCTTGTGGTTGTTTGAAAAGTAAGAGCTTTGGTGCCTCAAACTTTTTTTCTGATTAGGGAACCCTTGTCAAGTAAATGTATTTAATCAGAAGTTATTCTCAATTAAAAGCTTCATGACCATAGAGATGGGGCATATGGTCACAGACTTTGAAATAAAAACCCTGAAAATATTGAAATTACAGTGAGTAGAGAAAGGGTTTCATTTCCCTGACTTGCATGGAAGGAAAGGCTTTAACGATCTCTGATAAAATATTTCAACCGTTTTCCTGGGATCAAGTACAATTTTTATTTGTTTCAGGTGCTGATAACTACAGGCCATTACTGCACCAAGAAAAAAAGGTTTACATTTGGTTAGGATGTAAACCCTCACTTTTTTCTTTCTTTAATTAAATGCTTCTAATTAAAACATTTAAAATGCATTCAATTTTAAATATATTTCATTTTATCTTCAGGAAAACATTATATTTTCTCATTACTTTGTTTTATTTTGTTCAGTCTCTATTTATTACATTTCTAAAAATATATAGACCTCCTGATAAATGAAACTGTCTAGCTGAACTTAGATTTGTTTGTTAATTGTTCTTTATAGAATAATCAGAAATTCAGCAGAATTTTGAAGGTAAAGTCAGAAAGTTAGGCTTGTACAGTTAAATACTTTTACAGTAAACCTTTTTTTTCTTAATAAAATAGTTCTTTGAACTTCATAAAAATTATTCTATTTAAAAATATTTCCAAGAGAAATTAAGTAATTAAGCGGACATTTTGACTAAAAATTTTGATCTCTTCTTCTATTTAAGAATCATTCTAAAATCACAATCGATTTTGGGAAGGGGATGCAGATTTTTCAATCATAGTCAAACCTCACCACAAGATCCACTCTTAGGAACTGCTTGACATGAAGCTCCCAAACTACACGGGCCAAACTTTCAATAAGTACCAGTCTGGATGTAAATGCCACTTTATGTTGGATTTTTGAAAAGTACAAAACCATGAAAAGTGGTATGTGTAGTAAAAAAAAAACAAAAAAAACCCAAAAAAACTGTTCATTTACTTTTGGACATATCCTGTCAAATGCTTCAGGGTCATTTTCATGACAAGCAGCAATGTTACTGTAAGTGAAATGTGTCTTTGTATCTCTAAACATCAGTGTAACATTAATGAATCAAAGAGTTAGAAGTGGCATAAAAATATGCTGCCAAATCATAATTTCAGAAGATTTTTGTTTGTTTAATGCTTTGTTAGATATAAAAAACTATTTAATGTATTAGAGGACTAAGAAAAACATTTCCATTAAATAAACAGAAATTAACTATCCTTTCGTTATTCCATTACCAGGAACCCAGTGGTTCTGTAAAGTGAAAAAGCCAGGTTGAAACAGACGATCTGGTTACACCCATGAAGTATGAAAAGTGTATTTTTCTCCATGTCCCTCTCCTTCTCCTTCTGATTATTTTTTAAAGTGTCATTTATTCAGTCAGTATCATGCAGACCAGCAATAGTCCCCCTATAAAAAAATCTTTACATTGTTCTATGAGCACTGAAATTTAATGTGGTTTAGATTTTGATTTTGTTTATTTGAATGTTACTGTCATGTTTGGTAATTATTAAATTCTCACTTCAACATGCATAATGACTTTATGTATTCTTTATAGCATTCATAATGTTATTAATTTTTTCCTTGTTACTTTTTCTATGAAGACTTTATTCCAATTACTCATTAGACAGTGGTACTGATAGTCATATTATTAATGTACCCTAGTAGTATAAAGATTTTAGGGTCTATATTTCATTTGAAAAGTTTGAATTTATTGATGTATGCATTTACATGCTTTTCTGATGTCATATTTAAGCCCCCAAAAAAAGCGTTTAAATTCAACTTCTGCAGTAACGCACATTATTTTGGAAAAATGGACTCTCTTATAACATGGAAAGGTGAACAAAAATGTGATGAAGTGGTATATTATATTCAGATTCATATTATGTTCAGATGATTTGAATCAAGAAATTCTTGAATGTGATTTGTATACAAACATTTGAAACCAGAGTGAACAGACAATTTGAAAACAAATAATACTTTAACATCTTTTACAAACATTTCCACTGACAAAACACCAATGAGTCATATTTTTAAAGCTTTGCAATAAAAAAGCTGCTATAACAGGGCTCTATTCCACACGCACACGCAGAAATCATTGGAAACTCACATTAGTTTGATAGTGGAATAATTCTATTCCATAATGTATCCTTTTGCCAACTTCACTTTTTTTTTTTTTTTCCCCTATGGAGACAACTGAGCTTTACCCATGAAATACAAGGCTGGAAACACAGTGTGCTCAATCACCAGAAAAGCATGTACATTTTCATAGAACCTCCTTGCGACAAAATAATGCAATTAGAACTAAAACTATATTTTTCTTTTACTGATATTTCAGTCCGTGAACTCATATTTTAAATGAAAATTTTATGCTTGTCACAATATGTAAAATACATGGTCTTGAAGAAGAAAACAGAAGTAAAAGAGAGTTTATAAAGCATATTCTAACATACTTAGAATTTCCAAAACCTTGTGAAGCTTTGATTTTGTTTATGTAAAATAAAAATGCAATCAATCTATCTCTGGGTCACATATTCCAAGGTATTTTAGGCACAAGATTAAGCAAGCAGATGTAAATCAGGCATGTTTATGCCTTCCAGAGTTTGCTTCAGGATCAGAGCTTTTTAAGAGTGCAGCAGGGAGATGCTGCACATTACAATTGCTTTCAGGTGATGACCTCCAGAGCACCCGGCATCCTGGCACCCTGCCACCTCTGATAAACCCTGCAATTTGCTACACAGCTCTCTACTACTGAGATTCTATCAGAAATAGTGCCAACAGGCAAGAAAGACTCCAGAAAGTGAGGAAAGTATTCTATCAAAATCTTTGCCTGGCATTTCTGCAGGAGCCTACACAGAGCTGTAAGATAGGCCTGGGGCAGGTCCATCCAAGGGCAATCTGGTTCAGAGAAATTATGTAGAATGTTTTATCTGGGAAGGCAAAACAGATACCTCAACAGTTCATTCTAACTTTACAACCCATGAAAAATGAAGGATCCCATAAACTTCAGAAAAGTATTTGAGACAAAGATATGGCCAAGCCTATGAAGAAAATTTATAGAGCCAAGAGCAGTTTAATATACTACAGAAACAGAGAGCATTTGGATGGTTTGTAGCACTGTGCTAACACAGCTGAAGTGTTTGAGAGAAAGGGGTGAAAGAATTTTTAATGGAATGAAAGATGTGCAAAGGCTTCTTAGGGTCATGTGATAACTGAGTGAGATGCATCAAGAAAAGTTAGAGACCTGTCTTGATAACACAATTTTCATTTTTCATGAAATGAAATTATAAATAAGGTAGCTTTTAATTTTTTTTTTACTCCTATTATAAAAGTCCTGAGAACCTACTTTAAATCCCATTAGGCTGCAGAGGATAGTACGTTAACCTAAAAAATACTGGAAGGCTGATTTTTTTTTGCACCAGTACTGTGCTGAACATAATTTATCACTAGGTCCCATACACATCATTCCTTCCCAAACAGGGTGAACACAGCAGGCACATGGGACGGTTTTTCGTGGAAGTTATGACATTGCCACGGGCAGAGAAGTGTGGTCCAGAGGCTCGTGGCTGAAGTAACCTCCCCACCTTCAGGAGCCAAGGATGACGAGGCTGAGGCTCCATTGCCATTGTACCCTCTTCCCATGAAATGGAGATGATCCGTGGGTTTTGTTAATGATGTCACCCAATTATCCGAGTGAGATGTTGCTAGATGTCTTAAACCTGAGTTTATGCATTCTTTTGCTTCTTTTTCACTCATCTTTGATGTTCAGACTGCACATGTTGTCTCAAGGGAGAAAGAAAGCCTTTCTTCTTGTTCCAGGGCAGCTTTTCTGTGTTTTCTTTTCATAATACGGACTGAAGATAAAACTCACGAGTTCACACTTGATCACTGCCAGATACACTACAAAAAGCTGAAGTGTCGTTTCACAAAGCCTACAGACACTTGGGGGTTGGTTACCTGTTTCAGTTCTGCATCTGCTGCTTTGTGTAATAATAATTATACTCCAGAAGAAACCCGCAGAGAAGAGGAACAGAATAAGGACACTTTTGGGCTTTACTGAAATGTTCCTCACTTGGAGGACTTGTAACAGGACCTTAAGGGAATTTGAGACCTATTAATCCTATGGATCATTAAGATCTGGAATAAAGTGCCCCCTGGACCAGAGGTAAAAATTCTTTGGAATCATGTAACTCTGAACCAAAACCAACTTAGTTGCAGTGTTTCCTAACTTCCGAGCCCTTGAATTTGGAACACAAATTTTCAATGGAGCAGAGAATGGCAGAGCAGGGAGCACACAAACCACCTCTCTGTGGTCTTAATTAGGTGGAGGAAACACAGTTTTAATAAGGTGCTTGCTAAACCTCTGTGGGATGTGAATTGTAGCACCTTTTCCTTGTGCTAATGACCCTGGAGAGGAAATTATCATTTTCAGGCCACAAATAAATGCTCAGGAAAATAGTTAAGGTGGCCTTAATGCATGTTTGGTTCTTGGATATTTTGTTGAATAGAGCTTTCTAGTGCAGAGCAGGACAAGTGGCTGTTATCAATCTTCAAGTTTTCCATGGAAAATCAGCACTCTTTGCACAAAAATATGACTCCTGTATGTATTTCAGCAGTCAGTAGGGTTGGCTGTTGGCCATTACTAGTCTACAGTTACCGTCCTGGAAACTGTTTTTTGAAATGAAATTTGTGAAATTAAACAGAACTGCAAAGCTTTGCAGTGTCTCATCATTAATTGCAGTTAAAAAAAAAAGTGTTTTTGTTTTTAATTTAAAAAATAAGTGTTCTATTGTGCTTTGTGGGGACAGTTTGTCATGCAGAAATAAGAAGTATTGGTCTTGAGAGCTGACGGTAGTTAGATATACAATTAAAATATTCGGTTTTCTGTACGATTAACCCTTGCAACTTTCCCACTTTACAGGAAAATTATTCCAATTCTAGTCTTCTTTTGCAGTTTTTCACCCAGCTATCTCCTTTTTTTCCAGAGGTCTCAGTGCCAAAATAGTTACAGTTGCCAGCTGGAGCTGTTAAAGGTTTTGAAGGCAGATCTCTCATTGAAGTTTAATATTACTGTTTTGCATGAGGATGATTCTGCACTGCTCTCTATTGTTTAGAATCAGACCATGGATAAAAGTAAACTTACTATAAACCCACTTTGACTAAGATTCTTACTTTCTTTCTTTTTCAACACCCCATCAAAAGAAGTAATATACAAAAGGGGTCTTGAAAAAGAAATTAAATTTCGGGTTATTTTTTGTCATTGGTGTGCAAAACAATTCAGAGTGGCTTTACCTTGGCGAGAAGCTTTTGCTTCTCAGGCTCCCCAACATACAGAGGAAGAGCAGCTATTCCCAGTCAGCTGTCTGACTGCTCAGCCTGCAACATGGGACAAGAAGAAAAGTGAATTAAAGTCACAATAATGCATATTAGTAATAGTTTACAGTCATGGTGTCTGTTAATGCAAGGTACCATTCACAGTCTGTCCCGCCAGAACACAGACCAGACACAAAACGAAAATGAAAGAGGTCCCAGTCATTTTTACACTTCAGTGCACATTGTTTCTTGTGTAATTTTTAACCCTAGAAACAGTAAAAACCAAGAGACTACAAATTCTCTGCATATTAAGCTTTGTACTTTGGCATTTGATCAGTATATCGGCATCTCATACAAAAAAAAATGGATTGACCTTCTGAATAGTTCATAAGATTACTATAAAAATTATTCTACTTTTATATCTGAACTTTTGCATTTGCAAAACCTTGAATTCAGCAGTTGTGTTTACTGTTTCCTATGTTTAATTTGAACTTAAGAAAGAAAAAATGCAAAGTCAGTTTTTCTCTGCTGGTAACAGAGTCAAACTCACACAATATCAAAAACAGTGTGTCTAAGACCCAAGGAAGCTTTGGGATGGGGGCATTTTGAATAATCTATATTTTATTAAGTGTCATGTCCAATTCTCACAAAGGGCTAAAAAAAACTGTGTAGAGATTTCTCGTTCATTTGGAGAAAAATGAGCAATTCAAATACATGAGTGACAACCTGCAATAAAGAGTGTTTGAACAGTGATTGTACCCTACAGCACACATTTACTTGACAGAATAAAAGGCACACATACATTTCTAAGGACCAGTATGTAGGTGAACAGTCCTGAAACATACTATGTGCTTTCAATTCTCAGTAAAAATAGGGGAAAATGAATGAAGGTTCAAACCTTTATACATCTAACATATTTTTTCAAAAGAATATGAATTCTTTTTTTTAAATTTTATTTTATTTTTTTCCTTTTCCCTAAAGGGGTTTCAGTAATTTCTTCTAGCAGTATATTACCTAGCATATTATTCATTGTGTGGTGGGCACTAGCCTGGAATCTGAGACCTTACTTTGCTCCAGATTTCCAATATGACCTTGAAGAAGTCAGATTCTTTTTTTTTTTTTTTTTAAGAAACTAAAACCTTTTGAATGCCAGACCTTATTCTCACTTCTCTACCTTCAATACTGTTTTTTGGCACATAAAATAAATTTTAAAAATGAATGCAGTCAGATACTAAAGAGCTTTTTTAATAAGTCTGTTAATGAAGCACTATAGATGTAGTCTGCATATTTGTTCTTGCTGGGAAAAAAATGCTGAAATTATACAAAGTATAATTACAGACTTGTCAGTCCCTGTCTTTGAAAGCAAGACACCACCAGTAAATTAATAAACTTAGAATTTAATATATGATAACCACTAAAAAACTAGTCTACTTTTAATTGTCATGACAAGCCTCTTTAATCAGAAAATTTTGAGAGATCTAAAATACAATATAGGTCATTGTAAATGGAAGATTGAGAATATGCATGCAGACATAAAAAAGTTCATATAGTTCCCTGTTATCATAGTCCCTACAGAACAAAGTATCTTCTGCCAAACAGGCTATGAAAAACAGATATTTCACATGTGTGCAACTGGAACAGATTTTCCTCTGGAATTATTACATCTATGGAAAAGTAAGAACTATGGACAGATTTTCACATACTTACATGTGAATATGGAAAAGTACACATAGGTATGTGTATCTAATTTATACAGATTGAGAATAGCTAAGAAGAAGTCCCCAAAATAACAAGATTTAAAAATAACAGGAGAATTAAAAAGATGTAATTTCACAGTTCTGGGAAAATGAGCTATGGCTTATTATTTTGAGGGTTTGAGTTTGTCACTAATGACTCTGTAATAGAAATAACATCAGTAGCTCTCTGTGTCTTGGAATATTGCCTAGGACAAAATAATTATGGAATCCACAGTTTGTGGCAGCCTTTTCTCATTTTTATATAGCATAAATTTAGAATCCATTTAGAGCCTGCATAGTGAAAGGACAGGGCCATACACATGCACAAACATATGACATACGTACGTATGCAATATCTAGCGAGTGGAAGATGGGCCACAATTGATCCCCAGTTTCATAGATGTGATAGATAATGCAGACTTTTTTGTTGCCCTAAAACCCCACTCTGAATGATAAAAGAAGGAATCCCTGAAGGGTAAAACTAAGGATGTCTGATCCTAGAAAGACACCATGCGTTCTGTTACAAATAAACAAAGCATTTCAGCACCTCACCAGCACTGTACGAGAATATAAAATCCTGCTGTACCTCTCATTGTCAATCCTTTAACTGTGAGCAATGGTTTTAAGCTCTGATACATCAAATTCTGATACATCTTTTTAAATAACAGGATTTATGCATTTTATAAGTCTGGTGTCACAAACTGCAAGCTGTAATGTCAGGCACAAATTTATTAAACAGATACAGGTGAGAAATAAGAACATCTAGAACAATCAACAGAATAAAATCAGTAGTATAATGACCTATATGATATGAAAATTCAGATCATATCAGCTTCATGATTAGTCATTAAAGTTTAAAATACATACTCATGAATGAAGAATAATATCCCTTTATTCTGAAGTATATCTCCAATTAGGAGAACAAAACAGTATTTCTATTTAGACTGTAAGGAATATTTCTTCCAGTGTAGCAAAGAGAACTCCCTCTAATATGTGTGGATGTAGGAAATAAATATCTAAAAAATCTTGCTTAAGTTTAGAACTCCTGTGTGATTTTTCCAGGGATGCAAACTACTGTGGAAGGGCACAAAGTGGAAGGATGTAGGCCAGCAAAATTAATCAAGAAAAGACATGCTTCTTTGGGAGCATGGGAATACTGAAGCTATAAAAGATGCAGGGAAAACAGAACCTGTAGTGAGAGGAAGAATGTAAAAGACATTTCAGGTGTTTCTCAATGGGAAAAATGAGAGAAGGAAGGATGAAAGCCACCAAAATACAGAGAAACTCGGGGGCTACTGAGAAGCCAACTCAGACTTAATTTTTCTACGTACTTGACATCTTGTTTCATATTTGATGGTTTTTTTTTTACTGTCTCATATTTTCCATTAATTATAATTTTAGTTTGTGTCAGACTGTGCCTTTTTCATACGTTGACTCAAAGGAGATATCAGTTTATCTCTGATTTCAACCTTCATAACCTTTCAGTCTCTCTGATGAGAAGAAATATGTTAATTATGTGAAACTTGAAATATTGAAAAGGTCAAAAAACCTACAGAAGAGTGAGATGAAAATTATACATCTGAGGACAAATGCTTACGCATGTCAATCTATTTGGATTCACTCCAATCCCAAGAGCTTATGTGAGCCCTCTTCCAGCACGCACTTTACAGACTTCAACATCACCGTTCACCTCAGTTCTGCAGCTCTTTTCTGTTCATTGCTGCTTGCAGCTTCTTTTGAACCAGCTGGACTTTTTCTAGGCTACGCAGCAGGCTGTGCAATAGGGAAGGAACCACAGCATGAAGATGTTGGAGACGATGTGAAACCTAGAAATGTTCCTCTGCAAGTGGGCCAACAGAACGGAAAGTAGGGATGGAGATGAAGGCACCCATCTACCACCCAGGATGTGAGGCTTGGCAGGTCTGCCCTGACGTGTAAGTGCCAAGAACTCTCTCTTCTTGGCTTCTGGATCAGTTTTAAGTCAGATGGGAGTGCCACCTGCTGGGTGACCTTCTGAAACTGAGTCATGGGTTTAAGATTAAGGTAATTGCACTGGGAATTTATAAGAGCAAAAACTCAGCAAGAGCCTAAAATCAAAGAATTGACTAATCAGACTCAGTGAGAAGGACAAATTTGTCTTAAGTAGCTCCTTTACAATTTCATGGCCAGCTTGCTGTCACTCTTAGTAATCCTTTTCTTGCATGCTGGTCAAAAATCTGTAGGGCTTGCCCTCCTTTAAGTGTAATAAAGCTTTTCAAAAGGCAGCATACAAATACTGCCTGCTAAATCTCTCATAGATCTTAGGGTTTGGCTCCAAGGTGTGATACCATTGTGTTTTTAAATAAAGGGAAAAGACCTGTCCATCAGCTCTTGACAAGGTCTTATACCTACACATATCAAACTCAATAGCAAAACATTCTGAGTGCTCCTAGAGATCTTGAAGGAATTTTCCACGTTTCACTCAGTGTAACTGTGAACAATCAGTGGATGAGATGGATTAAAATCTTCTGAGCAGTGTGTTTTGTGTACATATACCACTCGCTCATCCTGACTCCAGGACTCTTAAAGTGGGAAGACTTACAGCACAGACCAAGAAAGGCAGAATTCTTTTTTGGCTGGGAACATCAGAAGAGACTAATTTTACAAATTGCTTTAGGTTTTCCTATCTATTTAGTCTCTTAAATATGCCTCAGAAAGCTGGCCTAAGGGAGTTTAAGAAATAATTTTAAGTCTAGAAAATGTTGCAAGTGGTGTATAGAAGATAAATTTCTATTATTTTCCCTGTTCTGGGAGGTGCTCTAAACTAAGGTGAAGGTATAAAAACGTGTCGCTCTATAACCAGATTTGGGCAGCTGTGAGACTTTGGGTACAGCACAACCTTTACCTAAGAATAACTATGATTTCCAAACAAAAATATTAGTTGACGAAGTTTACATTACACATGAAACCTCAATTGTTATCTGCTGATATTTGGAAGTAAAAGTCAAACTAAAATGCCAAAAAATACTTATACTGAAAAGAAAAATAGAAAACTGAAGATGGAGCTGAAATACAAGTGTGGTAAAATCCCAGAAGGTTCATGCCTGACGATAGATCTCAATAGGCCAGTGAAGCACAGCAAGGTCTGCAGTGAAGGCCTTCAGAATCAAGAAGGAGAGTGCCCAGGAAAAGTCAGTCAGGCCCAGGACCTGACTGTTGCCAAAATCCACACTGGACATGGGGAGGTTATCACTTAATTAATTTAACAATGGTGACACCATTTCACAACCTGACTGCCTCCTGACAAGAGAAAATGGTCTAAAACGTGGCAAAGTACTCCTGGGAGAGCTGAATGGTGTTAATTAATCAACTTCTGTCTGAAGCACAGAACACAGCAGCAAATGTGACTACAGAAAAGGGTAAAGCAATAGAAAAATCACACATGTTGGCATTAGTTTACTTTCTTAAGATGATGGTCAATGATAAAACATCACAAAGATTTCTGTTCTGTGGACAAATAAAAAGGAGACTATCTTGCTGAGAGGATTTCAAAGGAAGTGCCCTACAAAATGATGCAGTATAATTGAGAAGGAGGAGCCAGGCTGTTCATAACAACGTGTTGGTGTTGGGATTAGAAAAAATGGGCATAAACTGAAAAAGGAAAAATCCAGACTAGATAGAAGGAAAATCTTTCATCAGCTGAAACAGGTTTCCTGGTTATGAGGAGGGTGTGCTGTGTCCATGCTCCATTTTCACAATAAAGCCCAGAGAAGCCTGGTCTGCCCTTATAGCTGATGTGAGCAGGAAGTCGAACTAGATGTTCCCAGAGGTTTCTTTCCATCAGAATTTCATGGAGTCTAAGATTATATTATAATGTGAAAGCAGAGAGATGAAAAAATATTTTGAGTCTAAGCAATCTACATGAGAAGAAAAATGCTTTAAAAATTGATTGGCAAAAGAAGAATTAGATGTTATGATGAGAAAAACAAAAAGAACACAGTAAAATTTCATTATATAAGGATTATACAAGCATTCAAATACCTCTGCTCATGTATAAAGATCACACAATAATTGAAATGCTCCAGCAGGCAATGATTGTGAATAGCAATATTAGTTTAAGTGTTAGTGGTCAGGATGAATAGAACAATAAGTTGCAAAATTACCACAACAGGAATATGCTAAATAATCTGCAATGTCAAGTTAATCACTGAACTAGAAGATAATTAAGGAAGTCACAAAGTACATTTCAGATTGGTGGCCAGCAAGGAGACCAAAAGAATGACTATTGCATAGAATGAAAATGAGATTTCTTGGGAGAGTTCTGCATAAAAGGGCAGATATGCAGAGAAACTCTAATCACGGTCTAGGGAACCCCTTCCATAGAATAGGTGTATAAAATGAAAGATTGCATAATGGCCAAAAAAAACCAAATTAGAAAAGGTTAAAGAAATCACAGGAAAGAACAGAAAGAACTGAAAGAAACTGTAGTCATCTTGAAAGTAATGAATGAGGTCTGCTGGCTCCAACACCAGAATAAAAAGACTGCTTAAGTTAATGTACCTGAATAACACCTGAGAGAAGAAAATAGTATGTAATAATAGTCTCATTAAAAATAATAGTCAGGGATATAAATCAAGGCAGAATTTCACCCCTGGGTTTTGTTCCAAAATGCTGACAATCTTGAGATGCAGTCTAGGAGGTCTATATTTTTCTGTTATTATATTATCGATATTATGCTTTTTTTACCTGAGAATATGAATATTTTAAGAGTCCCATTGACGTGCTATACTGACGCATTTTCTTGCATTTAACATCCAAGTCATCAATTTTAATAATAATTATTATTTCCAGCATGTCCATGCCCACTGAATTTTTCTTTATTTCTTTCATTTTGTTTTCCCATCATTTTTTTTCTGGTCATTTTTAAGGTAACATTTATTATTTTTTAAGCATCAAAAATCAAAAGGAAATTTTGAAAGTTAAGTTCTATTTGAAATGGGAATCTAGGAGCTATAATTTCTTAAAAAGCAAAACATTTCAAGGGTCGAGCTCATGTTATTGACGGCAGCTCTGTTGCCTGGGCTCTAGTGGGTGAGTATTTGGGCAATGAGTTCCCAGGCTGAATTGCGCTGTCCTGGAAGGATGGAGCTCTTGGTAGTCAGGAAGCAGAAAGTACCTGAAGGGCCAGTTGATGAAAACTCTGGGATCCTGATGTCTAGATCAGCAGCCAAAGTCTAAAACCCACTTTGTGAAAAAGCCAAACAAGTGTCTACAAAGATCAGCATTCCCCAGGATATTTCCATTTTCGGCAGGATAGTTTTCTTTGACAGAAAAACTGCACACTAGAAAATATCCAGCTGTCATTCTCACCTTATTATCATTTCTGCACAATGGGCCTGTACACACAAAATACATCATTTTATCATGTCCTCTGCTTCCAGCTTCACAGATCATACATCAGCCTCTGCTCAACACCAAATCTGTATTTACCTTTCTAGGCAGTTTGGAAGCCTGTTTTACTGCAGCACACATGAACCCTTCTGAATTCTGCAATAGATGCTTTGGGTTTTGTGCTAATACGAGTTTTTCCTTGTCATAAAATTGGGAAGCAGGCATTCAGTAACCACACTGACATCTTGCTCTTCCCATAAGGTTCTTTGGGCAGGACATCGACAGCTCATGTTGTATTATCACAGCAAAGGGTGTCATGCCCAGTGGTGCATGGGGGCAGCTTTGCATGGTGTGAGATGAAAGAAAAATAAAAGCCAACAATATCCTTCTCCTCCCTGCCAAAAAAAACCCCAGCAGCTTAAGAACTAGAAAAGAGCAGTTCAATTTTCTTGTGTGGTCACAGTATGTCTGCTCTTTAACAGTAAAATAATGAGCTTGCTCTTGGAACAGAGAAGTTATGGTCTCATATTAAAGAATTGTGGTTTTCCCCCGGTTAAGGAAAAAAAAAGAAAACAAATAAACAAACAAAACTGATGTCAGAGTTTTGGGATGGTACTGAACCTGGTTGGTAAAGAAACCATTACATATTAAACTGTTAAAACCTAAAAGAGACAAGATTAAAAGGTTATAAATGAGGTAGATACAGAACAGAAAAGCTGAGTGAAAAAATGGGAGAGACTTCTGGGGAAATATAATAATTCTGGGGAGACTGACTGACCCATTGTCAGTGGTTATCTGCTGTTAGAAATATGCATAAAATGAAAAAAAGTCTATTTCATTTCTGATTTTCATATTCTTACACTCCCATCTGATATTTGCCTCTAGGACATCTGATTATGAAATACCTGTTTATACATTTATTGACTTTTGTTTGATTAGCATTGTGTCTGAAACAACGTTTTCAGTGGCTTCAGCCTCATGCTGCTTAGTCAAATCTGTTCTAACACTGGGCCCCTGCCTTAAAATGAAACTTCATTGTATGGCTTCAGATGTTTTACAGTGGGGCTTTTTTTTTAATTAATGTTCCCATGCAAGTGAAAGTGCAGAAAATAGTGTCTCATATTTTTCATTTGATTAAAGGATTCTATATTGTTTTTATCACTCCAACAAAGGCTCGGTCTCAAAGAAAAGTTATATCACTTAACTTTTTCAATGTTTTCATTATAAGCTCTACTCCTTGGGGCTCAGCACACAGAGAATGAAAATACATTCATTTCATGATTCTTTTGCTAACATAAAAATTGTGGCATAGTCAGTTCAGAGCTTCAGTGCTTACATCTAGAAAATAGAGAGCATGTGTATTTGCCTTTATAGAATGTTTGAACATCTAAACTAATCAAATTTCAACAACTTGGAGAGTAGAGGGTCCTCCATGTGATTTATTTTCATGGTAAATCCATGCTCCAATTACATTTGCATCTTTTTAGTTGCCTGCATTTTGCTTTGCTTATTTTTATTCAATTTCATTATCCAAGCTGAACTAAATTTTCTTGTAGTTCACTTTTAACTTCAAGTGACTTTTAAACTGTTAAACCTCAAAATTATACACAGCATTTAGATTTTCCCAGCAAAAAAATCTGAACATCTGCACAAACCATATTTTCCTTTAGAGTACAATATGGATTACCCCAAACCAATATTTGATGTCCTGTTTTGATGGAAATATCTAGACAAGCATTAATGTCACTAGATGTCACTAAACTGTCATTTCCTTTTCAAAGATTCTACGCAATTGTTTTCCATTTGGTAACACATTCATATGTCAGTAGCTTAGTTTTCATGTCCAGATATGACTTTTTCTTCTATGACTGCTTTGCTTATCATCTACGTTGTAGATGTGTGCTGTGCTTCAGTTTTGGGGAGATTTTCTGGTCGCTGTGAGTAACTATGTGAGGGGGAAAGGCAAAGCCTGCTTGTGGGTTTGCTTCTACAAAGTGCTCGGTTTTCACATACCCAAGTAACACCAGAACCTTCATTTGTGGTACCTTAATGTACTTTTTTAAACTAAAATACTGAAAATCTTGTCCATGTTGAGAATATGTAAAGAGACTATTCACATCTGGATTTACAGGAAACTTACTTTATGTTTTGTGTGTACCAAACTATGCATTATTGCTGAAGCATTTTAGAGGAAGCAGAAAATGAATTTGCAAGAGCAGAAAGGCAACCATTCCTACGGTTCTCGTGTTCCACTTCTCAACAAGTAGAATAGCATTGCTTCTTACCCGCCCGTCGCTGATTTCTGGACTTCCAGTTATCTGGTTCTATGCTGTCAATACCCAAATAACTCACTTCCACGCCATGCTTGACCATAACCAACAAAAACTGGCATGTGCCAGAATACACAGTGGTGCCACAGCTTATTTAGAAACAATCATCTGGCTTTACGTCTTGCTCGCTGCCACTGGAAGTGCATTTGTTCTGAATGTAGTAGCTCAGCTTGTCCGAGTGAAATCATTTTAATGCACTGCCTCAGCCTGACGAATGCACTGCTTCTGCCTTGCCACCAGCCTCTGATTTGTTGTCTGTGTGGTGTGCAGCACGCTTTCTTCTCCTGACGGGATTTTAATATAGCTGTGACTCTTACTAGTCCTCAGAGGTTACATTTTGCCACCTATCTCTTTGATCCGTGTTTTTTCCTGTCTGTCAGTGGCATATATATGCCTTTTTCAATAAAAGCAAACTTTCAAACTAATTATTTTCTACAGAGCATTAGCATTTTGCCTTCCTGTTTAAGCTCTTAGTTTCACCTTAGTTACAGACACTTGCTTACCCTTGAAACTTCACCAAAACTACAGTAAATTCCTCTTCCGTTTCCAAGAGCCAAACCATTTCTGTCCCATACATAAATTAGCCTGGTTCAGGCAGCACCGGGAACATTTGTATATCTTGGAAATTAAGCCTTCCCTCTAAAGAACTTCCATGGGCATACACAAATTCCTTTTAAACTTGACATTACTAGTAAGAGAATTATTCAGAGTCAGCCCCTAAGAGCCCAGATAGGGTTTAGGTAAAGAATAAGTACAAACAATATTTCTGAACTTCTAGGGGCATTACTTTAAAAATCTAATTCCAGAACTGAATGAGGAAGTGACAGTACTTCTTAACCAAACATTACTGACCAGCTTTGGAAAAAAAAAAATCATTGTGCTCCAAAAATATTTTTTTAGAAATGAAAACACAAGAGAAACAGAGAACTCACATTCAAGCACCAAGTTTTCAAGGAACATAAAGTCATTAAAGAAGAGGTATTTGTGCATATATAGAAGCACTCTGAAGGAGGCAATCTGGTGCCTACTTCCCATTTGATCAAGCACTTATTTGGAAGAGTTTCCAAGTATTTTAGTTCTCTAACAAGATTAATTCTGAGCACAGATACACATCTATATTAGGTAATACATATGATGTAGAGGACTTATTAAAAAAACTCATTTTCACACAAAAAACTTGGCTGGTGGTTGCGCCTGTAGAGAAATATTTTTAAATTTGTGCAAATTATTGTCAATAAAACATCCCTGAAGAGAAATCCATTTTCTTCAATAGCTTCCAGATGTAATATTAAGAACAGGATGTCCATGAAGCTGATCTAATTTACACTTTGAATATTCTTTGTGTTCACAGAATCACAGACTGGATGAGGTTGGAAGGGACCACTGCAGGCCACCTGGTCCAACCTCTCTGCTCAAGCAGGGCCTTCCTGGAGCACACGGCACAGGATTGAGTCCAGATGACTCTTGAATATCTCCTGTGAGGGAGACACCACAACTTCTCCGGTTCATCTGTTCCAGTGCTTGGTCACCTGCATAGTAAAGTTCTTCTTCATGTTCAGATGGAATTTTCTGTGCAGCAGTTTCTGCCTGGGGCCTCCTGTCCCACTGCTTGGCACCACTGAGAACAGCCTGGCTCCATCCTCTCGGCAGCCTCCCTTCGGGTACTCGTGGAGATCTCCTCTCAGAAGTGTCCTGTTGTGCTACTACATGGCAATGCAATGCTGTAAAAGGACATGCATACTGAATTCCACCAGCCACTTGCTGAAAATGAGACACCTATGAAAACAATGCTTACAAGGAAAAAATTAAAGGAGCTATTGCACTTTTATAAATGCAGCGCTGACCTTGGCAGGAAATTTCCGTTTGGTGAATTACTGTGAAGAGGCCCTTTGATCAAAAAATTTAACAAAGATTTTTGCTTATGCCAAGTGGCAGATGCATGGGTTTCAGAGCAGAAGCACTCATCTTTTCTTCATCAGAAGTTCCACATGGGCTCAGCATATTTTACAGCAATGAAGAAAAAGGAATACATTTTTACACATTTTTTAGGAGCACTAAACTCACAGCAAGCAAGATCTCTGTGCATCAGCAAAGTCTTCACCACTGCTTTTTCTGTGAAATTTTATCCAATTTCTTGCTGATTTGCCCTTTTCTTTTCAGAGTGCTTAGGCAATATAGAAAAGGTTTCTTTATTATCTTTTATTTTTAAAAAAAGTTAATGAAATGTTAGAAGAATGGCTAACCTTTTAAAAGTTAAAAGGTTTAAAAGTTGTCCTAAAATAACAACAGATCATTTAGGATTAGGAACATTTTATTCTAATTTTGATGTAGAAGACAAGGACACTGTTTATACTGCTTAGGCAGTGTGCTTATGCCTCAAACTACATTCTCTGGGGAATCTACGTGCATCTATATTTTGTCTTCGCTCTGGTCCATTTCCATAGCAACATGCTTGTTCCTATGGAGAATCTGGGTGAATAATTTCAAACTGAGCCTGAAAGTTTTGAAACAAGGTTTCAGTTCTCTATAAAATAATTATGAACAAAAGCAATTTTAAAAAAACAAAAAAAAAAGTAAACACAGTTTTGCCATTGTTTCTTTTACCCTACTCTAGGCATGATTAGCTCTGAACAATCCTTTGATCTCTTTCCCGTGATGTTCAGACTGGGAGTAGGCTTATCCAAATGACTTCAGCGGCTGTTATAAAATCTGCTGGGGAATTTTTCATTCCAATTTCAATGGCTCACTGTATTCACTAATTATGTTGTTACATACACACACACATTCCAAATTTTTACTCAGAAGCTGGGATCTACACTTAAAGAAACCCCTAATAAACAAAAATCCCATAAGAAGAGCGGGGAAGGGAAAAGGGCAAGATGACTTTAAAATTACTTTCAAAATAATAAAGTTCATTTTAGAAGATCTCTTTAAACTCTAGCCAGTACCACTTCCTGTTCATATTTGTTGCTGTCCCCTCTTTCTTCTCAGGGCAAGATTTTATAGCTGAAAACCATTTATTGCTACAACATAATAGTGTTAAAATAAGTTTTTTAAAATAACTGCTCGTTAGCATTAATACTAATGAAACAATCATTTCTTCA
This sequence comes from Bombycilla garrulus, assembly GCA_013400315.1. NCBI lineage: Eukaryota > Metazoa > Chordata > Aves > Passeriformes > Bombycillidae > Bombycilla > Bombycilla garrulus. Next base: position 282,477 of record VXBU01002509.1, on the reverse strand, counting down.
TTTCCTCAAATGCATGCACTCGGAGAAAGGAATAAAATTGAAAAGTAGATTTATTTTTTTTTTTAAAAAGAGGATATTTCCATCAGAACCTGCCGAAAAATGAAATTTTTTTTTTTTTAAATCAAAGGAAAGAAAACTAAGAAAAAGTCCCTAATGACATACTGTAGGTTTTTATCATCGCTTTTCATAGAGTAGAAGGTCTCTTAAGTCTTGTTGTAAAATGATCCAGCTAGTTTTTCAGTCAAATAATTTCAGGAATTTTCTTGGAATTGCCAAATTTTTCTGACCAAAGTTCCCTTTCCTGCAGTGCACAAAATAACAAGACTGAAAATACTGTGTGTAAACTGGCATAAAAGAAAGGAACCTTGTTTTACTTGATTGGTCAGGTGGTGTCAGCCTATTGAATCCAGCTCAGATTATGCCATTCATCCAACTTAGAAAATTACTGTTGCAAAGATTGAGCAATTTTGCAATATTTTGAGGCAGACCCAACATCTGCATCATCTGGAGATAATGATGCTTTCATTCTCTATGCCAGCAATTCAAGCCTTACATCTGATACTCAGAAAGTTTTCACAGATGGTCCATTCCAACCTGCTCTTTTTCTGCTTCCCCTGGGTTTGTACTTTTTTAGGCATTTCCCATCTGCCTGCTTTAAAATCTTTAAATAGGTGGAATTTCTGGTGAAAGGAATGAATACTTTTATTCTGCCTTCGAATTCTTTCCCAGTGATGCCACATGCACATTAGAGCTGGCACGCCCATACTTTGAAAAGAAGCATAAAGTTAAGAAGAAAAAGATGGACCTGTTTTATATAACAGTGAGTCACTGCTGCATTTTAGTCACAGGCTATAGACAATAAAAGAGAAATCAATTGTCAATGATTGAATTTGGAGTAATAGACAGAAGCTCTGTAGAGACAGCATCATCTCTTTTCAACCAAAAAAAAAAAAAAAAAAGTTCATTTACAGGATAGGTGCCCTGCCATCAGCCAATGAAGATGGCTCTAAAAACCTACATGGCCTAAGTGAACAGGACATAGAATCATAGAAGTGGCTCCTGAATATCACTCAGAACAATATGCTTCAATCATACAAAAATAACTGAGAAATAGCTATAGAAAGATGGTATCAATAATTTTTAGTAAAAATGTTGAAAGAAATAAATTCCTGTTCCACAGTGGGGAACAAAACTGTAGCAGTATCTGTAACAACTGACTGTTAATAATATAAGCCTGCCTTTCCTAGTTCAGCTAGGTAAAAAAAAAAGGAACACAGAAAAGGGTGGCAGCTTTGTTTGGAACTAATTTTGGCTTTCTGTAAGAAAAATGGTGTTTGAAACCGTCTTCAGATTTCAGATGGCAATCCACTTGGTTTCAGTGGGAACTAGAAGGAAAATCAGCTCCTGTGTAAGCTGGATATCCAAAACTATGTTGGTCAGTTCCAAGGTACTTTGAATCCAGGCCAGTTTTGAAAATCTGGGTTGAGTATATCACAGTCCATATTTGTAATTCAGTACATCTGTTGGAAAACTATATGAACACCTGCAGATGGAAAGAGGAGCATATTCACCAGAATTGGAGGCACTGAAAACAAATTATTAATCAGGTTTGGGCAGTGTTAGTGTTTTCTGTCCTAAATCCAAGGTGAGAAATATATCCTGTGGTGTAACATCTGTGTACCATGCCACATGGAAAGCCACGGGCAGTCGTCAACTCAGTGGAATATAAATTTAAAATACAAGACAGTGAAGTAGTGAAAGATGTTTTTATGTCACATGAAGATAGGAGAATTAACAAGCAAGACAGCAATAAGACAGTGAAATGTAAGAAAAAATATCAGATTCATGTCAATAAATTACAGTAAAAGCTGGAGGATAGATACTTCAATGAGATATTATTAAAAAGGCTAAAGACCTTTTCTCAACAAAGTAATATTTGGAGACCACCCCCCCCCATCTAATAGCAAACAGTCATGGATAAATAAGTTCTTCTCTCCAAATCCATGAACTGTCTCTCAATGTGTGGGGCTATCGTAGGAAGCCCCTGGGAATACTGTATGTGCTTTTGGTCACATAATAACAGTGTGACTTTTCAGTGAGGTTGTATGAGGCTACATAGGATAAGAGTTAAACAGCTGGTGAGTAGAGCAAAATAAACCAGATTTATCAGTCTTTGGGGCTGCATATACTTTGTATAGTCTCATCTCACTCTAAATAAACACTACACTGTCATCATGAAGGACACGGTGGAGTGTCATGTTAGAACAGGTTCTTTCCAGAAACATCTTCCTAGATACCTGTTAAAGAAAGACAGGCTAGAGAAATGTGCTTTGCACTTGGAAGATAATGGGAAAACAACTAAAGTGCTTTAAGACCTGTAGAAGTCAATTCCACCTATCTTTCGCATACATAAGTTTTAAGTTAAAAGAGTAAAAAGAATTTTATGGAGCCAGAATAAGTCTATCATTTGTGTAGAGATGGGTTGACATTCCCACTTATCAAAATCTTAAACTAGAAGTTAAGGCAATGTTCCAGAATTTGAAATTTGTTAATCCAGGATATGCCTTTTTACTACATTGTTTTTTCCACCTTGGGTCGTAATACTTTTACCCAGAATGAACTATCCAAGCCTATGTATTACCAGAAAATATTCTGGTTTCAAAAGAAGAAAAAAATTACAGTTGACTTCTTGATGGCTCAATGGAATTAAGAGCATGTTACTGACTGCTAGGGTTGGACCTGGCTAACTGGGGATAATATCAATCAGAAAAATCTTCCTGTAGAGCATCCAAAAGGAATTGAAAACAATTGAGATGCTAGAATATGAATCAGCCAAATATAAATTTGCGTTAATTAGCCACAAGGATGAACCCTTTAGACTCCTTAACACTCCTTCAACTCTTCTTGGTTGGCTTTATCACAGACCTCTTCCAGGAAATATTCAGCATTAAGTTGACAGCATGGTTCAAAGTGATGAACATTAGTTATAACATTGACGTTTCACACTGAACACAGATACAGTCATTGACATAGAATAACATCCTTTATGAGCACCTTTATATACAGACAGGTGGATTTTAGGCAACAAATATACAAGGAAACAAACCAAAATGTGCCAACATAATAACAAAGTTACCTACTTACAAACTATCTCCCTGTCAGCATTCCCTATGGCCTACCCATTTGATTTAGTACGTCAGGGATCATGCCTTTCTTCATAAATATTCTTCCTCAGCAACTGTTCCTGAAAAGGCTTACCTAGAAATGTAGATGTAATTTCTGCTTTTCCTATTTCATCACCTCGTCTGTGGCTCTGGCTCTCTGTTGTGTTTTGTTTACAGAGTAGGAGCATTTGCGCTTTAGTGTTTCCCTCCATTTAATACTGCTGTGTAGCAGGCTGAGGGTGGTGTCTAATTTGAAAGCCTTGGCCACTTAAAACATAGCTGTCAGCAGCAGTTGCTAAGAAACTACAACTTTAGTGCTTTCAAACATGGTGTTGCTGAAGTGCAATAACCCCCACCTGCTATTATTATTTATATGAGCTAATGTGTAATTCCTTCTTCACCATACTGGACACGTCCGCTCTTAACTCCCATTTCAATAAGCCCCTTCTTTCTGGTAACTTCTGAGATCATTCCTCATCTCATCCAAACAAACATTTCAAACCACCCCCATATCCCAAATCCCCCCCCAGCAGGGAAATGCGCCGCAAAATATCTTGGTGTAGCTCAGAACGAGAGCTCATAAATGCCCAGCTGGTCACCCTCGCTTAGAAAACCATGATTATGAGATACAGCTTCCAAATAAATTTTTCCCTAAGAGAGATTGCATATTTGAATAGGAGTGGAAGAAAATGTTTATGAAGTAATAAAATATTTAATTAAAAAGTAAGTGGATCATTTAGTAACTTGGTTTCTGTTAAGTCAACCTTCAATGTTTTGACATATGAACAAAAAAATAATGCCAGTAATAAGTAATAAACATGCAAGAGGAGTGAGTGTCTTATGGGTGGAAAGGTTTTGTTTGTCCTTACCTTTTTTATCTTGCAAACACCTACTGATGCCTCTTAAATAAAAATGGGATTTTGGCTTTTACAGTGTTTTGGCTGTATTCCACATCAGCTCAGTCCATTCTTTTACTAAGTAATTTCAACCGTGTGAATTAGATGTCGCCTTCTTTGCTTTCTGGAGGTGAATGCAAACCTCTTGGAACCAGTCAAGCAGAGATGTGAACGAGTGGAAGTCTGGAACAGATAATGGGAGTGAACAACTAGAATGCAATGAATTTGTGACGTTTGATGCTTGCCCTTTTCCCGCAGCTTGAGGTATGCAGCAATGCATGAGAGTAAGGGAAAAGCATGGCACCTCTCCACAGGTGGGAACAGCCAGCCTTGCTCTCCTCCTTCCTTCCACTCTGTTCCCACTCAGAGCTAACCAGCCACAAACCAGAGAACAGGCTCTGCAGGGAGGCAGCTGTGTCAGCTCCAGTCCAGCTACGCTTTATTGCAGCTCTACATCTTCTGAAGAGAACCTTGCTGGCACCTAAAGATTCAGAAATACTGGAAATCAGGCTTATGTGTGTCTCCAGTCACCCACATGGGCTCACACAAAATAGAGAATATGAAAAGGATAAAAAGGAAAAAAAAGGAAAAATAAACCAGGGAAAATGAAGAAAAAGTAATCTTCTTAACTAATAAATACTCACACTCAGGCAGACCTTACACCTTCACAAACTCCTGAAAAGAAAGTAATATATTCTAAATCTTGTTAGTCGCTGAACCACTAGTCATGTAAGTTAAACTACTTGATTTTTAACATCTGGTTCACAGTCAAGGTACAATTCCTTGTCTCAATGCTGTATTTGAGTATTTGCTCTGCACATATGTAGGTTTTTGGCACTGCAACTTTGAACATTTGAGCCTCTCTGTGGGGTGGTGAGGCAATGTATCCTGCATTAGACTGCAGAGGTAAACAACATGATTTGTAGCTGTATGTGGTTGTTAATTATGCAAAGGAAAACTTTGGGAACACTACAGTAAACAAATGAGGTTATTTGTAAATCTCTCATTCTCTAGGTCTAACTTCCAAACTACATAATACAAATGCAGTCATATTTTCCTACGTGAAAATGACAGTAATTTAAAAAATAACAAAATAAAGAGAAGTTCTGCATCAAAAGACATCATTGTTCAGTGATTTAGAAAAACAAAATGTACTTCTTTCCCTAAGGGAGATCCTTGAACCTACAGCTTCTTTCAGAGTTTTATTTTCACTAAAAAAAAAAAGATTTCTCTAGATAATTTAAGAACACCTTGTTAGAATACATGTTAGAATTTCAACACATCTCCTGCATAACTTCAGCGGTGTAAGCTCAGGATAGTTCATGTTATGAAAAAAACAACAACCTGCCATTTTCACAAAACTCTAATTTAGAGTGGAATGGGAACAATAAGTTGGAACAATAATTCCTGAAGACACCATTTGAATGACCACCTTTGGGGATACCCAGGAGGTATTACTTTGTGGAAGAGGAATGGCATCAGCAGTCCCCACCGTCCTGCTGTGATGGCCGTGGGGCAGAGGATGTACATGTTCAGGGACCACCAAGGGCTCCCAACCTCCACCCACATCTGCACACAAATTATCATTCATGTTCTGAGCATAAATGAAGGCACAAGATTGAATGCCATTTTTATGATAAATTTATCGATAGGAGTAAGACATCAGGATTTAGAGTGTGCTTTTCTGAGTTCTTCAAAGGGAACAGAGTTTGGTGGAAGGGCAAGAGACTGCAGAGAGTCCCAGGTGTACTCCTGTATACCCAGATATATCCAGCTTTCTAAAGATTGTTCTACCTGATTTTTATTTTTTTTTTAACTTTTGGATGGATTAGAAATTGATTCTTCATCATATTCTGCTTGCTAACTGAGGCAGAGACAATAATACACACTCCTAATAAATCTAGGGATTCAAACTGTAGCCCTTGGCTGCCACCTAAAGGTTTGCTATACTCCTTTAGAGCGACACCACCAGACTCCATTCCCGTGTCTGGAATGGAAAATTGCATGTCTACTACTGTTACAACAACCTCCATGGTCACTATTACTAAAAGAGTTTTAGGGGATAAAAATATTTGTTCTAAAAAACAAAAAGAAAACAATGAAAAGCCCCACCAAAACAAAACAAAGAAAGGGAAAAAACCCATGGTGGTTCAACAGTACTACAGAAGGAACGATTGCTTGTTTCTGCATGCACTTTCAATTTGAAAGACAACCTGAAATCTTAAAAAAAAAAAAAAAGGCAATAAAACAAAGCATGCTACTTGGTTTTGATAAAAGTAGACAGCTAGAACAAAGAAGTAGTACTGCTGAGCAATGAATAGCTCAAAAAAAAAAAAAAATAAAAAACGTAAAACGGTGGGTTGCCCAACCACCATTTGGGCAACACAATGGGGACAGCAGGCAGTTTGTGTAGGTCTTATGCTCTTTATCGAGGAGAAATTGATCTCTCCAGATACTCTAGAAATCCAAGCTTGAAAATCCTCCTTGAAAATAGGAGGAGCTGAGATGGAAAATGAAATCCTGGCCAGGGCTCCTTTTAGCACCAACAGGCAGAATTCTGCCTCAATTCTCCAGCTAGGTACAACTGATTGTCAGCAATTAACTCAAAATCACTGCTCCTTATTCCCAGTGTCTGTACTAACCTTTCAGAGGTTTTTTAGATCTATTGTAAAATTTTTATTTTCAATGAACTATCAGTTTTATACAACAATATCATATGGTGGGAAACCTTTTTTTAATGTATCTAGAATTTCTAACATTGCATTGTAAATGTTACACTTTGCTCCTTGCATGAGGGGACTTTTTTTTTTCTTTTGTTTTTTTTTTTTTGTGCTGCGGTCACCAAGCAAAAATGTAGAACTAGCAGAGAACCAGACTACAGTTCTAAATGAACTTTTTGTATTACTAATGAATTTTTTCATTATTTCTGTTATCTGTTCATTGTATATGTCTTATATCCTGGAGTAAAAACAGCAAACAAAAGACTATATTAAGTAGGAGGTGTTTCAAGATAAAAAAATAGTGTCATAGGCTCAAAGAAATTCTGGACAGCAAAAACCTGTTATTTCCTACGATTTGAATTTTGAAGTTTAATCCTTACTTACACATCCAACTCCATTTTGACCTTCCACAGGATCTGATCTGTTTCATTTTTGGTTCATCAACTTCTCTTACAGGAATGACACCTCTCATGTTCCTACAGAAATGTGGACTGACAAATTGACAACGACGCTCTGAAAAATAAACCAAGAATCTACAGAGAACTAGTGGTTTCCACCCACACATGGGAAGAAGCTTAGTGACAGCATCATCTTGGCCATTGTAAAAATGAAAACCCAGAAGTAATTTTTTTTTGTTGCATTTTCAAGGGATCATTGTGTATTTGCATTATTCCTGGGGGAGAGTTAATGGCTACGGGCTAAAGACCTAGTCATTCTCTTCTGTCCTTTTGAGTGGTCCATGTGTCTGTTTCATCTGTGGCATGCAGAGTTATATTTGAGGTTTTACCTGGATCACATCTCTTGTGATCATAACCTGCCATGGTAGTTATTAGGATAGTTTATATGTAGGTGAGGAGCATGTCACTGATATCCTCTCATACTGCCTACGGTGCTGGCTCTTCCGTCCTTTATTTTGGTTTGACACCTTTATTTTTCTGTTCAGCAAGGTGAAGTTTTCTTTAATTTGATGTAATGTAATCTTTACTGGTTTCAGAGTCAGCCAGGACACATCTGCAGATTAACTTCATGTGTTCTGTTTTCTCCTCCAAGGCCAAGTCATACAGTTTTGTTAATCACCTGTAGAAGTGTGGACACTTAGAAGACTGATAGAATTTAAATCAAGAAAGAATTTTAATAGTAATGGTAATCTTTTCTCACCTCCTGTGTTGTACAGGCTATACAACTTCACCCAAAAGTTTAACATGAATGCTTCTGTTTCATCTATACTCTGTTCTCATACAACCATTAAGTTTTGAATTGAAGACCACATGTGATGGAAAATGGTGTCAAAGAAGAAGGTTTATCAGAAACATTTTTCTTCAAATACAGGATCTCGAAATTACTCTGCAGTCTCTATTTTCCCTCATCTTCTAGTGGTCATTAGTGTGTCATGTCACACAAGGATTACTTGCTGGTACACATTAACTAAATGTTAATGGAACAGATTATTAGCCTGGCTGTAACTTAATTTTGTAAAATATTTTCCATTTGAGATAAAAATATACAGTCTGACAAATCCTAAGGTACCTGTGTACTCTATTAACGTACATGCTGACAGTGTGGCCTTAATTTTGCTCCTCAGTTCATACTGACTTCATATACTGCTGAACAATTCAATTTCTCCTGACTGCCTCAACTCAGGCTAGAACTGTCTGTCCCCAAAAAAGTCTCTGTTCCTTAGCAATACATTAATCCCGCAGTCCCTCTCATGCCTTACCCTGACTTTAGTCATAGTAGGTACCAGATGCTTCAGCAAAGGTGGGAATCATCTTTAAATGAACATGTCACGATGTGGCTGCAGGAGAAATGTCTGTGCAGCCTTAGAAAATGGCCAGTTCTTCTTCTGAGGTACAAAAGCTTACCTTTGTTGTGAACTTTTATCCTGGCTAACATAAAGGCATATAAAAGTCATATAAATATTTCAACTATTTTTAAATCCTACAAATTTCTTATCTACAACCAATTAATTCCAAGAGTCAATTATAAGTTATTTTAAAAACTGTCTTACCTTTATTACAGCTTAAAGGATGAACAGTAAAACCAATAACTACATTTCCACTGGATCCTGGAATTAGACAAGAGAAGACTTACTGATATGAACAAAAAACAATCAGAAGTAGAGATATCTTTGAGAAGAAGGGATGAATTTGTGTGAGGTGCTGCCCAACATAGATGCTCTTATGCCAAAACGAAAACACTATGAGGATAAGTAGGATGTAAGAGGTGAGAAGATATATATCAGCAGACACATATTTGAAACAATTTAAAAATCAATAAGCAACGTTTTTACTATTTCTAAATGTCCCCATATGCATCCATTCTTTCCTGATTTTGCACTTAAATATTTCTTTATTTATTTTAGTTGTAATTTTAGCAGTGAGTCTTGAGCAGCAATCTGATGACGGAGGGGAGAGGATATGCAGGTACATACCACACAGAGAGCTGTAATGTGCACACCATGTTTCAAGACTGGGGACAGGATCAGATGAAATTCTACCAGAGATGTTCAGAACCTTTGATAATTCTGGACAGCCATCCACTCACTGTACATGTTCCCCACCCCTCCCACTTCCCCCCCTCTGCCACACACACACAGAAAGTTTGCCTGTGGGATTTTTCCACTCATCAGCTGCTGCTCAATGCAGCAGCTTAGCTATGGGCAGGAGAAAGGATTTGCACCCATCAATTACCCAGTTACAAACTTCTGCTTTTGAACTGTAGGACATTTTTGAGCTTGAGCCATACAGGTTATACTGAGCTAGAAATGAATTTGAACTTCTGTTAAACAGCACGAGTGCTGTTTATGAACCACATCTTAACTTTCCCTTTCAACCTCTAACACCTTATTTCCTCAAAAGTTTTTCAGGAGGAACTTTAATCTTTCAGAACTCAAATAAATATTTCTTATTTACTATCTACTATATTCTACCTACTTTCTACCAGTTCCTCGTAAAACATAACATAGGAAACCTCTGGGAAATAACAAGTGAGCTAATGGTTGTCAGGGGCAAACGTGGGAATTTTCTCTGAAAACTTCCAAAAGTTTCAGGCCTACTGTACTATTACAAAATATTTCATCTGGACATTTGGTTACCCAATGTCTTAAATCCGGGGGACAGAAAAAGGTGAAATTGCTGTGGAAGGAGGATGAGGAAGAAAATGCAATGCTGCTTGAGATAGCTGCAGCAGCAGCAATCATGACCTTGGGACTCCATTAGGGAAGTGAGAGACTCAGAGAAGGAGTAGGTGGGGAAAGCAAGAGGCCTGTAAGTATCTGAGGATCCATTCAAAGTCACTGGGCAGAGGGAGGTGAGAAAAAAAGAATAAAAACTTTTTAATGCAGATGAGGAAGAAGTCAGAATGTGAGTAGCAGTTTTCAGTGGAAAAAAAATTGAAAAGAAGAAAAATTTTGAGGGAGAAGAAAATTAAAATACCTGAGGTGTAATACAGTCACCTGATAGGCACCTATGTTGGCACTCAGCACTAAGTGGAGATTACATACTCTTTTCAGGTATGAAAGAGAGAAAGGTAGGAGACAGGCAACAAGAACAGAAGGAAATGGGTGGAGGTAAAATAAGGAAAAACACACTGAGTGCCAGTGTTCTGTGGACAGTTTGAGCTTGCAATAATAACAAAAAAAACCCCAAACCAAAACAAACAAAAAACCTGAAAAGTGTGTGACTTGCTAAACTTTACAGTGGTGGTTGTTCCTCTGTAGAAATAAAAATGCTATTTGTGCATGTCACAAACTATTCTGTGAAATGTGTGTTTTCAAAGTTCAGTTGACTCAGTGTCTGTGGATCTACACCTACATCTATCAAAATAAAACCTGATCTTCACCCACCCTCCATGGAGCTGGAAAACAACATAGCTTCAAAGATGCTATGACTCTTGGGCTGCAGTCCTTTGTTAGTATAAAACTAATTAAAACGATATGATCCTCTTTCTCTGTTAAGCAATGAAGGAAAACAGGAAAATGGCACACACATTAGTAACACAGAGTCAGGTCTTTGCCCCTTCAGGCAAAAGTCACATTGAAATAAGTTAATGAAATAACTCATCTGGCTGACTGTTCTGTCTACTCCCTTCAGAAATCCAGCCATGATGCCTGTAAGGCCATGAAGTAATACCTGGAAAGCAGTCATGACAGCATGTAGAAGAATCCCAGGTAAATTTTATACTTCGAAGACAAGACCATGGGAGCTCATCTTTCTGAAGTCAGAAAAACTCTCAAAACATAACACAGTGTATTTGTCGAAAGAAAATACTTCTGTCTAAAATCACATAAAAATGCATAGTGGAAATACCAAAAAATCTTAGTTTAAAACTCTTCATGCGGCAACAACTGAAAGAAATGTTGTTCTTTCAGAATACATCTGTTCAACTAAATATACTACTGGGGGTTTTCAGTAATTACTTCCAGAAAGAGATTTTTAGACCATTTCAATAAACAACTACAGATTTGACCACTTGTTACAACACATATTTTTATGGTTTTTGAGCATCCTAGGGGGAATACATGGATAATTTATTACGCTTCCTTGTCTCTAGAAAAATCATCCTACTCTTTCTTAAACAGAGGACAGGGACACCTGCATTGAGGCCCCCCAGTGCTGATTTACAGATCAGCTGTCTGCACCACAGATCTCTTAGGAAATGAGTGTCTGTATACAACTTAAAGCATTTGGTAAATGACGAAGTAAACCCTAAACAGAGTGATACCTTCTCACCTGTGAAGCAACTGCTGTGTCTGTCTCAACTGCTTGCTGAACTTTTCTGTTGAGAACCCATCTGCCCTGGCTTTTTTTTGTTGTTGTTGTTTTCTTGCAACAGTCTGAAATATCTCAGGTTTTTTTGTCTTATAACACAATTTTCTTTGGTGGACTTGTCAGAAGCACTAAAGTGCACAAGATCATGCTGTGGGATTTCAGGAGGATTACATACTCTATTTTTAACACAAAAATTTTACAATTCAAGTGGTTATATAAACAAGGAAGAAAAGTGTACCAGCAAGGTATTGCGAATAATTTTCTAGAAGAGCAGAATGGAGAAATTTCTGCCACATAGACCAGAAAATAAGATTGCTTTATAATTAAAGCTTTCCAAATAAATTATGAGTAACAACAACATTTAGATGAAGTATATATAAGTCACCAGGCTGAGTATATGGAAAATAAATAGTGGTATTCCACCTCTCTGCATGACATTGACCAAACTGTTAACACGAAGAGGGTAAATGCAAAAAGGTAGGGGTTCAGATGTTGCCAGATAGTTTCATGCAGGCCTATTGTAAGTTGCAAACCTAAGTAAGATTTATAAACTCACATAAAATATCCACCTGGAATCAATGTAAGCCTTCACAAAAAAAAAAAAAAAAAAAATTTGGATATTTGGACAATTTGGATAACTGTTTTACACTAAAATGGAACATTTTCTCTTTGTGCCATGTACACAAGGAAGTTCAGTAGCATGGGCTGGTCACTTAGCAGGTATTAATTTAAAAAAAATGAAAAATACTATTTTGGGGAGTAAGGATTTTTCTGGTTTGGGAACTGGATTTTTCTGGTTTGGAAACTGGCATTACTAGTTCTCACAGTAAGAACTGACCCCAGAAATTAAAATCAATGTGCACAGTTTTGATATCTTATAAGGAAATGCACCACAACTTTTTCAAAATCACAAAATAAAACCACATTTTGTTAAAAAAATTGTGTACTTTATCAGGCAGCTGGAATTATATGTAGAATTTTTCTGTATATAATAAACAGCATAGGTGGATTGTTCATAGTCTGCGCTTCTGAGGAAGAGGCCTATGACTTCTTTGCAATTGTTTTTTGGGAATAGTAATTGATTTTGAATTGTTCAAATTAATTTAATTTTTAATTGATGGGTTATAAAGGATTTGCACAATACACTGACCTTTTTATATGAAAGAGATGCAGCTTTAGATTCAGACTTTGAATAAAGTAATTAATCCAAGTGATAGCAAATGCAATTGCATCTGACAGACAAGCACATGTTTCTTTTAGTTAGTTATACTGCAAAAAAATTCAAATTTTCATGTCAGTGGGATCAAGTGAAGCCACCAAATCCAAAGTAATTACTGTACTCTTGCAGGATTCGATTAAAATGGGGAAGCTGGAAGGAAGTAGGATTAATTTAAAAATACCAAAATGCTTTTTATGGGGATTTTAATTGTGTCTAAGATTCCACGATAATGTAAGAAATCACAAGACTGGATAATGAACACTTTTTATTTTAAAAAAGTTTTGATATTAGAAGTTGTAAAACACCATCAATCTTCCCTTTGCAGCCCTGGTTTGGACTCTCCCCCATGAAATGGCACATTAAAGATGGTTGGAAACATTCAACCAAAAAAGGAACATGGTTTTTGTAAGAAAAGTTTTGGGGTTTTTGACCAGCTCTAGTTAACATTCATTACAGATGCAATATTTTCAAAGCTGTTTCCTGAAAAGAGAGACTATTCACCAACAAGGTGATACACAATTGCATTTTGTTTCAATAAAGCAAATATAAATACTGGAAAGAAGCCACAGTTATAACACTTCAAGAAATCTAGGATACATGTAATATCATAACACACTTTCCACCACAAAAATTTGTAGAATAACTTAGGTTGGAAAAAGCCCCCTAAGGCTGAACCATCCCTCTAGCTCAAAACGGGTCCAATTAGTTCTGTCTGCTTGGGAACATGTTCAGCTGAATTTCAACTCTCTCGAGGACAGAGATTCCACAAACACATTGCTTCAAAGATTCATAGCTCTGTGAATAGGACAATGTATTGGGAGTTTAAATCCATTTCCAGTGCTGTTAAATTCTTTGTTACAGGAGTTTAGGAATTACATGCTCTCTTATGTGACCTAGGATGATTCAGGTTCTCCACTTGAAGCTTAGAATTATTATACAAAACACCTTCCTAATTATATTATTGCATTATAAACACTGTCTAAATAACAATATATTCAAAGATGCTATCACTGCAAAGTAAATGTTTTTAAGTCCTTGGATTCCACCATGGAAAGAATGAAGCTAAGGAAATAGGGCATTTTACATAAACCAGCAGACTAAACTCTTACAGCAGCCTCTACACATTGAGGCCTAAACTATTGGTATATTCAACTCTTGGCTTTTTTACTGGTGACTTTATTCAGGGTGCATAGTTCCACCCAATATCGGCATCCTTTTCATTATGTTTTCATGGTTTAAGTTAATGACCAGAGAGGTTCCATTTTGGTTACCTTATTATCAGATTTCATATTAAAACTATCTAATTTTTTTTCTTCCTCATTAAACTGTAGGTATTGTGTTTCTGCCCAGAATACCAAATCCTTGCATGATGTTCTCATCAGGAGTAGTGCATATCATGACTGATTCCTATTTACATGATGAACAGCCTTTGCTTGGAAACTCAGAAGATAAGTAATGACGTTGAGGACATAGCCATTTTCTTTGTGCTGCTTATGATCATTTACATTCTGCCTAATAAACAGTTTCATACACAATATATCTGTATGGGATATTAACTTATCCTTCCTCCCATCAGCACCACTTAGACTATGCAGGTGAAAAATCCAAAACGGGGAGATCTCAGCTTCAGTCACTTTTGTTTCTGCCGGCATTTTGTTTAAAAATATTTCCTTGAATTACTTCATGTATCATGTGAATCCCTTTTTTTCTTTTCCAGATACATTTGAATCACCATAAATTTGCAACATCATGATCTACAAGTTACACATTACAGTACACAAGAGGAGTAAACTGAGTTCAGTTCACACGTCTCCAGTGCACCTTATTTCAAATAGCACCCAACTGAGTTCTCAGGGGACATGTAGCTCTCCACCTACAGTGTTTGAGCCTGTGACCTCTGAAATCATAGAGTTTCTAGGTTAAGAATGCCACAAGAGTTGAAGTCCTTTAGATGCTTGCTACACTTCTTTCTGAATGTCATTGCATATAGCTTTCTCACATCCCATATCCCCATTTGGGCTGTGACCACTCAAGGAGTGATAGTCAGATGTCTGACATGGGGGATTTTTCCAAAATGAAGCAAAAAATATGATACATCATTTAAAAACTCCCAAGAGTGGGACCATGGGACTGCTTCATTGCCAACTCTTCCTCAGCACTCTCGAACAAAACCCACTGTGTGCAGTTTCTGACCTCTGACATTCAGATGCTAAACCACCCATAGCTTCTCAAGGCTTATCACAGGTTCTGAAAAGGCTCCTGCAGCCCTTCATTCATACAGGCAGTGAAACAGCACATTATTTACACTGGTTGCAATTGCAGGATTTATTAACGTTGTACCCTGCATAGGCAGACTTGGATGCAGCATAGCGATCCTTTTAGGATCCTGCGTGCACCGTCATCTGTAGCCGGTTTCAGAAACGAAGGATGCCACAGATGGCCATCAGACACCTGATGGCCACCGGCGTGTGAAGGGGCGAAGTGCCCAGGTGGGTTTTACCTGCCGCCGGGAAAACGCCTCCGCCCACAGCCTCCGCAGGGAGCGGAGCCCTCCAAAGAAGCACAGCGACATTCGCTGCAGTGAGCTCCGCCGCGGAGCGGAGCGGGGCCGGGCGGGGCGGCGGCCCGAGCTCGCACCTTGGCCCGGCGGGGCTTTCCTGGCCCGCACGGCACGGTACTTTCCGGACACGGTTAACCTTTGCGTTACTCCCACTGCGCCCGGAGGGGTGGGGGTGGAAACTCCGGGCAGAAATCATTCGGGGAGGACGGTAAAGGAGGGGAGGTGTTCTTAGGTAACATGAAGGCAGCAGGGGCCGGCGCGCTGCTGCCAGGGGGACGCTCCGGGGCAAACGGCGGCATTCCTGGGGCCGGGGGGCAGCGCCGCTGGGTGCGGAGCTGGCGACGGGGGCGAGGGTCGCACGAGCGAGCGGCGACGGCGTCACACGGAGGGAG